>CM060882.1:140822335-141422335 GCA_030762935.1 Hymenopus coronatus | reverse complement strand
TCCGATCATTTCGCCCGGATTTTGTGCTCATACGTCAGAATTTGCGTGATGCAGGAGAGGACTACAAGAATCTCCTGCTCGGCTTCAAGTTCGGTGGTGTGCCTAGCATCAACTCCCTGCACGCCATCTACAACTTCCAGGTATGTATGCAGTAGCATCATACTGGCTTCCAACAAGTATTTGGTCTTTGGCTTCCTTATTAGGTTGACAATTTTTACTCTCTTCATTCCATTTAAAAAGCTTATTATTTGAAGTACGGCGACGCCTCCCATCCAGGTGGTCCGGGTTCCATCCCAAGCGTCCGCATGTGGGCTTCGTGGTAGACGAAGCGGCGTCTGGGCGGGTTTTCTCCGGGTCCTCCGGTTTCCTCCGTCACTCATGCCACCATTTGCTCCATCATCACCTTTCCAATCATCAATTTTGCTTATATTTCATATCATCCACTTCCTCATGTACCTGCCTGGCAACAGGCCATTCTGTGATTTCCTACCGTTGGCTCCCCAATAGGCTTCTGACCCCTAGACATTGGCTTATAAGCCCTAGTGGGGTGTCAATCCTAAATATAGGGACAGTGTAAGTCGATTATGAAACGAAACGATTATTTGAAATACTTATTCATCCGCGTTTAGTGCTACTTAAATATTATGCATCGGTATCTTGGATTTATTAAAATAACCTCACAGCACTAAATTCATAATAAAACTTTTCTTGAAATGACACTCCAGAACACACTTGCTGACTTTGGGAGGGGCATGGCACTTTCTGCCCTCCTAAGTTACAAAGCCAGCGACATGGGTCCTCCAACAATTTTACTGAAGGCGCCTGCTCCACTCCCAACACTTCAAGATTGTTCTCTCATTAAACAAGAAATATAAATTATTCAAGTAGTCCGATGAATTGCAAAGGATTATTTTTATTTCAAATGCAAATGCAGTGGCAAACAAAAGCATTGATGATGCAATCTAGGCTTCAGTCAACATCTGATCAGAATCGGTGCACACAAATACTGCGTGCTCTGATATCACAGTATTTGTTCTTGAGTTGATACGTCCGTAGTTTCATTTCCTATTACAGAACAATACTTTCAAATTGAAACTGAGTTTTGTTTATGGACGCTCTTTAACTGTTGTGGTTCTCAGCGTCACATTCTATATTGGACGTTAAAGATCACCAATTTTGCTCAGAACCTCATTATCACACTTGAAGTTCTTTTACGTGCAAATATACGACAGGGGACCACCGATTTTACTTTCCTTCCAAAGGAAATCATACTTACGCCCGAAAAAAAAATCCATCGCCTCCCGCCGGGTTTGAAACTTTGATCTTGGGAATCGAAGGCTAGCGTGTTACCATAGACTTTGCAGATTTAATATCCGGATCACTTTCCGAAGTAAGGACAATGCAAGATGCAGTGTGTCCTGAAACTTTCACGTATAGAAAGTATGTTACATACATTATTCAAGTTCATAACTCACTTAACTTGTGGCAATGTTTTAAAATTAGGTTTGTCTTTGTAAGTTCGCGGATTGAAATTCCTTGTGTTCACTTTGTGCTGCCATTCACTGTCATTTCGTTTCTTTTATTTCATCCATAAAACATTTACATGTCATTAGATACGTCAATAAGTAGTTAACAACATCATGAAATGCATATCAAATGTAAATTACACAACATTTACAACATCTAGAATTACAACATAGAACAATTTTACAACGTTACAAAGAGTAAACAATTAACCTAAGATCGCAAAAATTCAACTGAATAGTAACAATTTGTCATTAAAAAGTTTTGTAAACATTCCTTAAAACTTTGGATAGATTTCATATTCTTAATTTTAGCAGGTATATTATTATACAGGTGGATACCTTAAATAGAAGCTATTCTCAAATAATTTGGAATTATGAGGCGTAATGTGTAATTTTGATTTGTTCCTTGTATCATACGTATGAACGTCTGAGTTTACAGAAAATGTTTCAATATATATATATATATATATATATATATATATATATATATATATATATATAAAGCTTACAAATGCTTTTAACTTATGTATTTAACAGAGTAAATTCAGCTTGGAGTAGAAATAGAAAGCTGACGCCAAGATAGGAGAATGGTGTGAGAAGCTCTTTGTTAAAAAGGTTTCTTTTGTTCAGTCACATACCACCAGGTCACGCCGGGGATAAACCTTAAAATTCGGAAGAGAGTAATTTTTCATTGTACAACACGTGTCACGTGAGTGTTGTGGTGCACCCTGGGTTGAGAGAACTGGATTTTGGGTAATATTTACGTCAATTGCGCGGCCTTTCTGTCCAATCAGAAAGAAACCGCCATGACGGTATTTTTAGTATATAAAGAACACAAGAAGACACATCGGGGCTGTATGCTGCTGTCTGTCGCTGTATACTGTCTGTCGTTTGAACTTGTAATATTTCATGCTGTCGGTTGTCAGGCTGAAGTTACTTCTTCGCACAAAGTTAAACACTGTAACTTGTAACGAAACTTAGTAGTTTCCAGCGTTCTAAGTGTATTAAATGTCAGTAATGTGTATTAACTTATATTGTGTAAAGTAGAATCAAGGAAGGAGAAGTAAATATACAAGGTACGTCCAGAAAGCAAGTTCCGTTTGGTAATAAAATTAAATTGTGTACAGATACAGAATAATTATTTATTGCACAAAATTCTACAACTCTTAAACTACTTTTCCACATAGCTGCCGAAATTTTGTAGGCATTTGTCATAGCGTGGCACAAGTTTTTGTATACCTTCTTCATAGAAGTTTGCCGCCTGTGTCTTCAAAAAGTTGGAAACATTTTCTTTCAGCTCTTCGCCATTGTTGAAGTGTTGACCGCCAAGGAAAGACTTGAGATGTAAGAACAGATGAAAGTCGCTAGGAGCGAGGTCAGGGCTGTACGGAGGATGGTCAAACACGTCCCAGCCAAATCCCTGTAAGAGGTTTTCGTCACATTTGCAGAGTGTGATCGTGCGTTGTCGTGCACTTCACTACGTCCTTCATTGAACTGTCGGATCCATCTTCTCACCATTGAATCACTCATCGCATTTTGTCCGTAAACTTCGCAAATTTGCCGATAAATTTCAATTGGTTTCACTTTCCTAGCATTCAGAAAACGAATCACAGATCTGATTTCACAAGCGGAGGGATTTTCAATCAACACCGACATTGTAAACAAGCACAACAAAGCGTATGTGGCTGACAGCGATCTCAAAATGGCGCACGTTTCTTCTCCTTGATACAGAGCGTCTACCGCACATGTGCGGAACTGCGATCGCAGCGCTGCAGCGGAGATAAATTGAAACGGAACTTACTTTCTGGACGTACCTCGTATAATTACGTGTGATTAACTAAGTATTAAAGTTCCTAACAAGTATTTAAGTTAGAAGAATTGTAAAGCAAAGTGCTTATCTCGCATCTCCTAGTACAAATAAACTCCAGGAAAGTTACGCACGTCTTCATTAGTATAAGATCACTTCCTGAACTACCCCCATTAGCTGCAACACCCCGAGAGAGTCAATTATCGTGCAGACTGGGTAACGCCGAGGCACTTCACCGGTAGTGGATTCATATCAACAGGTACGTGGGTCTACTCATTGGTAGTAGATTGAGTCTTGTCAACGTCACCAATCTGGGCTCGAAGCCGAGAACGCAGCATCTGGTGCTCCGAACGTGGTGATCAGGAGAATACGCCACAACAATAAATCCACTGCAACGTACTATGTATATAGTGTATAGAGAGGTGTATATAGTATATAAAATTCGATACCAAGATTTCACCGGAAATATGTGTTTTGAGACCCCCTGAATATAAAAAAAAACATTTTTAGAAAAATGTTCGCGTGTGTGAGTGTGTGCCTGTCGGCAGCATAGCTCAAAAACAAAAAGTCCATTAAAAACCAAACTTGGTATTTAGGTTTGGTATCTTCCAAGGATGCGACACGAGGATTTTCGAAAAAATCCCCCCACCCCAACTATACTTTACATGGAACTTTTTTCGAAAATAGCTCTAACGATTTTGATTAAAATATCGTAAATTAAAGATATTTACCTGACAAATAAAATGTATATCTTTAATTTCTGGGAATAGCCTCTGAAGACACACAAAAATGTAGAGCACGTTAAAAACACACAATTTACTTTATATCATTTTTTTTTTCGTGGAGTTGATCGTTTTTTAGATATTCCTTGTTATTGTTTTCAGCTGCAAAATATTCTTCTGCTACAGGAATTTGTCAACTCCTGTCTATACAAACAAGCCCCATAGCAACCAACTTTTGGCTATCACTTTAACCTATAGTACTCCCTTATTTCGCTTCTACTTACAAGGAAGCAAGTAATAATACTATTTTTGCTAAATTTTTCTCGATTAGCACATGAATGGAACACATTACTTTTGTTTCTAGTTTAAATATTTTAATTACCTCGCTACTAGATCCCCATGTAATTATCCCATATGACAGAAGTGAATGAAAATTTGCAAAATATACATCCTAAGTGTACACTTATTTATTGATTGGCTAAGCATTTTGATTTGAAAACATATCTTGCTAAGTCGCTATACTAATTCATTTCTAATCTTTATGAAACCCATGAAGTTGGATTTTCATTTAATGGCAGAGGATTTTGCAAATAAGAATGAACTTTTCAGTAATGTTTCACCACCGTTCTTACTATACACAGCATCACAGATATGGATAATGATGATACATAAAATTAAAGAAGGGGGAAAGGATATTTGGGAAAGAAACATTCTAAGCCTAAGTTTTGGTACCTTTTCGCCAGTTATGAAGACTGAGGAAATCCTAAATAATAAATAAAATCAAGGAGGACGGTCTTGTCACCATTTGAACTACAGATCTCGCGAGACTAGCTGTCTAAGTGACTTCTGCTACCCGTGTTGGTAAGGATAATGAGTTGCAACATTTTCGGTGGTAAAAAGTACCGCAAGATTCAACAGACGTAACATTTCCTTTCTTTAATGTTTAAAGTAATGAACCTATTATTTAATTGCTAGGCGACTGAAAACATCTCTACTGTACTATAATATAATATGACTTCACTTTTATTTTAGTGATATCAGTAAAGATGTTATTGATATTTGCCTTTATTGTAGCATTCTGTCCCCTGCCCCCAATATGTAACAAGTCGGTGTCTGTATCTCATGTGAATGGAATACATCAATTTTTACTTTCTCTACACCTACCATGCACATAGTGTATAGAGAAGGTATTGTATTGCACACAAAAATTCGATACCGAAATTTCACTGGAAATATATGTTTTAGGGTCCCCTATATACAAAAAAAAGCATTTTCAGAAAAAGGTCAGTGTGTGTCCATGTGTCTGTGAACACGATAACTCAAAAACGAAAAGTAGCTAAAGTACCAAACTTGGTATTTAAGTTTATTATCTTCCAGGGATGCGACACGAAGATTTTTATAAAATCCCCCCACCCCAAAACACCCTTTACATGCAACTTTTTTCGAAAATTTTGATTTTCTAAAAAATGGCTGTAACGATTTAGATTAAAATATCGTATATTAATGATATTTACCTGACAAATAAAATGTACATTTTGAATTTTCTGGGAATAGTCTCTCAAGACTACTTTATTCTGGATGAATTTTACGGAATTTTACATTACTGCTAAACAAAAATGTAGAGCACCTTAAAACACACAATTTATGCTATATACATTTTTTTAGTGAAGTATGTCGTTTTTGAGATATTCCTTGTTTTGGTTTCACCTTTAAAAAACTTTTACTTTTCTCATACAGGAATTTGTCAACTCGTGTCTATACAAACAAGAGAACTTCAGTTACATAGAAACCAGTTCTTGACTGTCACTTTAATTCATAGTACTCCCTTATTTCCCTTCTACTTACATGGAAGCAAATAATAGGACCATTTCTGCTAATTTTTTCTCGATTAGCATGAAGAAAATACAGGCATAAGCTTTTTAACAATCATTTGTGGCAGAGATGTAGAGAAAGTCGTGTGAATGGAGCTCATATTTTTGTGGTTCGTTTTTGTAGTTTCATTTAATTGCTACGGCCATATCGGAGGCTTAGACTAAACACTTTACTCTTTAGACGTTTAGCTTAGGTTGCTGTAAAGTTTTGTTCACACGCAACTCAATCTCACACCTACACTTTCGATTATTAACGATTATTGAGTATATTCGAGTGCATGGAATCGTATCCATATAGAACTGCGTAGTTGCTTATTTAAGGAAACACTAATCCATCTCTGTCATGTCCCCACTCCTTACTAGGTTTTACACTCACATAAAGTTGTCTTCCACTAAATATATAAAGTCATGAAAAGCAACTGAAATATATTTCCACTACAAGAAAAAAAGACAATTGTTCACATCTGGACATAAGTATTGGAACAGAGACTGTCGATAGTCTTTTGGGCATTGACTGTACATGTTTTTGGTGCATATTTTGCCACTCTGAATAAGTTCTTTCAAACAGTCCTTACTTATGATGTGATGTTTCCTAACATGAATTTAGACTTCATTTCATATGTCCTCTACTAGATTTAAATCTGGCGATTGAGACAGTGATCTTCATATTGTGTAGAGTGCTGTATACAATCCAAACCCTCACAGTTCCAGCAATATGTCCTGGACCATTGTCTCGCTGGAAGAAATAATCATTTCGTAACACCAGCCTTTCTGAACTCTTCTTCAGATTGTTTTGAAGAATCGTCTTTTATTCAAACTTGTCAATGATCCCATCTATAAACACCAGTTCCCCAATTCCTGATGAAACCACACAACTGTCTCCATGTTTCGTGTGCTCTTAGGTTTCCATTCTGTATTTAGTCACCTCCACAATGTAACATGTCATTGCCCTTGTATAAGCAGAATTTGCTCTCATTCGACCAGAGAATATGATCCGAGAATTCTGTTGGTTTCACCTCACGCTGGCTATGTTCATGTTTGAAGACCTCACTTTTGATTTCAAATCAATACGACGCGGACTTTCCCAGGGTTTGGTGTGGACAGTCATGGCAAAGCAAGCCTTTTGGCTACTCAGGTATTATGATTCCGTACTCCGTCCCTTTCGCCGCTCACCTTCGTTCTTAGACCTGAAGATTGGCTCACTAAATGACTAGTAAGAAACACAAATGATACGGTTTTTCTGCAAACATGAAATAAAGAAAAGTCATATACAAAACCAAGACATAAAATTTAAAAGTTGATTCCTGTAAGTATTTAATTAAGGTTGTAATTTGGTACGTGACTTAGAAAAACTCTGTTTACAGCGAGAATTTTATGTTTTTTTTTCTTTCTCTATCACTCACATAGTTGGTAGAGAAAATTACATTCCATCCAAAAATTCGATACCGGTATTTCACATTTTAAGCACCCCTGTGTACATTTTGCACATACATTTGACGCATTTTTAAGAAAAGCTCTGTAAGTTTTTGCACGTATGTATGTCCGTTTGTGTGTGAACATCATAACTCAAAAACGAGAAGTCAATTAAATATCAATCTTGAAATTTTAAGTTTTCCAAGAGTACACAGGAAGATTTTCAATAAAATTCTCACACCCAAAACTATCCTTTAAGGCTGTTCAAAATTCTAGTTTTTCAAAATGGTTCTAACGGTTTTCATTAAAGTAGCCATAGATTAAAATATTTTAGTTTCAAAATTTTATTTCTTGAATTTTCTAAGAAAAAGATGTAAAGTCTCTTCATTCGGAACTTTTTGTGTAATTGCGATAACTGGTAAATATTAAGCGACAGAGAAAACTTATTACACAAACATATAAAGCTCTTTCAAACACAATTTATTTTAAATTACTTTCTTTGGAGAGCAAGCCATTTCTGAAATATTCTTTGTTAATGGGTCGAATAATTCAAAATGTTACCATTCTTTCAAAGTCCCTCGGATATCCAATTGTGTCTCGCAATAGCATGGAAAGTGTAATGGTATTTTAAAGTCAGTATAAATATCGTCCGGTTATTGAACATTTGAATATCGCCTTTCTCTTTGTATCTTTAGTCAAAGGTGTACGGTAGCTATTTCTGCAAAGAATTAACTCAATTTTAAAGTGAAGAGAATACAAATATTTAGTTTAATATTTAATTTATTATAAATAAATGATAAGTGGGGTAGACACCGTCTTCTACATTCAACACATCATGTTTTTTTTTACTTTCTCTACACGTACTTTGTACATAGTGTATAGAGAAGAAATTGCATTCCACTCAAAAATTCGATACCGAGATTTCACTGGAAATACATGTTTTGGGACTTTCTGAATTAAAAAACAACATTTTTAGAGAAAAGATGCATGGAATTAAGTTAAAGCATTTTAATGTCTGTTATCATTAGGTTTGTTTTCCATAATTATATGCTCTAGATTACTAACAAAATAACAAAACGTCAACATTTTGGAACTTTGTTAAGTTTTCAATTTCAATAATTGCATTGAACAAACTTTTTCGATGTTATATAATGCTTTAGGATGTTTGCAAACTTTGTTATATTATTATTATTATTATTATTATTATTAGTATCATTATTATTATTAGCATAATGATGTTTGTGGTTATAAGTGTTCCACATGTACTATTTTGAACACAACACACAAGGGACCTGATGTGCTTTTCTTTATCATTTCATAATTATTTGCTCGACAACTCTTTTCCGCTTTTAAGTGTCGCTTTGAAGATAGTGGACTCCGATTTATATAATTGACAATGTGCATTCCCATAGAAGGCAATCAACCGTTTGGTCTCCGTCAGCGCAAAGACTCCGTTTTATTGGGAATCAAATCTAATAAAAGGATAAAACATGGGAATGACAATGTAAAAAACTAGACAATATCGAAATGTATGTTATATTAAAGTTAAAGAAACTAAGATGTCAAACATTAAATATGTCGGAAAACACACAAAAATATTGGAACCAGGAACGAATTTAATGAAACGTGGAAAAGTATTTAAAACATTTAAAATTATTTCATAAAATATTAAAAAGGGAATTATTCTCGGTACTATATATACTAAGTTAAAATGAAAATATAATAGAAATAGTTGTACTTTACTACTTCATAAAAAGCAATCGTTTTATCCGATGTCCAGTGCAGAATCATTTGCTAGTTGCGTCCAAGAAGGTTCCAGGTCCTGTAGACATACGATAACAATTGTGAAGTCCGTACGGCTCATTGTGGAGGGGAGGACTGGAGAAGCTAAAGAACTATTCCTGTTAACGCCAGGGCGAGTTCTGTTACGTGTTGCCTAAGTAAGGAGGCATAGTCAGGTGTGGATCGATAACTGTAATGCCGACTGGATGAAACGGCTTACCATTACTGGTACAAACAAGCTGCCGATTTGAATAAAGGATTATCGAGACTGGCCCAAATTCCCTGCAGTGTCAGAAATTGGACTATAATCATCGCGGTGATGTTCGAGTTTAAAGCAAAGCTGGAGAGTTGTTCGCATTGAGCTTAATGTAAGTATATCATGCCCAAGAAAGCAGTAACTGTTGTCGCATACAATCACCCTGGGTAAGCTTCAATCGGTGACAATGATCCTCAGTCCTTGCACTTGACAGTTCGGTGGTTTCGCGTAAGGTTGCCTATGCTGCCTTTGCGGCGTTGCCAGAGTAACTAGTAAACAACAACAGCTGATTACAAATGGCTCTATCGTGTGTAACGACGAATATAAACAGTGTACATAGTGAATGAATGCCGATGGATAATGAAACTAATTCGTTATTATTGATGTTAACTGAAGATAACAATGATACTGTAACGCATGTAGCATACATTAGGTATTTACGACAATATAGAAAAGATTAATGCAAAATAGCTCGTCACAATGAGAGAAAGGTATAACAAAATGATTTTCACCAGTTTAGAATTTTAATGGCTCAATTCCATCCAAGTCTCCGTCGTCGTCATTTTGGAAAGGATCATCGTCATTGTCATCATCAACATCGCCGTCGTCACCATCGTAGTGGTTCACATTCACTGATGATTCCGTCTAATTCCTGTGCTTTTCGTATTATTTAGTGAACATGATTCACTTTCTTCTTTCATGTAGCCGCGTCTACTCTCGCCATACCTTCCCGCATAAGTCTATCCACAAACAAACGCCAAACCACTATCAACAAATATAAATAACAACGAATAATACATATCTTTTAGGAGTTCACAAACTGAGCACGTGGTTGGAAATAGCCCCAGATATTGCAACGGTGCGGCATCTAGATGTGTTTCCGTTGTCTAACCGACCGACCGGAATGCTTCTTTGTGATTGGTTCAGAAGTTCAAACGGGTAAAGCTTTTCTTCTGTTTTCTGTCGATGTACCAACTTAACTCCTAACTGTCAAGTGCAAGGATTCAGCGGCGGGGGTATAGTGTGTAGGCCATTTTCACCCAGGGAATAGGTACTCATGTAAACAGACACACGTGCACAAAAGCGAATCAAGTTTACGTTCATTGGATAATGCCGCGTATTACAAGGCACATCGGTTATAAAGTAGTTCGCTGAGTACTAACAAAAACTAATGGATCTCCTCTGCATTACGTAACAACCGAATGTTTATCGTGCGATTATGTAGAGTTGTAGCAAAATAAATCTAAAGTAAAAAATCAAATTGCACTTAATTAGAAAATGAGCAAACTGAATGCGCAGACTGCCTTCTGTGGCAAGTTTTGGAAGCGGGAAGGTGAGGCGGTTAATACATAAACCATCATGGCCGAACGAATGCAAAGGTAAGCTTTTAACAAATTGATGAGGAAGATGCAATTTTGAATTGCGTCACAAACTATGCAAGAAATATCCTACGTTGACCATCAAAGATATTGTTAACATGACAGTGGAGTTTTCAGATGTGTTTGTGTGCATTGAGTGGAAATGTCGCGCGCAGTGAAAGGTTAAAACACACAAGTTAACCGCACTTGGAAAATCAAGGAAGCATAAAGAGGCGGTGCTAGAAATTCTGTGTGACGAATTTGTTGGGAGTGCAGTGCGTCAAAAGGTTCATAATTTCTTTCACATTAATGAGCCGCTTGCAATCAAGAAACTACTTGCGTTTGTAAACGGTGACTCCTACCTTCCTACGCTCAAGCAAAATCTTTTTATAAGATGTTACTTGATATTGATTTTTAATTCTGGAAAAGAAACGGTAAGAATATCATTGTTGACCGTGAGGATGTATTGTTAAATTCCCGCGTACAGACAGGGAGGGCGGAAAATGTATTTTCTCAACAAAATATGGGTAGAAGGTCACTCAACTTCGCAGGAATGGATAGAATAAGAGTAAAACGCAAACAAAAGATGAAGGGAGAGGGGAGGAGCAGAACTCCGATCTTGACGGAATACAACCTCTCTGATTCAGACCAAGTATGCTTTTCGTATAGTGAGTTTTATATTTCTTATTTATCTTTAGTTCGGAGTGCTACACGCAATTGTTATCTAATCAGTAGCGTGTTTCTGAACTATCCCGAGATGAACTGGTGGAAGGTAAACGATGACGGTTCCAAGGTTCCACGGGTTATTTCCCTTGGCGCCCCGTGGTTACGAAAGTAATCCCGTTACCCCTCCAATCAGAGCAAGTAAGCGGAAGAATACATTTCGTGCTTTGTTTACATGAGGACAAATTCATCCGGTGAAAAGGGTGTAGTGTAACGTACCGGAGGGTATCCCGCACCTCAGCCAGTGATAAGCTTTTTGTACATCAGACCCCGGAAGGAGAGCATGAGATGAGAGTAAATAGAGGGGTAGCCGTAACCAGACTGGGGTCATCGTGGGGAGTCTCTAACAGTTCTCAAGCAGTTCATCTCGACTCGGTGAATAGTCATTTCATATCATTTGTACTATCAAATTTGCTTTTCATTTATGTTCAAGCATATATCAACAACCAACGTGCACTTTATGTCTGAGAAAAGTATCAGTAATTTACAATTGAAACCAATAACAAGGAATATCTCGGAAACGGTTACCTCCATAATAAAAATGTAAAGGACATAAATCGTGTGTTTTGATGAGATCTAATTTTTTTGTTTTGTTAGTTTTTGTTTATCTTTAATATACAGTATTTTAATCAAGACCGTTTGTCATTTTGAGAAAATTAAAATGTTCGAAAAATTGTCCATGTAAAGGGTCGTTTGTGGTGGAGGAATTTTCTTGAAAATCTTCGTATCACATCCTTGGAAGACACTAAACCTAAATTCCAAATTTGGTTATTAACGGCACTTTCGTTTTTGAGCTATGTTGTCCACAAACACACACACGCACCTTTTTCTAAAATGCTTTTTTCGGACTCAGGCGACTCCACAACACATCTCTGTTGAAATTTCGACATCGAATTTTTGGATGAAATAAAATACCTTCTCTATCCATTATGTACATTATACATACTGGACTAGAGAAAGTAAAATGATGCTTGACTAGGATTGACGGACATTTTTGTTTAAATTTAAAGACTATTTTGCCTTTGGCTCAAGGGCAGCGTTAGGAAACCTTGTTCAGACGTGGTGGAACGAAATGGCGTCTCTATGCGTCCCATATACGAGCGTGACAACTCTGAGAAACATCTTAAATAACGTCGCCATTTATCCATCAATATAGCTTAAAGTTAAAACAGATACTCAGTATTGCACTGGCTTTCTAATAGTATGTTTACTTTGTTTCTATACCAAAAATTACAAATTTATATTATTTTGTATGTTAGTTTTTCATTAATTATTACTATATTATTATTACTTAACTATTTATTTTTGGTCTGTCTGATATATCGTCTCAGATGTTTACAGACACGTAGAGACAAACGTACAACGAACCTTTTTCTAAAAATCTAATTGTGTTCCATTCACATGATTTTCTCTACATCTCTGCAGCAAATTATTGTTAAAAAGCTTATGCCTCTATTTACTTCGTGCTAATCGAGAAAAACTTAGCAGAAATAACCTTATTACTTGCTTTCTTGTAAGTAGAAGGGAAATAAGGGAGTACTATAGGTTAAAGTTGCTATGTGACTGAATTTTTTGTTTGTATGGACAGGAGATGACAAATTCCTGTATGAGAAATGTATACGTTTTTAAAACTGAAACCAAAAACAAGGAATATCTCAAAAACGATAAAATGCACGAAAAAATGTGTATAACATAAATTGTGTGTTTTAACGTGTCTAAATGTTTTTGTGTATCTCTTACGGTTTAGCAATTAAGCAAAATTTTGTAAAATTCATCCAGAATAAAGTAGTCTTCAGAGACTATTCCCAGAAAAATCAAGATATACATTTTATTTGTGAGGTAAATATCTTTAATATACGATATTTTAATCAAAATCGTTAGAGCCATTTTTCAGAAAATTAAAATTTTCGAAAAAGTTCTATGTAAAGGGATTGGGAGGATTTTCTTCAAAATCTTCGTGTCGCATCCTTGGTAGATACCAAAGTTAAATACCATACACTCACAAACACACGCGCGCGGGCGCAGACCTTTTTTGGATTCAGGCGGTCCTAAAACATGTATTTCTGGTGAGATCTCGATTGAATTTTTGGGTGAAATACAATACTTCCTCTATACAGTAAGTAGATAGAATATATAGAGAAAGTGAAAAGCAATAAGTAATGGTTAAAACAGTTTTCCCTGTTTTTAATTTCTGAATGATATCTTAAAGCTTCCAGTTTCATATTCCACCAGGTTTTGGATAAAGAACCACGCTACCAAGCACAGTGGACTAACTCATGTTTCACCACAATCTGGATTTGGCACTGACACGTGTAGAGACATTATCTGCTTGGAGAAGATATATTGGGTCCGTAACTAAATTGCATTGCACAGCCGCAGTTAAATATATGGATGGCTACTTGTAACTGACAAGTGTGTGGTGGTTCCTAAGCTAAATGAACGTTTGCTCGCACAGTTTCATTTGGCTGTACTTCAAATATGTCTTAATTAGGGATACAATTCCAAAAGTATGATCTAAGAAGTATGTTTAAGGTAAAAAACTGTGTTCCATTGACACATTTTTCTCTAGCTGTTCATATACAAACTTTTCTACAACATTATGAATCGCTTGGGTAGCGTGGTGGTAGCGTGTCTGCCCCATATGTTTCACACAGGTCGTGAGTTCGAATCTCGCTTAGGGTAAGTTACCCGGATAACGTTTTTTTTTCGGGGTTTTCCTTTATCCTGAGAAGATAAATGTCGAGTAACTTTAAGCTCCATGGACCCCCGAGATCATTTGAGCATCATATCACCAATTTCATTCTTCGTCCGATATGACCAACCAGGTTAAAGGACGTTAAACTACAAAAAAGCATAGATTATAATTTTATTTACGTCATGCTAATCAAGAGGAACATTAGAGTAGAATTGGTCTTATTACTTGCTTCCTCGTAAGTAGAAAGGAAATAAGGGAATTATACTAAAGCTATCGTGAACTCTTTTAAAATCTATGTGAAACAACTGAGGTTAGGTTCGCTTTGCATGGTCCCGTTTAAATAAAATTAGCTAGGAATATCTCGAAAACGGTTAACTCTACAAGAAAAACGAATGTAGCATAAGTTATCAGCTGTAACGAAATCTACATTTTTTTTGCAGTAAGTTTTTGACTTGTCTTACAGTTTAACCGCTATGCAAAATTCTGCAAAGCTCATCCAGTCATATACATTTGCAATGTAAATATCTTTAATATACGGTATTTTTATCAAAATCGTTTGAGCCATTTTTGAGAAAAAGAATTCAAAACCTTTTCCGTTTAAAGGGTAGTTTGTGATAGGGGGATTTCTTGAAAATCTTCGTATCGCGTCCTTAGAAGATATTGAACTTAAATACCAGTTTGGTATTATCCGACTTTACGTTTTTGGGCTATGTTTCACACAGGTTTCTAAAAATCTGATGTGTTCCATTTTCACTATATCTCTGTAACAGATTATTATTAATAAGGTTATTCATGCGTAATCGAGATAAACATTAGCATAAGCGGTCTTATTACTTAGTTCTCGCAAGTAGAAGGGAAATAAAGGAATACACTAGGCTAAACCGACACTCAAGTGTTTTAAAATGTGGTTGCTATAGGATTGAAATTCGATTCTTTGCGAGGCCAGGAGTTGAGAAGTTCCCGTGAGAAAGGTTTCAAGTATTTTAAAACAGAAATCAATAACAAGGAATATCCACGAAAAACATGTATATAACATAAATTGTGCGTTTTAAGGAGGTCTACATTTATGCATATTAAGTTTTTCTCTATCTCTTATGGTTTACCAGTTACGCAAAATTCATTCAGAATAAAGAGGTCTTCAGAGGCTATTCCCAGAAAATTCAAGATATACATTTTATTTAAATGTAAGATATTTTAATCAAGACCATTAGAACCATTTTTGAGAAAACCAAGCTTTTCGCAATTTGTTGCATGTAAGGTTAGTTGGGGTGTGGGGATTTTCTTGAAAATCTATGTGTGGCATGCTTAGAAGATACTGAACTTAGATAAAAAGTTTGGTATTCAACGGATTTTTCGTTTTTGAGCCTTGCTGACCAAACACACCGACATTTTTCTAATAATGCCTTTTTTGGATTTAGGGGTTCCCAAAACATGTATTTTCGGTGAAATCTCAGCATGGATTTTTGGGTGCAATACAATATTTTCTCTATACCCTATGTACATAGTACCTGTAGAGAAAATAAAACGTTTTTTTTATGGATTCAGGGGAGCTCAAAGTATATTTCCTGTGAAGTCTCTGTATCGAATTTTGGATGCAATACAATAGCTTCTCTATCCACTATGTACTTTGTACATACGGGCTATAGAAAGTAAAGATATAAAAGAGATAATGAAAAAAACAAAAGTTTTGAGTTTGTGATAATTGTTCCATAGGTATCTTGGGTCGTTTGATGCGGGTTTTTTTTTTTTTTTTTTTTTTTTTTTTTTTTTAAGCTTCTGTACTAATATCGGGGCTTTGCTTTTTAGAAAAAAATTGACCTTTCTTACTAAACTTTATTAACGTTAATTTTTTCATTACTATACAATTAAACACACAAGTATTCGCTCTCACATTCATATTTCCAGGCTATACGGGGGATGGGCAATGATTCTAGTTAAAGAGAAATTCCCCGTTCGATCCCGGGACTTCCGGGTGAAAAGCCAGAACGCTGATCACTCGGCTGTAGAGGCAGTCGCGGGTTTCTGTTTTAGTAAAATGCTCTCCCATGGGTGAATTAGCTTCTCTTTCCGAAATGTGTTCATAGCTTTCAAATATTAATTTAATGTTAATAAAAGGGTGTGAAATTTGAACCAAAGTCATTGTGGATAATTCAAACAAGTTTCAGAAGATGCCAAGTTTTTGGTTCTCCTTTCTTGAGATCGTTTCAGTTTTTCTCTGCAAAGACGGAGAAGTATGTGGAAGATGTATCATCTGAACCGACCACTGGAATAAGTATCGTCCTATGGAGCCTGTTCAAAGACCACAAACACAATTTTAGAGTGTCCCCGTAAGTGAGGTTTCTAACTGGTTTTGCCGGTAAAGTCCGGTTTTCATATATAATAAATACAGTAAAATTATACAACAGAAAAATTCGTGAAAAGGCACGAGCAAGTAAGCTGAACTCGGACACAGTCAATGGAACATACACGGTAATTGGTGCATATATACTGCAATGAAAATGATTTGGACCAAGCAACGGTATAGTTATTGCTTCCTCGCTGATATACACATTATTCAAGATAATGCAAAACGAAACAATAAGTACTGCATCAGAAATTCTGTCACGGCAACGTGGCATTATAGCGCCATGAAGATATCTCAACTATGCAGCCGTCCCTTCGCCAACTTCCTCATACCCTCAATATTGAATTCCGTTTGTAACAAGAAGGGCTTCATTAATTAACATGCGCTTCCTCCAACACATTTTTCCTAATGTTAATTAAGGCGTTTCTTTATCTCAACCTGCATGTTAGTTTGCATCTTGGCATTTCTGCAGCATTGATGAATAACAACAGAAGTTTCCCTCTGTATCACCTTACAGTGGCTATCATTAATTCCTATCCTAAAAGACACCTTGCTATTTTTGATCATAGACTGCTTGTTACTTCTCTGAAATCCCTGGATTAGTCATTACCAGAGCCGCGTATACAGGTTGCAACCAACCGTCTCGCCGCATCAAAACAAGTCATAGATAAGAACGCACAGTGGAGAGGTAAACAAACATGACAAGTAAACAATGCTGTTTCCAGAGAACAAAAATGGCTTGTGAGACAGACTGACTCTGACTGATTTCCTTCTTTACATATATACATTATAAACACCCCCAAGCAATTAACACGGATTGTAATATTTACTGATCGAATATAAAATATTATCCAAATAATAAAATTAATTTCTTAAATATCTTAAGACTCTTACTAGGTAAAAATTAAAGCAGGAATTAAACTAAATCTTTACTCGTCTGCAGTCATATTATTGACAACTATAATGTACTTCTGAAGCCTTTCAAATGAAAAACTCATTCTACGTTCCCAAAACAAGATTTGTAGTGCGAAAACGTTCGTTCCACTTCGCATGATGTGATCGGGGCATATCAGTTCCGTATCAGTATCACCAAGCAAATAGTATTTGTAGGAATCTAAAAATGCAGCTTGTATGTGATACATCAAACTGAACGCTGTATTCTTTTCAATTACGCTTTTCATTTTCATCTCTATTTCAGGTAGGATGCTCATAGATTGGTAAATTCATCTTAACAGTTCTCCTACATACTGCACAGATTCAGTTGAGCTCCGTAACTCTGGACTATATCAGTGTGATAGTTGTGGGTAACTTTTTGAACAAATTTACAAACAATAATATATTTCTGTGATACTGTTCTGTCACTAGATGTACTGTTTGTATACTTGAACTCCTATCGGTTTCTAAATAAGTACATGAATAAGTACACTGCTAGAAAAGTTACTATGGTTGTAAAACAAATTAATTTTGCTCACATTTGTGCAGAAAACGGATGTTATTTGAACGCCTTCCACTACACAAAAATATAGATACGATAAAATACACAATTTATGTCATATACTTTTTTTTTTTTTTTTTTTGTGGAGTTGGTCGTTTTTTAGATATTCCTTGTTTTTGGTTTCAGCTTTAAAAAACTTATACTTTTCTCATACAGGAATGTGTAAACTCCTCTCCATACAAAGGAATTTCAATCACATATCAACCAGATTTTGACTATCACTTTAACCTACGGTACTCCCTTATTTCGCTTCTACTTACAATGAAGCAAGTAATAAGGCTTTCTGTTAATTTTTTCTCGGTTAGTATGAAGTAAATAGAAGCATAAGTTTTTAACAATAATTTGTTGCACAGATGTAGAGAAAGTAATGTGAATGGAACACATCAGATTTTTTTAGTCATACTGCTATAAGTAATTGTAAGTTACAATGGCCCTATCACTAAATTATATAGTGCCTTATTTTTGACGCGTGGCCGGCGGGAGGTAGCTGAGTGCACACAGTGCTTTTAACCGGTCCTGGCACCCGCTTTTCTCCGAATTAGAAATTTTTGAAGATATGTAGGGTCATCAGTACAAGACTGTGGCCACCGCGATCCTCAGACTTTACGGTATGCGACTTTTATTTATGGGGGAGCTCAAAAAATAAAGTGTATCGGAATAACCCGCATACATTGGAAGAACTGAAAGGCAATATCAGAAGAGAAATTATTGCAATTTCAGAAGAAGAACTAATGCACGTTAATGGAAGTGTTCATAAAAGGTGAGAGAGATGCGTGGTAGTACAAGGATATAATTTCCAACACCTTCTGTGATGAAGGTATGCGCTTGAGTTCAGGGTCTGTGAATATTCAACTCGGTCAGCACCATGCGTCCTGCAACAGCAGCGGGCCGCGAAGCAGGCTAACATGAGTCGAAAATAAGGCACTGTATAATACAGCTGATTCAATGCTATTGTGAAAGCGAGAGGAGTTTTACTCAAGGTCTGAGAAAATTTAGAACTATTAATGATTTAAGAGCAGTATTCGATTCCTAAATTTCCAACAAAGTGGCCACCGCGATCTCCAGATCTCAATCCGACCAATTTTTGGTAAAGAAAATTTTTCCTGACACATCCACATTCTGACAGCAACTGAAAGATGCTATCTCGCAGCAAATTGCTAATATTTCAAGATATCGCCTGCAAAATGCCTTGCATGAAGTCCAGAAAGATTGCTACAGGTGGATTACCACCCTTCTTAGGTTTTTATCCAAAATTAATTGCAATCCAATTTATAGCTCAAAACCCGTTGCACAAGAGAACAGAGAACATCTTCCCAATGTTTAATAAAAATCCATTGTTTACCCAGAATGTGAGTTCATTGGCTTTTATTTTTCCTATCTCAAATATTATAGTATTTATAACGGTTTAAAGTTTGAAGTGACTTTTAAAAGGTTCTATACATAAAATGACAAATTAAAACAATTACAATGAGTTAGTCAAAAAGTTTTGCGCTGTCTTCCTCAATTGTTTCTGGAATTGGCAAACGTCAATGGAAGAAAATATGTTACGTAACTATTTTGGTAATGTGCTGATCTTTTGTGATAGTTTTTTATAATAAGGACGTGGACTTACTTATATCTGGTCAATTGCAAACTAATGAAAGGAAGATTTAATAAAGAAAGGAAATTCAATTCCACTAATTTATTCACTTTAATGAATCTAATACACTATTACTTGCTGTTACTTAGTAAAAAATTTATATTTATTTTGGCTACAGTTTGGAATTTATTAAATGAGTGTAAGATTCTCCATCACCAACAGCTGAGGAATTTAATAACATTTAGACTTTCCGAAATATTTCCCTTTAATTTTGCCCACCAACATTTTATTACCTCCAGGAAGTCTGACCAACCCACAGTGTTCCTTTATCCACCAATCTGGCTCGTCCTCCAAGCCATGCAATCTGGAACTATGTGAGTGTAAGCGGCGAGCTGACCGCCACCCTCAGGAGAGGAGTCTTCTCCTTTCGCCACTAGGGCAGGACAAATGAAGTTGACATATACAACACCATTTGGTGACACCCAACTTCTTCAAATCTTGCACCAAGCAGGGAAGGACCATACGGGTTGCAGCATAGCTGATAGCAAGCGAAATCCATTACCATTTACTTTTAGGAAGAGGTGTGGAAACGGCTCAGTAATTACCAAAAGGATATAGAAACTTAGAATAACTACAAAGTGTTAAAATCCTCCAGATAAAATGAAGTAGGTTAAAACGGTGGAGGAGAAATAAACTGTATGAAATCTCTCCTAAATTCACTGTGACGTTTATCTAGAAACTGCACATTATTTAACAAACTATTTTAATTTCAATATTTTATAGCCGTTTATATTATACCGGAAAAATACTAACTAATATCATATTATCTACATTCACCGTAACTAAAGAATCTAAAGTTCTCTAAAATGTAGAGGTAATATTACTTCACCGTGCTCAAAGCATGTGATGGAGTGCATGGGAGTAGAGTGGGAGACAAGTGTTCTCCAGAACCTGAAGAAGAGCACCACAGATTGACCATCTGGTCATTTTTGCTTTTAATATGATTCCTGAGAGGAAGAAATGAGGGGGAGACATGAAGGGCGACGATGAGCGCAAGCAAGGACGGATTCCCTAATAATTCCGGATGGAACACACACATCCTGCACATATAGGAAAGCACTTAATCCTACTTTGAAGGTACATAGCCCTCTTACATAGGCTAACCACGGCTATGCCCACGCATCCGGGGGATTATGCTAGCCCGAGATACGCCCTCAGGTCCCAATAGGCTAATCAATCTCAGGCAGACAGCTTTCCAAACACATAATCCGCCATGCTGCTGCAACATTCCGAACGCCGTCGCCTGGTCCTTAAACTTTGATACAGATGAAAGAAACAATAAATGATAAATAGAAATCCGTTGTAGAGGACGAACCACCCGAGAATTCGTCTAACGACTAAGAGATCATGGTCAGAGTGGCCAGCCCGACCGAAATCAAACCTGGGACCTCCCGAAACCTAGCTTTAAACGTTACCTCTCGGTTTGATGGATTGAACTTTACCTGTTCCTACTGCCATGGCTATCTAACCTCTGCATGTTAAACTAAAGACTATAAGTTTTTAATTTTAGTCATACAATGTTTATGTGTAAGCAAGAATACTGAGAATGAATATCAATTTAAGACAATTCTTCTACTTTTTTAGGATAAACCATGGGTGTTTGCTCATCTCCTGCAGCTTCAACGACGGTTGGGCAAGGAGAATTTTCCCCTTATAGAGCAGACCTACTATCCAAATTTCCGCGAAATGGTAAGTAATGATATTCTCTCTATGAAGCATGTGAAATAATCAGCATCATTATGTAACTTTCTAGTCAAGAAGGGATAACAACTTTGATGGTATTTTGTAACTATGCTGGTTATGGCGATGCTTGTTGTCTTACAGTTGTTAAGCACCTGAAGCGACTTATCGTAAATTCGTATTACTTGTCCGAAAATTGAATGCAGTCGACCACGAGTGGAAGCTTGCGTAAACACAAAAAAAAAACACGCGGTATTACGTCATCACTCCCGGTGAATGCCCTGTACTGGAATGCAGCGGTTGAGTCTATTACAGTGGACGGCTTCAAATCAAGTCAAAGTACAAACACTGCCGCGCGTAGTCATACGCTCACAAAGTATAAAACTAATAGTCATTAATGATAAAGAAAGTAGCAAATTTAATGTTTAATTTATCCCTGTTTACGTACACTGTGCTGATGTTTTGATGGTCAAACTGTATTGCACTTTATTTCAGCCTTCTCTGGCCACTGTAAACCGTGCCATGCTACATCAACGACCTCCCCTAACAACTGCATTCTTTCGTCAGACAGGTTTGGATGTATGTTTGTTTTTCCACTATACTCCTTGCGGTAGTATCAAAGTATGATTACTGTGTTCCGCTCTGTGCAATTGAATATAAAACCAAAACGCGCTATACGCAGGACAATATAATACATACGATGAATTTAGTAGAAACAATTATTTACGAAAACTGGAATGTTTACTCCAACTAGTAATAAAAAACAAAGAGCACCGTGGTCGTATTACGCTATCTGCAAAAATTGAACTCCAAATTGTTATTCAAACAACAGCATTATTATTAGACTAAATTTCTATAATGATAGACGTAAAAAATTTTTACCACGTGATACCCAACCTGCATATCTCAAAAGCAGCGTGGTCTTATTATGCATTTCCTTAAACTAAGAGATAGCAAGAAGCAAGTAGTACATTTAGCGTTATTAATTAGCACATATATACTCTAGTCATACTAAATGAAATGAGTTCTGGTGCATCCTAAATATCTACTTTATACATTTGTAGCTTCTATAATTTGCTCGAAGGAAATCTCCATGCGCTTTTTGCCTGAATTTCGGCACCTGTGTATTTTGACGTCAGCTGGTATAGAAGAGTAAAAGTTATAGCTTAGCATCTACAGCACTGATTGTAGGTTATAAGACTTCCTGACACAGTCCAGAATTTCAGAAGTTGAGTGGCAGAAAATTAATGTAAAGTCTGGATTACGAATCTCGAGCTAATTATAATAAGTGGCAAATATTTCTTAAAAATGAAAGCTTAGTGCAATGTGTACACTTTACGAATTTTTCGTCGAAGCATACAGTCTAGGCAGGTTTATTTCTCGCACTGGTAATATTGCGTAATAGCAACCAGTCTTCTACTATGCACGAAAAGGGCGTGAAGTCAGTGGCTGTTGCATTACCAAACAAACATTTGAAATCTTTTTGTAATAATCTCCAACCAGTAGCGAAATGAAGAACAAGTTCTGCCTTTTATACATTAATATATTTTACTGCTACCTCGTAAGTTATAACTTTGCGCATTCTGCTTGAATTTCAGTCATTGCTTCCTATGGTGTCAATTGGTATATGAGAATTAAAGTTGTTGCGTATAAAAGTTCTGACACAAGCACAAGCCAACATTTTAATGACTGAGTGGCTGAAAATTAAATGTAAAATATGTATTACAAAGATAATTCTGACATCAAACAAATAATAAATATTGCTTTAAGATAACAGGACGTAACGTAGTGAAGGGTGATGCTGCGATACGAAACTAAATAAATGCGACCATTTCGTTACTACATGAATGCATACTTCTGTTACGTAATAATTCAGCTCGTCAACAGTTGGGTTGGCAATTTCTTTGCATATCTTTTGCGCAAGGTAGATCGTTATTTTCACACTTAGCTTATATGTCGTTTCACCTTATGTCGTATGAAATATGAAATGAATATAATAACATTTTGGTTTATCGACCTCTTGCGGTGCTCAATTCTTGAGCTTCCACATCCAGAATCTGTAAGAGTATTACTTTTTCAGCCAGTAATGAATTAGCTCATAGTATTGCTTGAGCTAACAAAACAGTCTCGACTCTCTTATCGTTAACCATAATTTTCATTCTGTTAACAAGATGTCGTGCTTACAGAATATCAAATAGTGCATAGCAACGGTAAATGGTTTTAACACATTGTTAAATATCAACAAAAAGTTAGTAGAATAGGTGTGAATATGTAAAGAATCAGCGCAAACGTGAACGCATAAATATTACAGTGCATATGTCTAGTTCAAACTTGGATATTACGATGATTCAGCAAGTGACTCATTTCCCCTGCATTTCCATGAAAACTGAACGTTCATTTAAGTATAAGCGAACAAAAGAAGGCATGGTCCAACTCCTACAATATGTGATAAGCTGCAAAATGAAACATCATTTATAATATATTAAATATTAAGTAGTTATCTTTAATACGCATATACACATTTCTGATTTAGGAACAGTTTTATTTTTGGCGTGTTTTCGTTCCACTTTAACGAGCCGTCTATAACGCTCTCTTCTTGTGCTATAGAAGAAATTGGTGAGAAATTACCTTGTGATTGATACTCTTACTGACATGAGGCTATCCCGGTACGCTGTTGCCACATTTACTCACTGTCCGTCTGCAGCGCCACATGCTCCACTGCTTCCTCTAAAATGCCTTCTTTCCATGCATTTCCTATCTCACTTCTCATATATTGAACTACTTTTAGCCATTTCTCATTAGTTACCTCATTTCAACTAAACGTAAAAGTTTAATCGTTTCGGCTAACATAACCTCAACTCGTTTATCACGGCTGTAAGACATTTTCAAATCACAGTGTAGGATGAGAACAAAAGCAATGCCTGCGATATACATATACAAAAGGTAGTAACGACTATAACGTAAATCATTATGGAATCACTGTGTACAACACAGCCAAACTTTTCACAGAATGAAATCAAACAACCAGATCAGTCATGCATGAGAGCGCGCGTGTAATTTCCACTGATCCAGATGTTGCAACGCCGATAACAAGATCTCTCTGACGGTTATGTATTCTTACACTGTGATTGGTTAGCAACTTGACGATCCCTACCAGCAGACAACACACCCCACGTGTCAATCACAAGGACATTTCTCACCGATAGTAATTCCAGTCTTGTATTCCGTTGACAAATCGGAACAAAAATACTGAAGTGACAACCCAACAGTTGTCATGTTATAGCCTTAAAACACTAAACCAGTCAGAATGTGCCAATCCCATCAAATGTTCGTGTGAGATATTTCTCACCTTGTTGTTTACACCCCGCGCCTTGCCATGCATTTTTGTTCTTGAGAGTGTATTGCAGGTAAAAAAAAATCTGATGTGTTCCATTCACATGACCTTCTCTATATCACTGCAACAATTTATTCTATTTACTTCATCTAATGGAGCAAAAATAAGCAGAAATAAGTCTTATTACTTGCTTCGTTGTTATTAGAAGCGAAATAAGGGGGTACTGTATGTTAAAGTGATAGTCAAAAGCTGGTTGCTCTGCGACTGAAGTTCCTTTGATTGTATGGACACGAGTTCACAAAGTCCTGTATGAGTAAAGTATGTCTTTATAGCTAAAAAAACAAGGAATATCTCAAAAACAATCAACTCCACGAAAAAAATGTATAAAACATAAATTGTGTGTTTTAAGGTGCTATATATTTGTTGCGTGGCAAGTTTTTGTCCATCTCTTACGGTTTAGCAGTTATGCAAAATTCCGTAAAATTGACCAAGAATAAAGTAGTCTTCAGAGGCTATTCCCAGAAAATTCAAAATATACATTTTATTTTTCATCTAAATACCTTTAATATACGATATTTTAATCAAAATCGTTAGAGCCATTTTTTAGAAAATCAAAATTTTCGAATAAAGTTCCATGTAAAGGGTAGTTTAGGTGGGGGTATTTTTCTCAAAATCTTCGTGTCGCATCCCTGGAAGATACTAAACTTAAATACCAAGTTTGGTATTTTACCAACTTTTCGTTTTTGAGTTATCGAGTTCAGAGACACACGCGCACTGACACACTGACACACGACCTTTTTCTGAAAATACTTTTTTTTTTGGATACAGGGGACCCTAAAACATATATTTCCAGTGAAATTTGGGTATCGAATTTTTGGTGGAGTGCAATACCTTCTCTATACACTATATACATAGCACGCATAGAGAAAGTAATAAAATCAAAGAAAAATAGTATAGTGGCAAATGGTTCTCCAGACCTAGTTTTAAATAGCAGCAAGCTGTGATGGGATTTTCGCCTTCTGATTGGTTAACTGTAACAATTATTTTCATACATCTATACCTATGATTTTCATTTAATATCTTCCTGGACATTCAGCGTGCTAAATTGAGAACAAGCTGTATAGTGTATATTCTATGTATGGAATTAAAGACAAATAAGATTTTAGGTAACGGCCAGTCATAAACCAGCAACACAATTGTTTTCACCACAAATTATGGAATTCTCAAGAGTTTGACTAGTTTATATGACTTGCGACTTCAGTTAGAATTATAAGCGGAAATGTTTGTATCTAAGGCATACCTTCTAAACCCAACTTTATACACAATATACGGAAATTAGAATTCAAAACATTACTAGTAAAGAAGAAAGCAGTTTGTTCCTATAGTAACAGAGGTATTGCAGCGCCTTTGAGCCCATTGTTACCGCTGGTTACTACAAAATTTGTTTTGGTAGAGGAAGAGAGGTTCGAGGAAGTATGCCATGAATCGCATATGTTGGCTGCTTTGGAACTTTTAAAGTCTTAATGCACTCTACAGGGTGTTAGTGACCTACACCGAAATAATTTGGGAGATTGTGCACGTGACCGATATAAGTAATTTGAGATCGGCGATGCATGGTCCCCGGATAAACATAACGCAGCTACATAGCGTTAAACGTGTGGGTATCAGGTGCTGATAAATCGATGTTAAAGCAAAGAAGGTTGAGAAAATGGCTTAGAATGTCTTTAAAGCTGCTGCCCGAGTATAGAAATATCGATTTTTAGCAGCTCGTTACTAGCGTTTAATGTCGCAAAAATCTGTAAAATCTCGAACTAATAAGTGATTAGTTACAGTGCCACACTGAGCATTCATTAACAACGTTCTTGAGGTAGCCTACTCTGGAGGTGTTTTACAACTGCTTTGGTGGCTTAATGCGTAAAGCGGGAAACTACTAACCCAAAGGTCATGAGTTCGATTCCTGTCAAGGAGTAAATTCTTTTTATTATTAATTTTTTCATCCAGACAAAGTGACGCGGTACGTGAACGAGACCCGAACTCGGAAACTATCTTTCACTTGAAAGTCAGTATCCTAACCACTACGCTAGAGAGGTTCGCTGTATACGTTCCGTCGTTTTTCGTGTTATGCTCTCGAATGATTGATAAATTAGTCAGTGGCTACTGGCACTTCAGAAACTTATAGCCGTTACTTCGACATTTCAATAAACTGGCCATAAATCTCCTATCTCAAATTATTTATTTAAGTAATCTACATATTCTGTGAAAATATTTCGGTGTAGTTCATTAACACCTGTATATATCCAGCAGTAATGCAAATAAAATTAAAATTTTGTTTTGACATTTACAATACATTATTTTGAAAGAAAATGCTTTTAAAAACATTTTATATGTCTACATATTATTATTATTATTATTATTATTATTATTATTATTATTTCATTTTTTAAAAGTTAGCTATCGTTTTTATTTTTTGCATGAGCAATTTAGTCTGGCTCATACAAAAGCTTTGGTTGCTGTGAGAGCAGCTTTATTGTAAACGGAGAGCATTTTGAACACCTTATTGGTTAACCACAAAATCACTTGTTACAGTAGTTACATAAATTATAGAAACAATTCTTAATCGAGCCAACAATTAAAATGTTCCCATAGTAACTATACTTCAAGTTTGAGATAAATGAAATTTTCATGCAACTAAATAAGATTTTTGCCCTCAGAAAAATATTTTAAAAAAGCTACATATCTCTAACAAATTATTGTTAAAAAACTTATCCATCTATCTACTTCATGCTAATCGAGATAAAATTAGCAGAAATGATTTCTTGTAAACACAAGGGGAATAATGGAGTACACTAGGCTAAATCGATAGTTAAATATTTTAAAAGCTGGTTGCATGTGGATGAAATGTGTTTCTTTGCATTGCCAGGAGTTGACAAATGTTTGTAAAAAGTTTTAAGTATTTTAAAGCTGAAACCAATAACAAAAAAATCTCAAAAAATGTATATGACAACTTGTGTGTTTCAACGAGATCTACATATTTTGTGTAGTAAGCTTTTGTCTATCTCTTACGGTTTACTAGTTATGCAAAATCCAGCAAAATTCAACCAAAATAGAGGTTTTCAGAGGCTATTCCCAGATAATTCAAGAAATACATTTTATTTTTCATGGAAATGTATGTATGTAGGTTCATAGTACGTGTAGAGATAGTAATAAAAAGTCCATGTGAAGTGGTGGCTGATGTTCTTATATATCCTCATGGAGCATCCTTGAAAGATACCTACTAAACTTAAATATCAAGTTTCTCCTTTTTAAATTCATTTTAATTAATTGCTGCACTTGATCGAGGTTACGTTTTATTGATGAAATACAAAGGATTGGTTACTTCTAGAGCAATATGTTTCAAAACCTTACATAGCTGTTAATGTTAATGTTAGGGACATTCTGTGCTTTATTCAGATTTTGGAGGTTATGTGCAAGTTTAACAACGATAAGCTACAAGCTTTGAGATGTAGGGATGAGATACCCAGATTAGAAGACGCCTTCAGAGCTCGCGAATCTAAATATAATATTATTTTACAGTAAATTAATAATTGTTCGTATTATATGCTGTAAGTTTAATAAATAAGAAACAATTTTATTTGAATAGAGGAAACCTTCCGTAAAATATAATGTTCTCGGCTTTATTGGTTTGGTTTACAATTTCTAGCTGTTGTACCTATTAAATATTGACATCAGCAAAGTATGAGCTGTGTTGGGAACGGTTTAATGTCCTATTCGACATAGCTACTAATATTTCTGTTGTTAATAATACGTGCACATAGCAAATTGTTTATGTACCTACTTGATCTTGGTGAAACGATTCAATTATGCACATCTTATGTTGATAGTGGCGTTTGCAACAGTTAAATTATAACTTTCAAAATTCGATTATTATTTTAATGAACAAAATTATAGAAACTAGCTTAAGTACGTTAGCTGTTTTGAGCACAGAAACGGAAAGTAACCATATATCAGCACAAGACACAACGTTGCTCATACGGTAAGGTTTCATTCCCATATTCCTAACCTATCGCAATAAGTCAGTGTATGTGTTATGTTTGTAAAGTGTATAGCAATTTTGTATCCGAACACGCTTATGAGCATTCACAGGTATTTCATAGTACCGTAAGTAGTTTAAATAAGAAATAATTTAGGAACAATGCAAATTTTCAGCAAAATAAAACAGTAGTTACGAATCAAGTTGGCCATGAATGACTCGCAACATAGCCAACATTAGTTTTAAATGTGCAAACAGTCGAATAGATATCTAAGGAATAAAATTGCATCGTACAACTCGTCACCACATTTATACCGTGAATAGTGTATTACAAGATGTATTCCGAGTTCGTACAACCGACCCTTAGTGATTTATTTGGTGCAGTTTAAACAATCAGAATTGAACCATTCCGGCGGGGTTACGCAACAACGAACAAACATATCACTACGTCACGACTAAAATTCAATTCATCGTAATGACGTCAGTAATAATATTCCTATTCTTAATATAAGAATGCTCCATGGACCCCGAGATCATTTGAGCATCATTTCACCAATTTCATTCATCGTCCGATATGATCAACCGGGTTAAAGGACGTTAAGCTACAATATATATATATATATATATATATATATATATATATATATATATAAGAATATTTCAGTTAATACGAGGTACGTCCAGAAAGTAAGTTCCGTTTGGTAACAAAATTAAATTGTGTACAGATACAGAATAATTATTTATTGCACAAAATTTTACAACTTTTAAACTACTTTTCCACATAACTGCCGAAATTTTGCAGGCATTTATCATAGCGTGGCACAAGTTTTTGTATAACTTCTTCATAGAAGTTTGCCGCCTGTGTCTTCAAAAAGTTGGAAAAATTTTCTTTCAGCTCTTCGTCATTGTTGAAGTGTTGACCGCCAAGGAAAGACTTGAGATGTAAGAACAGATGAAAGTCGCTAGGAGCGAGGTCAGGGCTGTGCGGAGGTTGGTCAAACACGTCCGAGCCAAATCGCGTGAACCAGTTCTTCTGTAACCTAGGATAGACGCCCGCTTCGTTCTTCATCGTGCACTTCACTACGTCCTTCATTGAACTGTCGGACCCATCTTCTCACCATTGAATCACTCATCGCATTTTGTCCGTAAACTTCGCAAATTTGCCGATAAATTTCAATTGGTTTCACTTTCCTAGCATTCAGAAAACGAATCTTAGATCTGATTTCACAAGCGGCGGGATTTTCAATCAACACCGACATTGTAAACAAGCACAACAAAGCGTATGTGGCTGACAGCGATCTCAAAATGGCGCACGTTTCTTCTCCTTGATAGAGAGCGTCTACCGCGCATGTGCGGAACTGCGATCGCAGCGCTGCAGCGGAGATAAATTGAAACGGAACTTACTTTCTGGACGTACCTCGTATTAGGATAAGAGAAAGCGTTGTATATTACACATGGCTTATTAAACCATTATTAATTGCTCACGAGAAATTAGAACACTCTGCTCGTGTACTAAATATTCTACTCACAAATAAGAGTTTAAGTCACTTATAATATAAATAGCTATTATTGCTGTTACGGCGAGCTAGCAGGTGATTAGATGGTTTCATAAACGAGGCAAGTTGCTCTTTTCACCCCACACATTTGGCGCAAGGAGACAAACAGGAGTAAAATTCACAGGGCAGGGTACTGCATTAACGGATTGCAAACACAAATATAATTACACTGCAATTTGGAAAGCACCTATTCAATTCATTTATTGCAGTAGAGACGTGTTGCTTCTAGTGAAATAAAGTTGTTCTTCTCACCCTTTGACCTTTATGTGGTCCACAAACCAGTACAAATACACATATGAGTAACTGCCGCGCTAATAACACCAGGCAAATAATTGGTGTTTAGTAACGTCAGGTAACCAGCCTTTGTCTCTGGAATACACGGCAACAACAAAAAGGTTAATTGGATTTTCTCGCTTCAATGCACCAAAAATCCACCATCCCTCAATCAATCCACCACAATTGAATTTCCTCATTCGCATTCTCGCCCCATCAATTTCAACAGTAGCGTCCTTTTACACCTAATTACCTTTGGCTTTTGCAACATTCCAACAACAGGCGGTTATCAGCCTAACTAAACCAGCCGCTAGCTTTGGTATAGAAGACATAAATCTGTCTCTACCGGGAATTAATTGTTAATATGCCAATCCCTCCCTAAGTCGTTGAGTCTTAAATTTGCGTTCGTATAACTACTTCCTATGTCGATAGTGAAGACACTAATCGATTCGATCGCTTAGAACGCACGTTTTCTTGGGCATGCAATATGGGAAAGATGTGGTCGTAGTCAGTAGCGAGTGCTCGATGACGAAGAATAAGACTCTCGCCGCAAGACCAGCCGCAGTCGCCGCCAACTCGCCGGAGGAACACACCGCTCTGCCAGAACCTCCTGCAACGGACGTGCCAGCGCCTACAGCTGCATCAGACTCCCGGCAGTTGCTGCCGAACTGCATCACACCGCCGACACCTCATTCGCTGCCATCTATGGTCTCTCCAGCCTAGCCAACGCCGCTAAGTCACCGACGCTGACACAACGCTTCTCAATCGACATCCACCAGACCATCCCATCAGGGCCTCAGCCACCGAACCAACCACAGCAAATTGCCACCCTGACGAACTTGTAGCGCCTGAGCATGGTCATCAGGGGAGTTGCCTGTGACCTTCCGATGCTTCTCAATCGACATCCACCAGACCAACCCATCAGGGCCTCAGCCACCGAACCAACCACAGCAAATTGCACCCTGACGAACTTGCAGCGCCTGAGCATGGTCATCAGGGGAGTTCCCTGTGACCTTCCGATGCGCCTGCTGGCCACCGCAGCTCGCCTCTGCTGGCCCTCAGTACTGAAGGCCACGAGAATACGAAGCAGCCTTGCGCGAGGGCCTGCTCTTGTTTGGGCGTCGCCTGAGCGCTGAGGCCAGCCGAGGGTCCCGGCAACGCCCCTGCCGCCGCTGCTGCGCATTCGGCCATCAAGAAGACACCTGCGCAGCTCAGCCACGCTGCCACTACTTGGTGCGCCTTCCCTAACACCCGAATGTACAGCACATGTACTGACGAACTGCCGCCGATACTGCACCAGCTGCAGAGGCTTCGGCCACTTCACGGGCCAGAGTACCCTCGCAGCCGACATGTACAGCCGTCAGTTAACCCAGCACCTTCAACCGCCTCCGAAGCCACAGCAGACTCCAGTTGTCTCCACTATCACCAACACTACTCTGCATCCAGTGCAAACCACCGCAGCAGACAACGCCATTACGGTTGCCATCCAGTATCTTCATTTGCAGGTCCGGGAAATGAGCACCAGAATGGCCCTGGTTTAGGAAACTTTATCGGCCATCATTACCACCACCACCGCTCTGGTCGCATCCTTACATCGACTCCACAGCCTAGAGGCCGGAATCCCGAACATACAGGAAGCTACCGCCTCCACAGCTACTCTGAGGACGTTCGTCTCCAGCTGCACTTCGCAGCTACAAACCGCCGCCGAGAGGCAGACGTCCTTGGAAGAAGGCCTCCAACGACTGACCACCAACCACCTGATCACACCGACATACTGCACAGTGTTCACCGGAAACCTGCCCGGATTGAGACTACTCTCCAGCAACCAACTACAGCACCGACCAGCAGATCGAATACAACAATCCAGACTGACATCATCTTGGCTCCCTTCATAACACCAACATTGACTCAGCTACTCCAACATCATGAACTACAACAACTTTTATCTCATCACCGCTCATTCCAACGACTAGACGAGAGCTTTCCCCCTCTTGAGACACAATTCCAGGCAAAATCCAAGAAGATAAAACATAAATAAAGAAATCCTAGACTCCTTCCAAACCCTCCTAAACTCCCCGGTGGCAGTCAGGACCTCGGTCATGACTGACAGTTGGAACCACCGCTACCTTCTGCTGGGCCATTTATCGGCCAGCAACAAATTTTCCGCACTAACGAGGGTGCTCAGCGGAACCTCTTTCCATTCCCGCACTTTCCCCAATGGCGAGATAAGCCATTCTTTTTACCTCCCAACTCTCTTTCTGTCTCCCCTTTCGAAAAAATAAATATTGATATATGAAGTACGTGTATACCCTGGTATCTATGGATTCAATACTAGAGTTCACGTACATGAACTTGCGCTGTGTTTCATTTAATAATTCAGCTAGTTCGCAGTAATTAGATAATCTATCCACATAATGGCTGACGGCTTCAAAGAAACAAACTTTCTTTGGTTGACAATACTGAGGAAAGGCCTAGCTCTCTCTTTTTCCACCCAATCCTTACTCTCTCGTAAAACTAGTACCGAAGAGAAGGTGCACAAATAGTTTGGCCTTGGTAGTAGGCCTGTTCATTTAATATGTCTGTGCATTTGGATTGTATACGGATATCTAACTATGTGTATGCAATAGCAAATCATAAGTGAAAGGAGCAAGGAATCAATTCAGTTAGAAAATTATAAATTTACTTTCCAAGAATATTTAAGGGTGGTATTAGAATGTATTAATAACCTGTTACTTTCATTTCATATTCGACTTACCCTCTCCGTATTTAGGACTGACTCTCCCCTAGGACTTGCAAGCGAGTATATTTAGGGGAGGTTTCAAGCAAGATGAGATAGGAATGGGTTGGTATGTCCAATATATGGTGGATGATGAGTACCTGGTCCCAGTTGGGTACCAGAGAGAAGTGAGGTTAGTTGTGGCAAACTTTACTGTTAGATATAAATTTTGAATGTATTCTCCATTACTATATAAAATGTGTTTTAAGATAGTCTTCATCACATATCTTGATGTCTTGATGGTTGGAGGATGCTTTGTTGCTTCCTTTGCAGCAGCATATGCCAGATCATTCCCTAGTGTACCTACCTAAAAACAATTGGGATGGTATCCATTAAAGATAAGTCATTTGCCAGTAACTATTAGAACATTGTAAAAGTGTTTGTTTCTCCCATTAAAGAGTGTGAAGGGAAAAATGTTTTTGCAGGACTTAATGCTCTGCAAATCTATAATGATGATGGATTGAAATCTGCTCCTTAATAATAAATAATAATAATCCAGAGCTAGCTGCAAACAACTCACAAGAGAAGATGGAGGCAGGCTGTAAAGCTTGGTGTCAATAAGAACAACCATCATGCAGCTGCTTTTACTATCCCACCTAAAAACATCAGTGTAAATTAGTTGAAAGTCAGTAAAGGTCCACATGGTTAAAAAATAGTACTATTAGTACTATACAGATATGGCATACTATATACCTACATATATTAGTATCATATGGCATACCTACTTAAGGGGGTATTGCTAACAGAAGTGTGAAGTTTCTATGGTGCATTTACCTATGTTGAAAGAATGAAATAGAGAATCATGTGAGGAATCTGTATAATAATAGAATTCTGCCAGCTTGTACCTACTAATTCACCAGGAAATGAGCAATAGGATTTCAAAGATTAAAACATGGAATTTTAGTTTGTTGGTTCTAAGGATTTGAAATATGATATATAGCATATTATACAAATGGTGTTGAAATAAAAAAGTATTTGAAACCCATGTTTTACTAACCTGAAACAAACCACAGTTGTATCTGTTCACTCTCAATAAGTTCTGAAAGTTACAATACAGTAATTCTTTTTTATATATAGTTGAGAAGAACTTATTAAAAAAACTTTCAAGATTAGCAATAAACATAGTAGCAATACTACCATCAATATGATAGTCCTTATTTAGAAACCCCCACATATACTGTAGTCATCGCTGTGTTCGCCATTAAATATTATTGAATGGAATCAGCTATCCAACATCTTGATGTAAACTACTATTTAAAATCACTTATAGAAAACAAAACCGGGCTTGTAGGCCGTGGTCCACTGGGCTTCTCCCTTCGTTCCCCAAACGAAGGGAGAAGCCCAGTGGACCACGGCCTACAAGCCCGGTTTTGTTTTCTATAAGTGATTCTAACACCGGCCGTGAAAAACTTCGAACTACTATTTAAACTTTTTTTAAGTGTCCTCTCATGTTCCTCTTTGTAGTAGATATATTTATATTTGAAATACATATCGTTTACCTTTGGTACATTATATTTGCAATGAAATAAAAAGAAGGAAATACCAAATTCCACCCATTATGTTACTTTGTCCCCACTATTTTATTATTAATTCCCTAGTTTTTGTCTACAAAATTGATATTGAATCAATTATTATGTTTCCATGGGGAATTAAAATTGATTTGAGTACACTTACTGTATTAAATACTGCATGGAAACGTAGATTTAAATTGTATAAATCTTGGATCCTATCCTCTTAGAAAATAGGATCGGAGCAAGATCAAATTGAAATATGTTGCATGGAAACACCTCTGTATTCAGATTGTTTTGAATTTGTAAAGGAACTTTTATTCTGCTATACTTGTTGCATGTGGTAGTCATATCTGAATGCTTTTTGTTTATTACTCCATGGTAGATTATAACAACCACTTTTATGTTTTCTATAGGTTGCAGATGTATTCTTAAATGTAGTTATTTAACTTTACAACCTACTTATAAAGCACAGATAACAAGTATATGTTAAACAGGTTTGCAACGTAATTCGAAGTTGACCAACATAAAAGAATGAATAAGTTTATTCTCAAAGCTTGCATTTTCAAAACGATCTCAATTTGTATTGAATTTAACATGTGAAATGTGGATTGTATTGAGAGGTACTTGCCGTATTACTTTCCAGCAAAATTGTTACATCTCATTCCCAAGGTTAAGACATGGACTAATGGAGAAGACTATGGTTCAAATCCTACCAGGTCTGTCCTCCAACTTTCCAGCAACTAAGCTTTTATTTATGGATGCTCTTTAGCCACTACAATTTTCAGCATCTCATTCTATTTTGGTAGAGAAAAACTGAAAATTTTGTTCAGAGGCCTCTATCCAACTAAAGTTTTTTTATATACCTTAAATCAATGACATGGGACCACCAGCTTTACTTCCTATCCAAAGGAAGGCATCTTAAGGAATTTTATGTGCAAAAGAAATTACTTTGTTCTCAGCTGGTTTTACCTTCTATTTTTGTTTTTCCCAGGATTTCCCAGTCCTCATAATTGATAAATGTCAGTGAGATACCTAGGCCTGAAATTTCATTCACTAATTATCATTTAATTTCATATACCATCCATGTCCAATTGCGGTACTGTTCATAATAAGAGTGGACATTAAAAATTACTACTACAAAAATGTTAATTCTTGTTTATAAACTCATCTACCACTGAATAAAGATCTTAATTTATGAATTTTTCACAATAACAATAGACAGCAACTGTGTTTACGAGAAAATAAGGAATTTCAGTCCATGGCCATAAAAATGACAAAAATAATTTTGAAAATTTGCTACTTACTTAGTTATATGAACTATCAGTAACTGGATCCAATGCCATTCCTATATGTGGATTTCTCACTACATAATAAAATGAATTGCATGTTACATCTCACCTTACTTAGAAAATTGACCACTGATATTAAAGTTGCAAAACATTTTTTCTGTAATAGGGAATCAAAAGACAAATGTACCAACACAAGAACAATTCAGTATTAATTATGTGCTTTGATTCTGATCTAATGTTAACTGAAACCATAATCACTGCTTTTGTTTAACAATTTAACTTTGCATTTGAAATAAAGGTAATCATTTGCAATTCCATTTGGTCCAAAAAAACAATGATTTGTTTGATCTTCTGTTCAATATGTTCAGTTCACGTACCGGATGGACGTGTTTTGTGTTTGCTGCTGCTATGAGTAACATGGCCACGGGTCTTGTGTGCAAACGCTGTAAAGCGAAAGTAGTGAATGGGATAAAGTGCATAAGCTGTGCTAATATATTTCATGTAAGCTGTGCAAAATTAACGAGCAACATTGATGTTGTAAATGAATCTACTTATAAGTGCTGTGACATTATCAGTGAAAATGATAAGAAAATTAAAGTTGTGGAAGACGTAGAGCTAACTGATGCTCTTAGTGATATTGCTACTAATGATAATAAGGTGGACATTAAAATTGTTCAGTACATAATAAATCAGAAAGACCAAATTATTTTGGAATTGCGAGAAAAAATAAAAATTTTAAGTGATCATGTGTCTGTGCTAAAGATGATTCCTGGGTTAAAGGAATGCCAGGTTAACAGTGATACTAATGATAATGGTGGATTAAAAAATATTACTGAAAGTGGTGACAATGGTTCATGTGTTATTGCCAGTGAACTACAAAGTGGTGAAATGGGGTCAGATTCTAATGCGTTGCCGAATAAAGGCCAATCTAAAGTGTCAAATAATGCTGGTAAAATGGATAGCTCGATTAATTCTAGCAATAAAGAGGTATGGTCAAGAGTTATTGGAAGAAAATCCAAACGCCCAGTGATAGTAGGTAGTAATACAAATGAAAATAGCGAGTTGAGTTTGAAAGGTGTACTTAAGAGTATATCCTTGCACGTATGCAGGCTCTCGCCTGAAACGTGCTCTGAGCAGTTATTAAATTATTTGAAACCAAGCTTTCCAGAAGTTAAATGTGAAAAGCTGAATTCAAGGTATCCTGATTTATATGCATCGTTTAAGATTGATATCTATGAACACCATCTTGATACTGCATTTGATCCAAAATTCTGGCCAAATGGTGCATGTGTACGTCGTTTTTTATACGGAAGGCGGACACAGGAATCTCCGCCTCAAACTTAAGCTCAGAAGAAACCAGTATGCAATTATCGAAGCGTAATACTTTTTTGACTTTGCTGTTTTTGAATATTCAAGGCTTAAATGGTAAAATAAATATTCTTATGGACTTTCTGGTAAATAAAACATGCCATTTTATTTGTATTTGTGAACACTGGCTGAATGATGCCTCAATTCAGTTAATTAATATTGCTGGTTACAATAGAGTTTGTTCTTATACAAGATCTCACCAAACACATGGGGGAACTGTAATTTTTGCAGTATGCAATATTGCCTGTAGGAGCCTGGACATGTCAGACTTTTGCTGTGATAGGCATTTTGAAGTTTGTGTTTTGATAGCAGATAGTGTTAAAACTATTGTTGTTAATATATATCGTACACCTAATGGTGATACGACTATATTTTTAACCAAATTAAATGAGCTTTTAGTATATTTAACTAAATGGTCAGGTTATAAAGCTATTATTGGAGGTGATTTTAACTCTGATTTTGATATTACAGCTGACAGAAATACCGTAGTTAACTTTAAGAACCTATTGTGCCAGTTTGGGCTAAATTATCATAATGACAAACCCACAAGAAACAAAGCTTGCCTGGACAATGTACTAAGCAATTTTTCTATGCTTGACTGTACAGTTGAACTTCAGAATTTTTATTTTTCTGACCATTTAGCTTTATGGTTTCATTGCTTTAAAAGCGATTTTAATGACATATTAAAAAGTAATAAACAAATGTTAAGTTACAGAAATTTTTCTTCTAGTAATTATGATAAATTTATTAATATTGTTGGACAAATCGACTGGGATATATATTTTAGTAGTATGCACTATACCGCAGAAAATATTTTTAATGCCTTTTTTAAAATAATCTATGACATTTTTAATTTGTGTTTTTATAAAAAGTGTACAATGAACAAAAAAGTTTACTCTGGAAACAAGATTCAGTTATCTGATGAATTAAAACAGCTTAAAATCAGGCTTAGGATTTATTATGATATGTTTAAACAATCAGGTTCTGAAGTGGCTAAGCAAAGATATTATCTAAACAGGAAATTCTATAAACAAAAACTAGAAGAGAATAAAATGATGAAAAATATTAGTTTGATACAGAATTCAAGAAATAAAAGTAAAACTGCTTGGTACCTAATTAATAAATCAAGAAATTGTGGAAATAGTAGACCTGTCATTCCAGTATCTGCTGAGACATTTAACCAACATTTTATAAATTCTGTGGAAACTACTAAATCAAAAATTAATGTATGTAGGACGACACATGATGTACTTTTAAAAAATTGTGCAACTACAAATGCTGTCTTTTTCTGGAAAGTCATTACTGCCAATCAAATATTAGAAATTGTATCTAATTTAAAAAGTTCTAGAAGTACTGATATTTATGATATGTCAAACAATTTTTTAAAGAGGATTATTGACGTAATTCTTTACCCACTTACACATTGCGTTAATCTTTGTTTGCAAGAAGGAATTTTTCCTGATTGCCTGAAAATTGCTAAAATAATTCCTGTGTATAAAAAAGGAAGTGCATATGAAGCTGCAAATTATAGGCCAATATCTCTCATTCCTGTAATTGGAAAAATTTTTGAGCACATTATGTTTGAGCAAATAAATACTTTTTTCAAAAACTTTGACTTGTTTAACAAAAATCAATATGGCTTTTCTAAAGGTAGAAATACTACTGCAGCAATACAAAGTTTGGTCGATATAATACATTCCTCATTTGAAAGTGGTGAATATGTATTAGCTAATTTTTGTGACTTGAGTAAGGCTTTTGATTCCATTGATCATAATATCTTATTAGAAAAGCTTTCTTATTATGGCATACAAAATACTCAATTGAATCTCATTAAATCTTATTTATTTGGTAGAAAACAATTGGTTTATGTAAATAGTCAATGTTCATCTATGTCCCACATAGCAAGTGGTGTCCCGCAGGGTTCTGTTTTGGGCCCATTGCTATTTTTAATTGCAGTTAATGACTTACCAAGTAATATACCTACAGATACCATAATGTTTGCAGACGATACTACTTTTATATCAAATGGAAATGACCCGAATGAATTGAATAATCACTATAAAGCCATAATGTCTAAAGCTTCGGAATGGTTTGAAGCTAATAGTTTATTTTTAAATAAATCCAAGACTATCTCTGTTTTATTCACTTTAAAAAGGATAACAGACAACTTAGCATTACAGTATCAGACAAGTACTAAATTCTTAGGTGTATATATTGATAACCAATTATCGTGGACCACCCATATTGAATATTTAAAAAAGAGACTGTCTAGCATTATATTTTTAATTCGTAATTTGAGAGATTCTATCCCAATTGAATACGTGAGAAGTATGTATTTTGCTTTCTTTGAATCTGTAATCAGATATGGTCTAATTCTTTGGGGTGGTGCTAACAAAGTAAATGACATTTTTTGTCTCCAAAAGAAAATTATTAGGATAGTTAAAAAAAGTTCCTATATAACCCCATGTAGACCCCTATTTATTGAGTTAGGCATTTTAACTATTTATAATCTTTATATTTTAGATACTTTAGTATATATACATGCTTCTTGTCATAGACATATTTTGAGGATGGATATTCATAGCTATAGTACTAGATATAGATCCAATGTAAACATTCCATATTATCGACTAACAAAATCTCAGAATAGTTATCAGTACTTAGGTATTAAGCTGTATAATAACTTGCCTGATAGTGTTAAATGTTTAAACATGCAGAATTTTAAGTCCAGAATATATACATGGTTAGTCAAACATCCTTTTTATTCTATACATGAATATTTTAATGATAAATTTTGTGATCTTGTTTTGTAATTTATTATGACAAGGTTATTGTACTGCTTTCAACAGACTATGTCAATGCCTGTATAGTGCTTTTAGACAAATAAAATGAAATGACTAGAAAATGACTATCCTGGAATTTTTGTTGTAGGAGGCCAGGCCCCTTCATTAAAATTGTTGAAGGGGCTATGCCACTGGCTTTGTAAATTAAGGTGGGGGGGCAAAAACTGCCATGCCCCCCCTCCCCCCTTAAGTTGTGACCTTTAAAATATTGAGTTTTTCATATGTTAGAGTTCATTTTGTATTCCACATTTTAAAATATTTTCTTAGCTTTGCAGAATTGCTAGGGAGGTTTCAACCATCACATCCAAGCTCCAGTTAGATGCAACCATGATTCTGTGTCATAAAGTATGCTTTGGCAAGGCTTTTCTAATTTAGCAAGCGAGAAATATCTTAATATGAGATATCAACTACCTTTGCAGTGAATATATTTGCATGTTTTTACTTATAATATTATTTTGGTTTCCTGAAAATTCAGTATAATTCTGGAATTGTGCTTTAATTATTTTATATTGTTGAACAGTTATATCTGTTTACATAATATTGCATTTTGTGATACTTAATATTTTTAAAACTATGTACATATAATGTATACATTAGTTTAGTTCATTTAATTAACTAATAAAACCTAAAGATAAATACATCCCAACCTAAGATAAATTTTTATATCTATGACACCACAAATCACAATGTTTTCAAACTACTTCAAACTACGTAGTTTAAAATCAAATTAATACAAATTTTCTTTTCAAAATCAATACATTTAAAGGATTACTACATAAAAAAATATAATCACTAGTCCCTGGATGATTAAATATTTATAATAATCAAAATAGGCAGGGGAAAAAAACGAAAGTATATAAAAATGTTAAAGTAATTACAACATATTTAATAACCAACATTGGGTTTAAAACAAACAAGCTATACATTTTTATTTTATCACATTATCACAGAATACAGCTTAAAATGTTCCTGTGTTAAACTCTACCAGTATTAGTTATTGTTCTGTTCTAGTGAAAACTCTTAACTGTCTGCTTATTGCAATGGCTGTTGGAAGTAGCCTTATTTTCTTGTTACCGCTCTGAAGCGAGCACAGTTTCGCGCTTCATTGTTAATATGTATGCATTGATTAAATACTTTTTTCATTATTAAGTGTCTTTTCACAAATTTTGCACAATAAAATGATTCTATCAGCTGAAATCACATATGCAATGAATTCACTAGCATAACTAAGTTCAATTTCAATGGTCAATTGAATTTAGGAATTGTAGCTAAGTAATGTGAAGTCTGACTTTTCGTCAAAATATTTTTCATACAATTTTTCTTGGTAGTGAGGAAAACATTTTCAAATGGCATTGCTCCATTCACATGATTTTCTCTACATCTCTGTAACAATTTTTTTATATATATAGCCCCCTTTAACATCTAAGGTCATATATCGGGGGCTTTTCACATGAAACAACTAGTCATCTGTAGGTTCTTTTACGTTTGGTTTAACAGCTTTATTTTCCTCAAACACACACACACACACACACACACACACACATTCACTATCACATACATACTACCAGACACTGTGAGGGATAGGGAATAATTATGGCTATAGAAAAATTCCCCGCTCCAGCCGGGAATCGAACCCGGGACCTCCGGGTGAGAAGTCAGCTCGCTGACCACTCGACTATGGAGGCAGTCAACAAATTATTGTTAATAACCTTATTCTTGTATCTATTTAATGCTAAAACACTAGCAGAAAGAGTCTTATTACTTAGTTCCTTATAAGTAGAAAATGGAAATGGCGTGTTATTTATGGACGCTCTTTAACTGCTATGGTTCTCAGCGTCCCATTCTATACTGGGCGTGAAAGACCGCTTAATTTTGCTCAGAGGCCTCTCTATCAGGCTTGAGATTCTTTTACGTGCCGCAAATCTACGACACAGGACCCACGGCTTTACTTCCCTTCTGAAGGAAGCCATGCCAGGTTTGAACCCGCGACCTTGGGTATATGAAGTTATCATGGTAACCATTACACCACGGAGGGCGACTTTTATAAGTAGAAGGGAAATAAGGGAATACACTAGGCTAAACCAACAATTAAATGTTTTAAAATGTGATTGCTATGGGATTCAAATCTGTTTCTTTGTGTGGCCAGCAGTTGACAAGTTCCCATCTGAGAAAAGTATAAGAGCTGAAACCAATTACAAGGAATATCTCAAAAATGGTCAACTCCATGAAAAAAATGTATAAAACTTAATTGTGTGTTTTAATGAGCTCTACATTTTTTGTGAAGTAAGTTTTTGTCTATCTCTTACGGTTTACAAGTTATGCAAAATTCAGAAAAAGTCATCCAGAATAAGGAGGTCTTCAGAGGATATTCACAGAAAATTCATGATATACATTTTATTTTTCATGTAAATACATCTTTAATATACGGTATTTGAATAAGAATCATTAGAGCCATTTTTGGGAAAATAAAAATTTTCGAACATTTTTTCATGTAAAGGATATTTGGGGCGGGGGATTTTCTTAAAAATGTTGTGTTGCATCCTTGAAAGATCCTTGGTATTTAAGCATGCACACACTTTTCTAAAAATGCTTTTTTTGGATTCAGAGAATCCTAAAGCATTCATTTCTGGTGAAATCACAGTATTGAATTTTGGGTGCATTATAATACCTTCTTTATATACTAGTGCATAAGTATGTGTAGAGAAAGTAAAAATGATCACGTTATAATGTAAATGATGTGAAATTCTTAGAAGATATGTCCATGATCAAGAGTTTCTAAATGCAATAGAAAAATTAAAAATAAACTGAAAGAACATAAGTTGCTTTAAAAACAGTAAAAATTGGTTTATATAATTCAGGTAGACATCTATACCATAAAAAGGTTGAATAAAAACTTCTGTCACACTCAAGTGTCTCAAATCAATAATATATTCAAATTAGCTGAAACACCAAAAATTACTCATTATTTAGTTAATCCCTATGGCATTTAGCCTCAAGTTTCTATGGATAAATTTAAAAACTTTAATACTACTATGAAGCCATCCATCTATAAATCTATGAAGTATTATTTCTAGACTGGTACTCACCATAATGAGAAACTACAGAGCTTTAAGAACTTTTCAGATCTATTTTTGGTTTTAACTATCAATAAAACTTATGATTTATAAAAAAATGAAGTTATTTGTTTTTTAATGTGTCAATTGCCAGGATCATATCTACACTGCCAGTATGTGAGAATCTATCCCACAGTTTTTTTACATATCAGTACATCTGACAGGGGCCATCACTATTAAGCACACTTAAAAAGCATTGGTGTACACTGTACACCAGGTTTGATCCTGTGGCCTTGGGATCAGAAAGCCAGTGCCTAACCAACTGGGGTACCCAGACCAATATATGATTTATATTCAAATATGTAAAAAAATACTTCATTTAATTTGAAAGCTGTGTTATGTGATTCATTTTACCAAAATTGCTTGCAGATGTTGTATTTGCTCTAGGGGTGCATGTATGCATGTCTGTGTGTGTGAGTGTGTGTGTGTGTACAGGTTGGACCATGGAAACCTGGTGATTTTTTAAATCAAATCAATAGTATAAGATTCAAATTAAAATTTTAGTTCTGTAACATTGCAAAAGGGTATTGAATGCCATTTGAGAATCCAATTGTTCAAATAGGACATCTCTTAAATGCCCTCTACCACTTAGTATACATTGTTGTAGTCTGTGATGCAGATTCTGTGATGCAGATGTCGTTTGGTATGGCTGTAATTTCCTCCTGTAGCTTGAGCTCATTAATGTTCTTTGGTTTTCTAATGTCTCATTAATGTTCTTTGGTTTTCTAATGTACACTTGAGATTTGAGGTAGCCCCAAAGTAGGTAGTCACATACTGAATGTGCGGGCCAAGAAATGTATTCTCTTCTTGAAATCACTTTGGAAACATTTCTTTTAGCTTTGCAATAGACATGTTGGCAGTATGGGCTGTATTCCCATTTTGTGGAAACCAAATGGTGTTCAGATCGATTCCACAACAATGTAACTCAAGAGTAAGAAAGTCCCCTAACATTTCTATGTATCGATCTGAGGTCACTGTTACAGCTGTATCTTTCTCTTCAAAAAAATAAGAACCTATGATTCTAAAACTTGCAACACATGCCAGACTGTTACACTGAACTATGAAGAGGGCACATAAATAACTGTTGTGGATTTGAGTCACTACAATAGCGAAAATTTGTTTTTTCACCATACCATTTACATGAAAATGAGTCTCATTACTCATTAACAGAACCATATCATCATTAAAGAGGTTCACAAAATTTTCACAGAATGTATTTCGATAGCTTTAACAAAATCCTTTAACTCTTGAACCACAACCATCTTGTGGGGATGAAAACATAAATATTTGTGTAGAATTCTCCTAAAACTTCTCCATGATAACCTTAAGGCAGCTGTATGTTTTCTTGTTGAACAATAGGACTCATTGTTATTACTTCTCTGACTTTTTTTCAATGTTTTCTGGTGTTCTCACAGAGTGTGCAGGACCTGGTGGTTTCTTCTTTGCTTGGATATTCTGTATCCATAACTTTATAGTGCTCCTGCTAGGAACATTGCCATGACATGGGACATTAAAATAACCATGAAAGAATCATTGTTTCTTTCTTTCATGGAATGAAAATGGAGCACCGGTGGAATGCAATATTGGGGGGAACCCAGAGAAAACCTACCCCAGTGCCACTTTCTCCACCACAAATCTCGCATGCAGTCGCTTGGGATCAAACCTGGGCCGTCTAGGTGAGAGGTGAGTGGTCTAACCACTTGACCACGGCGCGGCCAAAGAATCATTGTGTAATGACAACTTAGTCACCATTTTTAAAAGAAGTTTCCACCCCAAAAGCATGATGTTCAGCATTCCATTGCACCATTTTTACAACAATGGCAAACATTGGTCTTGCTCACGATATCTCGCGCATTATTACTTATTCAAACTTGAAAATAGTCAGATTCCCATGGCCCACCCTGTACATTAATTTTTTGTAATCTATGCATTTTAACATTATGTGGACAGTTGTGTGTTAGAGGTAAAATAACATGCTTTTCTTCTCTGACATGAATTTTTGTAATTTTGATGTTTAAGAAAGTGTTTTAACAGGGTGGGTGCACTGTATTGTTTTGAAGCATGAGATAACATCATGGCTTCTAGATGCGGCGCAATAGATAATATAGTTTATTTCAGTTTTTAAATGTCGTATATTTGCTTGTGGAATATTCTTGGAGGGCACCAAAATTAATACAAAAGATACTTAAACAGAAATCTAATTAAAACTCTCAGGACACTAAAAAGAAGTTCCTGCATATTCATGTTTTGGAAGCTATGTTGCTTCCTAAACATGTCCTTGATTATAAAATGTAAGTGATGTAAAAATGTTGCAATCAACTCATATAATATGTATACATAGTATACATGACTGTTACAAAAGCTTCAACACTAATTATTTGTGTACCAACCAAAAAATGTAATACTAAGAATTTCATGCCTTCCTTTTTTTTTTTTTTTTTTGCATAGCTTTAACACCCGCTTTTACTGCTATGGCACCACAGGCAACTACACTGATGATACAAGGAATGAAGACAGTGGTATATGATAGCGGGAGAAAGTGGAGAACCCAGAGAAAACCCACCCTTGTACCACTTTGTACACCATAAATCCCACATGCAATCGCCTGGGATTGAACCGAGCCATCTTGGTGAGGGTCGAGTGGTCTAACCACGGTGGTGAAAGAAACTAAATTACTTCCTATTTGAGAAAAATATAAGTATTGTAAAATTTCAAATCATAACAAGGAATATTGCAGAAGTGGTTAACTCAAAAAGAAAAGAAAGACATAAATTGTGTCTATTAATGAGATCTCAGTTTGTGTAAAACTTTTTTGTTTTTCTTATGGTATACAGTTATGCAAAAATTCATTCCCATCTTATGTAAACAAGAAAACTAGTTTTCTTCTAGTTATTCAAATCGTTTAGTTTGATCTGAAGATAATAATAGTTATGAGTAAAAGTATTAATAAAACGTATAAAGGTAACATTAAAGCAATTTCAACATTAAAAATTAAGAAGCTAATAGCATGTTAAGTATTGATTTGAGTCGATTGTTACACTTTCCATCACTTACATTGTTTCATTTCCAAAATCATATTTCAAGTAGCAAGCTAATAATAATTATAAAAACTTTAAGAAAGAAGGTAATCATTAAAATAATGGACAAATATACGAAATCAGCAAAATGATGCTCAAATCATCTCACAGGCAATTGAGCTTAAAGTTACTCGACATTCATCTTCCCAGATAAGGAAAAATCATGAAAAAAAATCTTATCAGGTAACTCACTCTAAGTGAGATTCAAATTCATGACCTTTTGAAATGCGGCAGGTAATCATTAAAATAATGGACAAATATACGAAATCAGCAAAATGATGCTCAAATCATCTCACAGGCAATTGAGCTTAAAGCTACTCGACATTCATCTTCCCAGATAAGGAAAAATCCTGAAAAAAAATCTTATCAGGTAACTCACTCTAAGTGAGATTCAAATTCATGACCTTTTGAAATGCGGCAGGTACGCTAACCCCATAATACTGAGGCAGGCTAGTTAATCATTATATCATAATATAACCATAATTTGTAATAAAAGGATAAAGTTCTGTCAAGTAATCGTGTACCTTTACCTGATTTGCTCTCTCCACTATCATTTATTTTTATATAGCTTCTGCAAACCATATGTCACTGAATTAACAGTTTCATGTATCACTCTATACCCTTACTGACTACAGGAAAAGAACATGTTCTATGAGGGTCAGCTGATAAGTTGCGGGTCTCTCAATGAAAACAGCATTAAAAAAATATTTTTTTTGCATTATTTCTCAACATAGTCTACAGAAAGGCTAGTACTTTTGTCATATCAGTGTTCTAATTTAATTAAACCATCTTTGAAGTATGATTTATCAAGACCCTCAAAATAGCTGTTTACCGCATCAATGACCTCCTCGTTGCAGTGAAATCTTCATCCTCCAAGAAAGTTTTTGAGGTTTGGGAACAGGTGGTAGTCACTGAGTGTTAGATCTGGCGAATAGGGTGGATGTTCAAGCAATTCAGACTTTAATTTGCACATTTTTCCCATTGCAATGACTGAACGATGGGCCAGAACATTGTCATGATGAAACAAGATTTTTTTTTTTTTTTTTTGCCAAATGAGGTCTCTTTCTTTTCACCTCATCACTCAAATGTTGCAGTTGACTTGTGTAGTAGTCACCAATGATACTTTTACCCTTTTCCAAGTAATCAATAAAAATAATCCCCTGTGCATCCCAGAAAACACTCGCCATAGCTTTGTTAGCTGACAAAATTGACTTTGCTTTTTTGGCTTAGGTTCACCTGGTGCAATTCACTGTTTTCACTGTGATTTACTTTCTGGAATGTAGGGATGTATCGAAGTTTCATCCATGGTAATAAGCCATCTCAAAAATTCACTGGGATTTTTACAGTAGAGCTCCACATTCTTAACAGAAACAGTTTTTCATTGCAACTTTTGATCAGGTGTCAAGAAACCTGGCACCCATGTTGCACAGACCTTGTGAAGGCCCAAAACATTACTTAAAATATTACCTGCATGTTCTTTAGATATGTTTACAAATGCTATTGTAAACAACTTTAATCTGCGTTCTTCCAGTACTAAACGATGAATTTTTTCAATAAGCTCTGGAGTTGTCAATTCTACAGGGCATCCAGAGCGAGGCTCATCACTAGTGCTCATTCGTCCCAATTTTAAACTCTGCAACCCACCTTTAAATCATTGAATTTGAAGAGGCAGAGTCTTTCAATTACTGTCCATTTCCTCCTTGATTTCTTTAGGCATTAATTCTTTCAAATGGAAGTATTTAATCACTGCTCATTTTTTTCCAAATCCTTTATTTTCTTGAAAACTCTAAAGGTGTCTTGTTGAAAACTAAACAAGCTATTGACCTGTTACTATGGATACAAGCTAGTCTAGAGTTAAACTATATGATGCTACCATTTAACTGGCCTAGTGGCGCCATATCTATATGAGACCTGGGACTTATCAGCCAACCCTAGTATAGGATATAAAAATGTGAAGGAAGAAGACGTAAGTGATCATAGCAGGATAGATGGGAAAATATGAACAGTGAGAAACTTTATTTTTTGATTTGGAAATAACTGCATTTATATAAACTCTAACCTTGAAAATTATTATAACTGTGTATTTAAATACCAAAATTAGTTTCCATCAGTCTTTAACAATAATTCATTTTGATAACTAATATCAAAGGAGAACAAAAAATTGTACATATTTCTCATTATACTGCTTATGGTTAACTCCAGGCTTATTGTATTACATATCTTTTTATGAGTATACTGTACACCCAACTTTCAGTCTACATATTAACACTAGTAATACTAACATTAACAGCCAAGAATATTTCATTTTAAATAAAACAATTATTTTCTTTTTTTCTTAGGTTCTCACTCCAGTACTTTGAATACAGAAATTATTGATATGTAGTTGAAAGAACCAGCATACTGCATTTTTTTTCTAATGGTTTGGAGTAGTCTGTTGCGTTTAAATGTACATATTACATTCTTGCTAAGTTTATCTTTGATATTTTAAATCAGCATCAGTGAACCTGTATGTGTTTCTTTTCTATCAATTTATTGCACTTAGAGTAACACCATGAGTTTCTATATGACAGCAAAGCATGGTCATTACAGTCCTAGGTTCTAAGAAAAGCAGTTATAACTTATAAGAAAAACTTGCGAAAAAGATCTGTAAATGTAATGCATCTGTGAAAATTGAAAAAATCTACAGATTTCTTCAGATTGCTTTGATTTTTTGTCATAAACTCAAAACATAAAACCTATATTGCAAATAATATTTTAACATGATGAGTCAAACCATTGTTAAGATATTAAGTTTTATTCATAATTAATTCCTTGTTGATGCAATACAAAATCCACTATGGACTGTTCAGTTTATTATATCACTCCCAAAAAATGTTAACTTGATTTTAGTATGTAAAGTTAAGGAAAGAAAAAACATAATAAAGGATCTACATTTATTTTCATTTCTGTTTTCTACATTATTTTATATAATAATGTTATAGGTTTATTCCCATATATTTTTACTAGAGCCAGGTATTTAAAATCATTTTATTTATATTGAATTTTATGTTGTACGGACATTTGCTAAATATTTGTAATTACTTTTAGAAAAAAAAAATTATACGTATGTGTGTTAGGAAAATAACTTGAACTGAACTATTTCATAATTTTAACTAGTGTAGTATACTTTTTAAATCTGTAACTCCTGAATCTATCCTGAACATTTTATGCTAAGTAAGTCATAAACTGTGGGACAAGGAGTAAAAATATATGAAAAAATTGAATGAAGAAAAATGGAGTTTAAAGTTCGAAGTGATGCTGTAATTAAGCAATTAAGAACTGACTAAATAGCCATTTATAGGTTTAACATGTTTTTATTAAGTAATTCACATGATAAAGTTGCAAAAAACAAAAATGAAAAATTTTAACATTTTTTACCTATTCCACATTATCTTAATTGAAAAAATGGGGAAGTTATATAATTGAAATATTTTTACACTATGAAGTATTAGAAAAAAATAGTTTATATTTTAATTGATAAAATGTAGGAATTAAAATATATTTTAAATATTTTTACATAAATATTACCATTTTACCACTGCAAGAATCTCATTCCACTTTGTATATATAGAATACAATGTTAGAACTGATTCTAGAGGTTTACCAGTGGGTAACATTTTCTTTAACAACCCTAGTCTGATTTGTTTTTCCACACAAGCCATGTGTAGGACAGAAGTTGGATAAGTAGAGTCAGACTGAAAAACTCAATGCCATAGCTGGGATTTGAACCACAGGTCTGATCTCTAACTGGTTGCTCTACCATTGAGCTACCATGACAACATGCCAGCATAGCATTGAATTTCTCAACTGCCTTAAAGTGCTTACAATATTGTAAATCGCCATTGGGGTACGTCATCTCAAAATAATTTGAGATCACCTTGGTTTACCAGAAAACATATGAGTCAGTTGAGAAATTCAATGCTATGTCAGCATGTTGTCATGGTAGCTCAGTGGTAGGGCACCTGGCTAAAGACCGGGAGACCTGTGTTTCAAATCCCGGCTATGAATTTTTCAGTCTGACTCTACCTATCCAACCCTACTTTGTTTTGGTATCTATAAGAGTTATTTTGGTAGCATTCCACCAGAAAAATTTGAACAACATTCATGCAACAAGCTATAAAAATTCAGAAAAAATGTATCAGGCATAAAAATATTAAATTTGTTAAATTTCCTTTCCATATATCTGATTCTTTTTTAATTTCTTTCATTTAATTTCCATTCTATATTTCTTTTTAGGAGATTAGTATAATATTGTAATGTTCTACTTGGTGAAAACCTAAACTCCTAAAGTAAATATGATCTTTTTGTATTTCTGCATCCCATATTCAATGATTTAGCTACATCCATAATTTGTTCTGCTTTTAGATAACTAAAATAAATGCTTGGACTGCAAAATTGCACAATGTATCAAAAGAGTTTAGTAGCAAAATACTGAACATTCAGAGAACATTTAAATATTAAAATGACTATGTCCATTATGATATTAACATACATTACTCAAAGATGTTTTTCTGTAAAGAGCTGAATGTGGCAGTTGGGTAATGGTTTAAGAAACTAAATGTTTTATAAGATTTTGCTTTAAATAGCCAATAAAAAAGAAATATAAATATATATATATATATATATATATATATATAAGTTGTTTAAAACTAATTATTAGAATATAGGTGCAGATTTATAAAGAATAATATTTCTGAAATAGGAGATAGAGATTCCGTACTCTCCCAAATTCTTCAAATTCCTGAAATCTTTGAAATTCTGTGGAAAAGGAATTAAACACTGCACATTTATGTACTCCTGAAAACTACTTAGGTATATAAATCCACTATAAACAATAAATGTTACTTTAGAACAATACAACACTTAAAAAGCTATATACATCACAACATTCAAATTGATGGTACTCATACAAAACATAGAATGGCCATGTGTCTCACACTTCATTGTGTAATGCAATTTTCTCATCTGTTTTGGTAGTGTTAGTTTTGTTAATAAACTGAAATAAATTAATAGTTCCTATTTATTAAAACTTGGTACATAAAAGATGACCCAAAGGTAAGTCATTCTTCATAAAATAAATTATTGTTTCTTGCATAAAATTAACATTTAAATTATACAGAAGTAATATGAAATTATTTCTTAAACTATGACATACTAACAGGGTTTTAAATGTCATTTCTTAAATTCGAACCAGGCGTTGAAAGTATCCTTAATTTAAAATTTCTTTAACACATTTCAAAAATAGCACTTTTTATTTTTATTCAGAACTTCTTGTATAAAAACTAAATTTAAGTACATGTTCTGCATTAAACTTTAAAGTTTTTCCAAACACAAAATTAAATACATGAGAAGTGTTTTTGTCTGTTCTAAGCTTTGGAATTTGAACTAGCTCTTGCATGTCATTGCTGATCCTGCTTGTTCATCATTTGATGAATTCTGTAGTTGTCATTAACACATGCTCACTGTACAATAAGTAGGAAAATATTGTATTATAATTTAACCCAGATAAAATAGTTGAAAACATGGCATTATTGACATAAATCTGGGCATCCCTTTTCCAGTGCAATAGTGTCATAAACTTGAATATTGCCTTAGATGTTACTTGTGTTGAGATTGTGTTCAGACTTTTCAAACATATTTCTTGAATCTGCAATTGAAAGTGAAATATTCATAATTTCTATTTCTTATATCACAACATTTAAATTATCTAATAGTACAAGCAATTACATATTCATTTTCATGTGAAAATTGTAATATACATAACCACATTTATAATAAGAATTCATTACAATGCTAATTTTAAAATGGACTCTACATGTAAAATAACTTGACATTGTTTGGAGTTTAGGTACTAACATAGAAATGGTCTTAAAATGTTCAACATTAATCATAGGAATTATCGTCTCTAAATAACTTTTTAAGCTCATAAATTGTGAAATTGATTGTTCATATATGCATGTTTTGTTTTGTTTTTGTTTTTTTTTTTTGTTTTTTTTTATTCTGTGCAAATGTCCTCTTCCTTTAAGTTTTTCATGGCATAGCGTGTAGCATACATACATTCAACCGCTGTCTTATTCTTTTTCTTAACAGGTACAAATTACAAAATTTGAATATATTTATATGTTCATACTTTCTGATCAAACAACTGAATAAATAGAAAATGTAAATAAATCTCAATTAATTCTCAGTTTCAAGATGTCTGAGACAATTTCATACAAGGGTTTCACTTTGCTGGCTTAAAGAAAGTTATAAATTGACCATTAGCTTCCTAAAGTCATTTTATTAATGATAAATAAATTAAGCTTTTTTATTATTTTCATATGATAAATATGTATTAAGAGACATGGTCATTCTGATGAAATAAGTCTGAGTATTGTCACTTTATTTACAAAACTACACTGAAAAGAGAGAATTAAATGAATTATGTATGCATAAGAAAAACATTTACTAGAATGTTGTCTCTTAGATTCTATCCAATGTAATAGCTGAAGGTGTCCTTATAACTGACTGCTGAAATTTCAAAACTATAGATCTTTTATCAAACTTTATTGTAGGTATTTATCAGCCTTTCTTTTGTCTCTCAGCATATGCTGACCATCTGTCCTATATCCTCTCATACATAATAGCTACTCTGTTTTCAAGTCCCATCCTTCATTTCTTATTTAAAATGAAGTACAACATGCTAAATTCAGGAACAACACCTGTATATCAGATGCGCACAACACCACACTTCTGGTTGAGAGCTGCACTGTTTTCATAGTAAATGGATACACATTAATATTCCCTGACATTTACATATCTGGAGATAACGGACATATCTTATGGTTCATTAGCAAGCTGTTCATCCCTCATGGTTTTTCGTAACTTCATACACTCTTTGTACTGCCGGTCTCCAGACCAATCACAGCCACCTCCTGGTGACCTCATGCACACAGCATGTTGATATTGGCAGTCAGGGAGACGAGAGTCGCTCATGAAACTTGTTTCCCAAAGACATCCATTTTCATGTTTGGCACTTGATTTTGAACATCGCCACCATGGACAGGATATAATCTGTAAAAACAGAAAATTGAATAGATAAAAAATTGTGAAGTCAGAGCCAGGGCAGAACAAATATGTAGTAAAATGTTTAGAATACAATATAATTTCAGTAATAATTTACATTAGCATTCAAATGCATCTCTGCGTTAAAAAATATGATTGTTCCTTTCTCTACAACTCTGTAACTTTATTGTTAAAGAGCTTATTCTTCTACCTACAGCATGCAAATCACGATAAACATTAGCAGAAATTGTTCTTATTACTTGGTTTCTTGTAAGTAGAAGGGGAAAAATCTAATATGTTGCATTCACATGATGTCCTCTAGCTGTTTGCGAAACATTATTTAAAACATTAATGTGTTAACTACATCATGCTAATCAAGATAAGCTTAAGAAGAATTTGCTTTATTACTAGCTTCCTTGTAAGTAGAAGGGAAATAAGAAAATTTGCAGAAACCTGGTCACTCTATGAAACAATTGAAATTCCATCTCTTTTTGTCAAAGAAACGAGAAGAGAGATGTCTTCCCATTTGAGTTTAAGTGCCTTAAAATTTAAACCGATAATCTGGAATATCTTGAAAATGGTTAACACAAAAAAATATATATATATGGGATCTACATTTTTTGTGTAGTAAATATTTTGCATACCTATCTCTTATGGTTTGCCAGTTATATAAAATTCGTCCAGAATGAAGAGGGCTTCAGAGGATATTTCCAGAAAATTCAAGATATACATTTCGTTTGTCATAAAAATATCTTATCACAAGGTATTTTAATCAAAATTGTTAGAGCTATTTTTGAGAAACATAAACTTTTTGAAAAAATGTTCCATGTAAAGAGTAGTTTGGGATGGGAAGTTTTCTTGAAAAACTTTGTATCGCGTCCTTGGAAGATACTCAACTTAAATACCAAGTTAGGTACTTACTGACTTTTCATTTTTGGGCTATGCTGCCCACAGACACACACACACAGACCTTTCTCTAAAAATTCCTTTTTTGTATTCAGAGGGTTTCAAAATATGCATTTTTGGTGAAATCTCGGTATCAAATTTTTGGGTGCAGTACACTATGTACATAGTACGTATAGAGAAAGTTAAAAGGCATGAAAACCTATTGTTTACCTAAGTTAAGCAGAAGCAATTCTTGTGTGCATATCCCTCAAATTCTAGAATAACTAAAACAACATTGCCTCAGTAATCATAGACATAAAACTGATAATTAATTTAATTTTGCATCAATAATGCTAAGGGCTATCATCACTGAAAGGTACACTTTATGCTTAAATGTTGCCATCAATTTAATCAAAAACTTTTGCCATAGATATCTTTAAATTTTACTTTCCCTTTCTACATAAAGGATACAGACGTTATTGCATTCCACCCAAAATTTTGATATCAAAATTTCACTGAATAAAGATGAAAACATTTTTAGGAAAAGATTGTACGTGCGCGCGGGTGTGCATGCACGCTTCCATGTGTTCATGAACAGCACATTACACATCTAGTTATAAATGCAAAGAGAATAGTGTTAGTCAAACGTTTAAGAACTGGATTAAATCTCTGTTATCTAATGCTCTCTAGTGAATATACTTGCATTTGGGAGCTCTTGATGCCTTTGTGTTAAAAACATTAGAGTAATATCCTCATTGTGTATATAATATATGAACCAATTCTGTTAAGTTCCTTATTATGTTTGCTGAGTAACAGCAAAAAAATATGGCTAAAGTTCAGGCACACAGGGAGAAATGTGTTAAATGCTACTGAATGTCTCTAAATATCTCAAGTGAGCCTTAAAGATGTCTTTCTAAACTCTGGCTGTTATTTGAAATATGATAACACCTTTTCAATCATCAAAAAGGCTTTACACGAGGTGATAGTGACTGTGGCAGTGCTGGTATATTGACGAGTGTTCAATCTAAATGGCTGTCAATGGCTGCAATGGAATTGTGGGAGAGACCACAACTCAACCTCAGCATTAAGATGTTGACATTTCCCTTCCATGAGATGGTGACCATCAATGGACACACATTCAGTCCTCCAAGCAGGGGAGAAAATTGCCATTGATACCAGGAATTGATTCTGGTTCTCCTGCACCAAGCAGGTATTTACCACTGCACTAATGGGAGGACCATGTTGCATATTACTATATTATGTACTGGTTTTCTAAAATCTAAGCCTTCATAACCATTAGCTTTGCTAAACTAATTTTCAGTATGCATGATGTAGTTATGTCTAAACGCTTTAAAACCCTTGTATTCAGGGCAATATAATATCCATAAAACATTGTTCGTTTTAACATATGTACCAATGTTCATAACTGAAAGTTAGTTTTACATTAGGTATAGCATTGATTGTTCTTTGGTGAAACAATCCCAAATTACAAGATGCAGTATATCTTCTTACCTTGCAGCCACAGCCTTGACGGTAGAGAAGACGGAATCCTTTCCTCTGACGAGTTGTGATTTCTGACCATGGGACAACAAACTGACAAAGTGACACATAGGCTTTTCCTCCTGATAAACGACCAGTCATCAGATAGGTCTGATCAGGTTGCAACTTTATTCCACACGCTGCTTCATTGTTAGGTGTCAGTATCCTACCAGCCTTCAGGGCTGCACTTGCCTTCTCATTTATCTGAATAACAGCAGAATACATATATGACAAAGTAGCAATAAAAAATGTGAATTTCCTATGATAACTGTTTAGCATTTACATATTTTTCTTCAATGCTGATGAAAAAAATCTTTACATTTCTCTGACCAGTACATGAAAACTGTGCGTAATGATCTTGCTTGCTGTCCTCACCATACCCAACGCTCAGTGCACCTCTTGGGCTCTTACAGAGAGATTGACCATTTGTTACTCCAGATGGCTAATTTTGAATAAAGTTTGAGATCTAATAACTTCACACCTACTCCACAAAATGGGTCGAAAGAAGCTCCAAATGAAAGAAAAATCATGTGCTTTGACTCTGCTAGAGAAGAGTGATTTCGTGATAGCTGTAGCAAGAGATCTGGGGGTGTCAAGACAGACAATTTGTCAACTGAAGCGGTCAGAGGCGTCATTATTAGTTGGGATGATTCCACAAAGGAAATCAGACTCTGATGTGGCTAAGAAGACTACATCAAGGAGTGATAAACTTCTAAAGTGTGAAGTGATGTCAAATTCTGCTATAACCTGCCATTGAACTAATTGAGCTCCTCCAGAATGTTGCAGTCAGGGCAATTCACTGCCAATAACAGGATTTGGGTTACCAATTCACCATGCTCACAGCAGCAATGAAGAAGAAAAGGATTACCTTCTGCAAGAAATATCCAGATTGAACATCTGAGAAGCAAAAGGCAGTGATGTCTGTTGAGTACCACATCATGATACAACCCAAATAACAGTTAAGACAGAGAAACCCCCTGACATTGTAATGGAGGGAGTGCATTAACTGGAAACAAGATAAGGCAGACTTGTACTTCCTTCCAAAAAATGTAACAATGAAAGAAAGCAATTATCTGAATGTTTTGGAGGAACATTTGCTAACTTTTTGGGAAATTTATCAATGTGATTATTTTATGCATGAAGTTTCTCAATGACCATAACATTAATATTTTAGATTGGCCTGGTAATTCACCTGATCTGTAACATATTTTCCCAATAAAACACATAAATGGTATAATTTTGCTGTTTCATTGTCCCTGTAAAGATTTATTTTGCCAAAACTGTACTTACAATTAAGGAGGTATTTTGGGGTAGCATAATTCAAAAGTAAAAAAATTAGTAAAGTTCACAAAATAACATACACTCTGCTTAAAATATTACACTAGAAATTGATTTGGTGATACTTCTGAGATTTGGAAAACCGTCATTTCTGAAATAAATGAACCAAAAAGCTTAAACATTCAGGAAGTGTTTACTTAAGAAACATTGCTATAATGTATTGTTAAGCTCTGTACTGCTTATCTAAGGTAGAGCTGTATATTCATGGGCAAGAGTTTTTCTTTCATCCCCCACAACAAATGAGAAAGTTATTGAATTAAAAAGCAAAATACTATGAATCCATTTTATATAATTTTGAATTTATGAATCTGATTATTTTTCGAGAATTTGTCATGTTATTAAGAATAATGTTTTTAGTGATAAATAAGAAATGCCCATTTTTTTTTATATTGCATGTAAAATTTGCATTTATTTAAAGTTACAAAAATAAAACTTTAATTGAATATTTGTGTTTTCATACCATGAAACTAGTAGTTATGAAATAATGTCTAAAACCAATGAAAAGAACTTGGCAATTACAATATTTACAAGATACTAAAATAAGGTATGAAACAAGAAAATGTCTTGCAGATATGTAATAGATCCAATATTAGAATTTCAATCCAAAGAAAAACACATAGCTCACCTTGTTTTAGCCTGAATTAACTTACCGAGAGTCAAATGTGAAATATTAGAGTGGTCACTTTAGAAGCTATGATTTTAAATGGAACACAGCTAGATATTAAGTGCAGAAGTAGAGACAATACAGCTAGATCATAACATCAAAATGATTATACCTGAGTGATAGTTGTTTGTATACCAACTGCACTTGCAAAACATATGGATCCCAATGTTAGAGACAAAGTGGAAGACAAATTAAAAGCTTGCTGCAATATGACTTTGTCCAAATTGTATTCCATTTTATGGCAAAAGAAACTGATGATATAATAACAATAAAAGCCTTAGATTATTTTATTTGAACTCTCAAAGTTAGTTAATAAATTAAGTATTGTTGAATTAAACAATGGAATGGCAGCATTTAACCAACTAAATGCATTTAAAATCATTGTATTAATGTTTATTTATTTCTTTGTTACAAATAACTTTATTCCATTCTTGAACAGTTAAATTAGTAATGGTGACAAACTACATTGTAACAGCACTCTTGACATTGAAAAAAAAGTGAGTCTTATTATATTTTCTATGAAAAGTCCCTTCAACTTCTTTGGTTAGTGATATCAAATGTTGATTTTTTCTATGTATAACTTGGTTGTAACATACAGAAGAACCATTAAAAAACAAAAATGTCACATCTACATTCAGGAGGGGTACAAATCTCATGGACTGACCAGTCTGGCTGGGTTTCTTTTCATGGTTTCCCCTCACTCACTAAGGGAAACACTGGACTGGTATATTTAACAACATGCCCCAAAAGTTCCACCTTCAAGCTAAAATAATAGAAAAACTGAAAATAGATGGTAATTGTGATTTGCTGCCATCTATCCACATTATAGTGTAACAGTAGAGCGGACGGCATCCCTAACCCCTTCTGCCTGTCACAGAGCTAAGTGGTAAGAATGGTGTGAGGAAATGAGACCTTAGAAGGCTAGCTGCACTTTGCTATCTGACTACAGAAATAATGCACTGGACTGCACAAGACTAACACCAACTGCTTAGCACAAAGTAAAGGTCATATAGAATGTGGAGGAGACCTTAAAAGACTACTGTCCACTATATATCATAAACAAAGTCCCTTACCAAACAATTCCATTGAGATATGACTGGACTGTTAAATCAAGTAAAATAAAATAGAATTAAAAAAAAGTCACAAAGTACGCTGCAGTTTGGTGAAATCTAATATGTGATATTGATTTTATTTATGACATTGATTTGAAAATAACAGATTTCAACATTAATGATTAGTTACCTGTCAATTTTTATTTGTCAAGTTATTACTTATTAATTCTGCCAGAAAATTAGCACATAATTAATGTAAATTGATGTAAAATATTCAACACAAAATATCTCCTATTAAAATTATTAATGAAAATTTTTAAAATAACTGTCAGTACAAAATGTTCCCTCTATGTGTATGTATGGTTTGATTTAAATTTCTGATATGAGACAGACTTTATTGGTAAAGCAGGTTCTAAGACTCTCTAAATCCAAAAAAAAAAAAAAAAAAAAAAAAATGTAATGTGTGCTCCAGCTGTCTATGAGTAATGCAACTCAAAAACTGAAATTACATAAATAATATCAATCTTCATATTTATTTCACAGCAGCTTTTCAGAGTACAACTTGAAGGTTTACATGGAACTTTCCCATGTGAAATAACCTAGTACATATAAACCCATTATATGAACATAGACCTTATTTTTTAGTAATTATGTTTTGGGTAAATTAAGATAGTTTAAATGATTTCTGAATTTATAATTATTTATGTTGTGTTAATTATTATTCATATGTAATAGCAATATGAGTAGAGAATATGAAATTAGCAAAGTAGATGTGAAAATCATTCAATTTTGTGCTATAAATTGATTATATATTTGAAGAGTTTTTATTTTAAAAAAAATTACCAATAATTCTGAATGCTGCAGGAATAAATTTTATAGTGAGATACTGATGTTACACATCAAAAGTATGTCCCAAGTTTTACTGAATGTAGCCATGAAATCCCTTTATTTGTGGTAAATTTAAATGCAATTAGTTAGCAATAGGAGACAGAAAAAATGAAAAGCTTATTAATGGATACAATGACCTCTTAAAAAGCATTAGTCACTTTTGAAATATATGCTATTACTTGTATGAATTCTTATCAAGTTTATAGCCTGCCCTTGTGTGACCTTTATATATGAATATATTGCTTCTCTTCTTTTGTTTACATAGGTCATGGAAAAACAATATTGTATTTATAATTTAAAGTATTGAATGCAGTATTTGCATTCTGCAGTGATAAAATCTATATTATCTAGTTTGAAACCAGTTCTAAGAAGATACTGACCATGATTAATTCAAAGTGGGTAGATAGAAATAGGGTCTTTTGTCGTGAACATTATATGAGATATGTGAGAATTGATATTGGATAGGCTTATCAAAATTGCTAGTTCACAATGCAAAGTTCATTTAATGGAGTTATTCAGAAAATATAGTTATAAATATTGTAATAAAAATCTGAAAATATAACAGCATCTTTGAAGATTGAGGACAGGAATAAAGAAAGAAAAAAAATAGTTACATTATTTAAAGTAAGCAATTTCCAGAAGCTTATAGAAAAACATGCCTGAGCAGGAAGTAGATTGTAGATCTTTCCTTTAACATACAGAATTGACGGTTCTAGGGAATATAATATTTGCCATAATATAAAACACTGCGTATCCATCTACATTTTTTTTTTCTACCTCAAGAGAGACATATGAAACCTCTAACCTTGAATTCCTTTTTGATCTTCAGTTTGTAAGCACTGGTCCAACTATCCACGTGGAACATTTTCCTCACTCGAGCAACAATCACTGAAACAAAAAAATATTTCCGTTACACATTTTTTTTTGTTGAGGTTATTCTTTTGTTATTTTAATGATTCATGCAGCAACAAAGTCTCATTTATTCTCCATGATGTGGGAAGATTGTGTCTGACTCACATTTAAGTATATATCTTTCTAAGGATGAGTTACCTGGATAAGGATTTTCTTGGTGTTTTCCCTTACCAAAAGACAAACGTTGGGTGGCTTGAACCTTGGACTCATTTCAGCATAATTAGCCCTTTATCATTCCTCATCCTATGTGGCCCATCTGATTAAAGGACATTAAACTTGAAATAAAAAAAGAAAACAGAACAAAAACTTTCCCAAACCCAAGGAATCATACTCATTTGTTTTTAACTGTTGAGAAAAGAATATAAAAACAATTTAGCAAAATTCTGATCGGGATGATGAGATATATCCCTTTATGTAATCTGGGTAATTTTTCACTTCATGAACTTTATATACTTTAATATACTTTAAATGAGACTTTGAGTTTTTGCTTATCAACACTAACACTGCAAATGAATATGCATCACCATTTTATTTTCCTTATCTATATTGCTTACAATACGCATGTCCTGTTATTAGTTTCATCTAGTTCTTTTTTTTTTTTCCCCCACACGAAGCGAGCGCGTTCCAGGTTGCACCCTGCTGTCTGTGAAGCTTCTCAAAAGTTGGCCTGCATCGAACACAATTTCTGACAAGGAGGGCAAAGAAGGCGCAAATCCTCCGATTAGGGGATGTTCCTACTGGCTCGAGATGAGTCAGAGGGACTAGGTACGTCGAGGTAGAGGAGCTAGCAACCCCCCGAGACAGCAGGCCTTCGGTGTGGCAGAGGAAGTGCCGCTGACTGCAGCGCCCTTTTGCTTTAAATGTTAATACACAGCTCTTAAGATTTTGATAAAAATGCAGTGTATTAAAGCTATTTAGATGAAAAATAAAATGTGTATCTTTGAATTTTATGGGAATAACCTCTGAAGCCCTCTTCACTTTGCAGTACTTTTGTATTACCACAAACCATAAGAGATAGACAAAACCTTGCTGCACCAAAAATGTAGATCTCACTGAAATGTCAAATTATGTTAAGGCGTTAACCATTTCCAAGATATTTCTTATCATTGGTTTAAATTTTAAACTACTTATACTTATCAAATTGACTGTTGATTGTTTTTCTTGCTCATGGTCAAGCAAAGAGTAAACCTTACTACATAGTGACTAGGTTTTTAAAAAAAAAATTACTAATGCTTTGAACTAATGTATTACCTTATATGTACCTTTAACTTACAAGGAAATATGCAATAAAAGTATTTGCATAAGTGTTTATCTTGGCTAAAGTGAAGCAGTCTGACGAATATACTTTTTAAAAATAGTTGGTTGGAGAGTATGTAGAGGATATCATGTGAATGTAACACATTTATTTTCTTTTTTATTGTCATATAATTCTAAATTTTGCTCTTAGCTATCCAAAAACTACTGTGATAGACTGAGATGAAAACTTGTTTAGTCATGTAATTTTACAAAAGCATCAATTTCAGTTAAGGAAAATTTGATAGGTGTTATATTTCATAAATGGTAGCAATTAGCATAGTTGAAAAAATATTATGGTATTCGATACATAATAAAAAATATATATTAGAATATTATTTTTCAAACATGATATAAAATAAAAAAAAGTTGGAGAAAAACATTCTTACAATTAATCATTTTATTATACTTGGCTAAATAGTGTTGAAGATTTCAAGTAATATATTTGAAGTTTATTTTTTAATTGGTACATAAGGGGAAGTTATTTTTTGAAAACAAAAGTCTTAATTGGTTTACTTAAAAGATTTTTTATTTTTATTGAAGTTTATCACAATATGTAATTATAAGCATATACAAATTTCATACATCTATGAACAAAAGTAAAGAAGTATATTTTAATTTTTAATTAAGGAAATTTTTTATGATAATATACTTTTTAATTCGCATCTCCAATTACTCTTTTAATCTCCTGAAGAGATAACCTGAAATCTTGAACATATTTAGTGTAACTTGATCACAGATCTCACATTGTGAAAATGCATATTTGCCCAGTCATTATTATTTTAGGGTATGTTTTAATTTTGTTATTTCATGCCCTTTCCATCTTTATTTAGCCATTTTTTTATATTTGCAATTAGTATATATGTTATTTTACATAATAATTTTTCAAACATCAAAAATGTCAGTATTCAAATAGGAAACAGAGTAACTTTGTTTGTTCTTTACTTCCAATCTTGGAGAAAAGAAACACATTTCTATTTAATGGTTAGTCTGGAAAGGGTTGCTCATGGAAAAAGGGACGGTTATCGTCAAGGGAGCAGGTTTCATTACAGTTATGAATTTAAGTCCCAAACCATGGTGAGATTCTTATTGTCCCTATTCTTATGTCATGCAGCTATGAAGTCCTTTTCATTCCTTATCATTTTTTCTAATCTGAGAACTCAAATGAGTTAAGGCTATAGCTTTGTAAGGCTTGTTTCAGAAACTATTTTCTAAAGTTTCTTTTTATATTCTTCAAACAGGAACATGAAACAAACATATATTTTTAATTAACTGTCTGAATTAATATTATTGTACATATAACCTACTGTATTATTTGTACAATTGTTACATTCAAATATATCTTAATTTATTACTTTATGTTCAGTTATATTAATTAGCTTCTTTAGGTTCAGTAATTTTAATTAATTAAATAAATATCCATTTTTGTCATTGTAATCAATTAAAATATTTTTAAAAATTACAATCATTTTAAAGGTGATTTTTTCAAACATTTGTAAGTAATCAAAATTTGGGCCTGCACATCTCTTTCCTCTTGGTCATTCTGCCTTACAAATTTGAGACCATATATTCTAATCCATTTCTTCTGCATGTTCTTACTTTCTTTCTCTCTTTCTTTTGTTCTCTTTTCTTTCTTTCTTTCTTTCTTTCTTTCTAGTTTTTGTCTCTCTAGCTATAACCTCTATTTCCCTTACAGAAGTAATTTAGTTATCTCATAAACTTATATTTAATATAATATTTTTTTTAAAATGTCATTTCCAATAATAATAAGATCTTCAGCTATTCAATTTAATACAACAGCTGAGCAATATAACATGTATTATCTTAAAAAACCAAAGTCCATGATTATTAATCTTAAAAACCAAGAGAATGCAAGCTGTAATAAAGTCCTGTGATGATGATCCAATACCTAGGAGTGATTCTTTCAAAATATGTTATATAATTCAAAGTAAATGTTTCAGGAATGATTAATACCACCAAAAAAGATATGCATTTAACATAATATTGGCCTGTTGCTGGCTATTAAATCATTGTCATTTACACATCAGAGTTTAATATATTTTAAACTATTAATATATTGTTAAACTGTTGAAACAAAATAAGTTTGGAGTTACTGAGTTTTAAAGCAATAGGAAGTTAAAATTGCTGATGTGTTCCATTCATATTATGTTAATAACTGCAACTTTTCAGGTGCAAAGCTATATTTTCTTAATGCATTACAAAACATATAACATTGTGGCTTCTAGATGCTTCACAGTGAATAATAACATCTTTACCACTTCTTAAATAAACTATATAAAGCATCTATCCTTTCCTTGTCCCTTAAAATGTGAAATAAATTCATTAAAATTTATTTATTTCAAATGCAAAGTTTTCCTTTCCTTGCACTTTAAAATTAATACATTACAAAACATTTATTATAACATTGTGGCTTTTACATATTAAAATATAAGTTGAAACCCATTTGACATCCTCGCTTAATTTTAGAATCTTTAAGACCTAAGCCAGAATTTCATCATCTGTAATTTCTATCATAGTTTGGTAATATAAAACTATATGCAATTTTTGATTGAGCTGTGTGCATTTGTTTAAGATATTTCTTTGTGTGTATGTTTTTTTTTATCATAAGCTTTTTATATATTTATTAAAAAAATCTGCATCTGGCAAACAGTTAAACTTTTTACTCCAACTTTATAGCTTAAAACCTTCATAATGAAAATCATATTAGAAATATTAAAATTGCAAGAAACTAAGCAAGAAAATAGGTTAAGAGTTCTTCATTTATTTAGTTTTTTACTTTCTCTGACATGTTCATACAATGTATATAATAAGCAGAGATATTATTATATTCCACCCAAAATTTTATACTGAGGTTCACCATAAATACATGCTTTGAGGTCCCCTTCAATAAAGCATTTTTAGAGAATGGCCATATGCATGTCAGCATGTTTGTGTTTGTCTATGAACACCATATCTCAAAATAAAAAAGCATTTAAATAGCCAACTTCATATATAAGATCAGTATTTCCAAAGGATACATTAAGATTTTCAAGAAAATCTCCAACCTAAACTACAATTTACATGAAATATTTTTCAAAAAATTTTGATTTTCTCAAATATGACTCTAATGATTTTGAATGAAATATAATCTAAGTAACTTTTTTTTACTACATGAAATTTATATTTTGAATTTTCTGGGAATAGCCTCTGAAATCCGGTTCATTCAGGATGGCTGTGCATAACTGGTAAACCATAAGAGATGGAGGAAATGTTACTACTGTATATAACAAGCAAAGATAAAGGAATGTCAATGCATCACATAGCGACCAGCTCTTGAAAGCTTTGGCTATCACTTTAGCCTAGTTTGTTCCCTTGTATTTCTGCAAATGTTTATATCAATATACCTAAAGTAGATGGAGAAAAGGGCTTATGTAAGAATATTTTATTAAATACCTAGCTTGATATTTAAGTTCAGCATTTTCCAAGGATGTAATACAAAGTTTTCAGCCTGCCTTTGTAGTGTGGGGGCAGTCTGTCTGCCTCATATTCAAGAGGTCATGAACTGAAATCTTGTTTAGAGTGAGTTACCCAGAAAAGATTTTTTATCAACATTTTCCCTTATCCTGAGAAGACGATGTCAAGAATCTTGAAGTTTCGTGGATCGTTTGAGCACCATTTCACTGATTTCACCATATCCCAAATGAACATTTAGTTTAAAGCACCTTAAGCTATATAAATCATAATACCCTCTTTGAAAACTACCCTTAACAGAAAGCATTTTTGAACATTTGGATTTTCTCAAAATTGGCTAATGATTTTGATTAAAATGCCATATGCTAAAGATATTTTTATTACAAATGAAATGGATATCTTGAATTGTATGGTAATAGCCTCTGAAGTCCTCTATATTCTATATGACTTTTGTATAGCTGTTAAACCATAAAAGGTAGACAAAAGTTACTACAAAAATAATATAGAGCTCGTCTAAAAACATAAAGTATGTCTAATACATTTTTTTTTTAATTAATCATTTCCAAGACATTCCATGTTATTGGTTTCAGCTTACTCATACTTATACTAGGTAGTCATTATTTTTTCTTTCTGCTGGTCAAGCAAAGAGACCCAAATTTCCATTAATCATATAGCAATAAGTTGTTTAAGAGATTTGACTAATGTTTTAGCCTCCTGTATTCACTTATTTTTATTGTATCTACAAGGAAATGATTAATATACCTATTTCTGCTAATGTTATCTTGTTTAGCATGAAGTAAATAGAAGAAGAATCATTTGGAAGAATAAATTGATGCAGAATAGGTAGAGAAAATCATCTGAATGGAATGTAAATTTTTTTAGATTTATAAATATTACACTACAAAAACCATTAAAAATCTTATGTGTTCCATTCACATAAGTTTCTCTATCAGTTCCATATACAAAATACTCTTACAAAACATTGTTCTTTTATCTACATCATAGTAATCAGATTAGCGTTGAGCAGAATTAGTCTTACTACTTGTTTCCTTAAAAGTAGAGTGTAAATAAGCGAATACATTAGAGCAATGAGTTATTCAAAACTTTTAAAAGCTGGTCACTATGTGAAACAATTGAGGTTTGGTTCGCATTGCATGATCCCATTTGAACAAAGTTAGGCAGTTTAAAACTGAAAAGAATAACAAGGGATATCTCGAAAATGGTCAAATCTACAAGAAAATTGTAAAGTCAAAAATGACGTGTTTTAACGATATCTACATTTTTTGTGTAGTAAGTTTTGGTCTACAGTTTAACAATTACACAAAATTTCGCAAAACTAAACCATGATAAAGTGGACTTCCGAGACTATTCCCAGGAAATTCAAAATATATATTTTATTTGTGATGTAGATATCTTTAAAATACGGAATTCTAATTAAACTCGTTAGAGCCATTTTTGAAAAAAAATTTCAAAACATCTTCGATGTAAACGGTAGTTTGTGGTGGGGGATTTTCTTGAAAATCTTCATGTTGTGTCTTTGGAAGTTACTGACGATATCAAGTGTGATATTTAACATTCTTTTCGTTTTTTGAGCCATGCTTTCCACAGTCACATGCACACACGGACCTTTTTCTAAAACTCTAATGTGTTCCATTCACATGACTTTTTCCATATCTCTGTACAATTATTGCCAATTAGCTTATTCTTCCATCTACTTCATTAACAATCGAGGTAAACATTAGTAGAAACGTTCTTATTGTTTGGTTCCCTATAAGTAGAAGGGAAATAAGGGAATACACTAGGCTAAACCGACAGTCAAATGTTTTAAAATGTGGTTGCTATGGGATTGAAATGCGTTTCTTTGTGTGGCCAGGAGTTGACAGGTTCCCGTGTGAGAAAAGTATAAGAAATTTGAAACTGAAACCAATAACAAGAAATATTTCGAAAACTGCCAACTCCACGAAAACATGTATTTAACATAAATTGTGTGTTTTAACGAGCTCTACATTTTTTGCGAGTAAGTTTTTGTCTATCTCTTACGGTTTACTAGTTATTCAGCAAAATTCAGAGAAATTAATCCAGAATAAAGAGGTCTTCAGAGGCTATTTCCAGAAAATTCAAGATATGCATTATATTTTTCATGTAAATGTGTTAAATATAAGAGAATTTTAAAAAATCGTCAGGACCACTTTTGGAAAAATCAAACTTTTCGAAATTGTTTACATGTAAAGAGTAGTTGGGGTGGGGGGAGGATTTACTTCAAAATCGTCGTGTCCCATCTTTGGAAGATACTGAAGTTAAATATCAAGTTTGCTATTTAACGGATTTTTAATGGAGCTATGCTGCTCACAGACATACACACATTTTTCTAAAACTGCTTCTTTTGGATTCAGGGAGTCTCAAAACATATATTTCCGGAGAAATCTTGGTATCGAATTTTTGTGTGTAGTACAGTATCTTCTCTATATACTATGTAAGTACGTGTAGAGATAGTAATAAAAAGTCCATGTGAAGTGGTGGATGATGTTCTTATATATCCTCATGGAGCATCCTTGAAAGATACCTACTAAACTTAAATACCAAGTTTCTCCTTTTTAAATGCATTTTAATTAATTGCTGCACTTAGTCTATGAATATAAAATTGATTTGTTTAAAAATAATATTTCAACTCAGGATTAATTTATATTTATCATTTGATTTTATACAAATGTTTAAAAAACTGATGTGTTCCATTCACCAGACCCGGTCACCGGGAGGAATGACAGATTGAGAGCTCTTTCTTGATTCAGTGGGTGGAGGCGCATGGCGTTCTTAGTGGAGCGATTTGTCTGGTTAATTCCAATAACGAACGAGATTCAGCCTGCTAACCAGTCGCGGTTTTCAGTCATGCTGTATACACACAAAAACACATACACACAGGGTCTTTTTCTAAAAGGCTTTTTATTCAGGGTGCCAACAAAGTATGTATTTCTAGTGAAATCTCGGTATCGAAGTTTTTGGTGGCATGCAATTGCTTCTCTAAGATATGCCACAGAAGAAGTAATAAAACAAACAAATACAACATTTTCAACATTTGTCTAGTTTTCGATCTATCTACATGAAGGTGGGTATGTAATGCTATGAAACCATAGTCGGCACCTCACTTGCAGAATTTACTTAGCACACGTTTGGTAGGGTATTTATTAGTTTGAAATTTGCGAAATGGAGCGTAGTTTACTGGATCAATAACGAATACCTACTCTGTGGTAACTGCATGCAAAGAGGTTTCACAAACGTTGAGATATTAAACAACAAATTGCAAGTAAGCCTAAAGAACAGTGAAGTTGCTTTCTCAGCAAACACAGGCAGGATGTATGGTAGCCAGGTTTCCAGTTACTGAACTAAACTATGCATATCGAGCACAAATGAGTTGTGTGTTTTCCCATTGCGTTGCCAACAATTATATCATCCCTAACATGATAATTAGTACTTATTTAACTTTTTATAATCCCATTAAATAACGTCAGGATCGTGAAAGATTGGTAATACTCGTGATCACAACTACATAATTGGAACAGTTAATCCAAATAAAAGTCTATGAAATACCTAAATAGTACTGTATTTTAGAGTCAAGCGAAAACAATTTTTAGTTTCTCTAACCCATGCGATGTATAGTGTATAGAGAATGTATTATATTCCGCTCAAAAAAAATGCTACCGAGAATGTTTTGAGTTCCCCTGAGTCCAAATAAAACATTTCTAGAAAAAGGTACGCGCAGGCATGTCTGTGTGTGTGTGTGTGTGTGTGTGTGTGTGTGTGTGTGTGTGTGTGTGTGTGTTGACAGCATAACTCAAAAACTAAAAGACCGCTAAACATTAAATTTTATATTTAAGTTTAATATTTTCTAATGATGCGATACGAAAATCCCCGCACCACAGACTACCCTTTACTGGAAAAGGTTTTTCTAAAAAATGTCTCTAAAGATTTTGATTAAAATGTCTTATATTAAAGATATTTACATGACAAATAAAATGTAAATATATCTTGAATTTTCTTGGCATAACTTTTGAAGATCTCTTCATTCTGGGTAAATTTTGCATAATTGTAAACCGTAAGATATAGATAAAAATTTCCATAAAATGTACATCTCGTTAAAACACAATTTGTGTCATAATCATTTTTGCTGTAGAGTTAACCGTTTCTGAGATATTCTCTGTTATTGGTTTCAGATTTAAACTATTTAACTTTTCGCAAACGGGGTCACGTTTCATCCCTCTTTTGTTTTACTGCAATGCAAAGCGAACCGAACTTCAATTGTTGACATTGCGACCAGCTTTTAAAAAATATGACTATCGCTTTAGTGTATTTCCTTATTTACCTTCTGCTTATAAAGAACTAAGTAATAAGACTATTTCAGCTAATTTTTATCTAGATTAGCAAGGTATACATAAAATAATAATATTTTGTAAGATTGGTTTGTTTCTGGAACAGGTAAAGAAGGCCATTTGAATGGAACACAATTTTTTTTTCAACGATAATGTTTATTGATCCACTTCCCGTTCATGTTGTCGCGGCGGAAAGTTGAATTTCTTGCATTCAGTGCTATTGGTACATTCTACCATTTAAATTTTACCTCGTGCTTTGCTTCCCTATCATTTAATAACGTGTACTAATGGCTTTATTCATGTAGCGACTAAGTATAAGCTAAGTGTAACAATATGGCGTGGATAATACTCTATCGACAATCGCGACCAATGTAAACATTTGACTATCTTGCTACTGGAATCGCCATTTCCACTACACTACCCAGGCGAGCAACAAACGTACTGTAGATCGTTAAACTACATAACTTATTTCGTATACCTTTTGTGTTTATTTCATATATCTTTTTACTTTCTCTATACGCACTATGTACATAGTGTATAGAGAAGGTAATTGCACTCCACCCGAAAATTCGATATCGAGATTTCACCGGAAATATATGTTTTAGGTTCCCCTGTATCCATAAAAAGCATTTTCAGAAAAAGGTCCGTATGTGTGTGTGTGTGTGTGTCCGTGTGTCTGTGAACACGATGACTCAAAAACGAAAAGCCGCTAAAATACCAAACTTGGTATTTAAGTTTAGTATCTTCCAGGGATGCCACACGAAGATTTTGAGAAAAATCTCCCCACCCCAAACTACGCTTTACATGGAACATTTTTCTAAAATTTTGATTTTTTAAAAAATGGCTCTAACAATTTTGATTAAAATACCGTATATTAAAGATATTTACCTGACAAATAAAATTTATATCTTGACTTTTCTGGGAATAGCCTCTGAAGAGTACTTTATTCAGAATGAATTTTACGGAAATTTGAATAATTGCTAAACCGTAAGAGATGGACAAAAACTTACTAAACAAAAAATGTAGAGCACGTTAAAACACACAATTTATGTTATATATTTTTTTCGTGGAGTTCATCGTTTTTGAGACATTCCTTACTTTTGGTTTCTGCTTTGAAAAACTTATGCTTTCCTCATACAGAAATTTGTCACCTACTGTCCATACAAATAAAGGAACTTCAGTGACATAGCAACCAGCTTTTGGCTTTCACTTTAACCTATGGTACTCTCTTATTTCGCTGCTACTTACAAGGAAGCAAGCAATAAGACTATTTCTGCTAATTTTTTCTCGATTAGCATAAAGTATAAAGAAGCATAAGCCTTCTAACAATACTTTGTTGCAGAGATATAGAGAAAGTCATGTGAATGGAACACATCAGAATTTTTTAAATGAGCTTGCCGTTTCTGCGATATTCATTGTTATGGGGTTCAGCTTAAAAATACTAATACTTTTCTCATACGGGAATTTGTCAACTCCTGGCCATACAAAAAAGGAGTTTCAATCACACGGCAACCAGCTTTTAAAAGACTTGACTATCACTTTAGCCTAGTGTATTATCTTATTTCCCTTGTGCTTACAAGAAAGCAAGTAATAAGAATATTTCTACTAATTCTATCTCTATTAGCATGAAATAGATAGAAGAGTAAGCTTTTTAACAATAGTTTGTTACAGAAAGGAATGTGAATGGCACACATTATATTTGCTTAAATTAACCTTAGGGCTGTAAGGGATTCAATTAAGAAATCTAAAAGATTCTTTATTATTGTTACTTTCTCTATACTTACTATGTACATAGTGTATAGAGAAGGTATTGCACTCCACCAACAAATTCGATACCGAGATTTCACCGGAAATGTATGTTTTAGGGTCCCCTGTATCCAAAAAAAGTATTTTCAGAAAAAGGTCTGTGTGTGTCCGTGTGTCTGTGAACGCGATAACTCAAAAACGAAAAGTCGGTAAAATACCAAACTTGGTATTTAAGTTTAGTATCTTCCAGGGATGCGACACGAAGATTTTGAGAAAAATCTCCCCACCCCAAACTACCCTTTACATGGAACTTTTTTCGAAAATTTTGATTTTCTAAAAGAATGGTTCTAACGATTTTGATTAAAATATCATATATTAAAGACAAATAAAACGTATATTTTGAATTTTCTGGGAATAGCCTCTGAAGACTACTTTATTCTAGATGAATTTTGCACATCTACTAAACCGTAAGAGATGGACAAAAACTTAACACACAAAAAATGTACAGCGCGTTAAAATACACAATTTATTTTTTCAAGGAGTTGATCGTTTTTGAAATATTCCTTTTTCTTGGTTTCAGCTTTGAAAAACTTATACTTTTCTCATACAGGAAGTTGTCAACTCCTGTCCATACAAACAAAGGAACATCAGTCACATAGCAGCCAGCTTTTGGCTTTCACTTTAACCTATGGTACTCCCTTATTTCGCTTCTACTTACAATAAAGCAAGAAATAAGACTATTTCTGCCAATTTTTCTCGATTAGAATGAAATAAATAAAAGATAAGCTTATTAACAATAATTTGTTGCAGAGATACAGAGAAAGTCATGGGAATGGAACACATCAGATTTTTTTATTATAAACTTACTTGGTTTACCCTCCTTTTATGGAGGATTTATATCCCCAAAACTCAGGCGAAAGTCTAGGGTCAGAGGATTGTTGAGGAGCAGACGAATATGACCTAGCAGTTAAAACAGAGGGGGGGGGGGGAAGAATTCAAAGGGAGGTAGAACAGCTTTTTATTCTAATATCTCCTTTATTTGCATATAGCAACTAACAAAAGACATGGGAAGGATCGACCCGACCAAACCAAATAAAACCATCCGTTTTGTCTGCAAACCACAATTAAACAGCCCATCGTTCGTCTGTGGGGAAGGCTCAGTGGGGGTGGAAGAGAATAAAGAGAGCTGAAATTCGACCAATGACCCAATACGTGCGCTCGATCGTCGCCATTTTCCTCTGAGTCAGTTTTAACCTAACTTCAAGCAAATTGCTTGTGTGTGTTCGAAGTTACCTCAAAAATATGAATTTTTATTATCTCTACACGTATTATGTACATAGTGTATAGAGAGGGTATTGCACTTCACCAAAAAATTCGATACCGACAGTTCACGCGGAAATATATGTATTTCAGAAGAAGATCCATGTGTGTGTGTGTGTGTGTGTGTGTGTGTGTGTGTGTGTGTGTGTGTGTGTGTCCGTGTGTCAGTGTGTCTGTGAACACGATAACTCAAAAACGAAAATTCGGTAAAGTACAAAACTTGGTATTTAAGTTTAGTATCTACCAAGGATGCGACACGAAGATTTTGAGAAAAATCCCCCCACTACCCTTTACATGGAATTTTTTTCGAAAATTTTTATTTTCTAAAAAATTGCTCTAACGACTTTGATTAAAATAACGTATATTAAAGATATTTACCTGATAAATAAAATGTATATTTTGAATTTTCTGGGAATAGCCTCTGAAGACTACTTTATTCGGGATGAATTTTACGGAATTTTGCATAACTGCTAAACCGTAAGAGATAGATAAAAACTTACCACACAAAAAATGTAGAGCACGGTAAAACACACAATTTATGTTTTATACATTTTTTTTTCGTGGAACTGATTGTTTTTTAGATATTCCTTGTTTTTTTGTTTTAGCTTTAAGAAATTTATACTTTTCTCATACAGGAGTTTCTCAACACCTATCCATACAAATAAAGGAACTTCAGTGACTTAACAAACCAACTTTAGACTATCACTTTAACCTATGGCACTCCCTTATTTCTCTTCTACTTACAAGGAAGCAAGTAATAAGACTATTTCTGCTAATTTTTACTCGATAAGCGTGAAGTAAAATAGACGCACAAGCTTTTTAACAATAATTTGTTGCAGAAAAGTAGAGAAAGTTATGGAACACATCAGATTTTTAAAATTATTTCGCTATAGAGATTCGTTTATGGGTATTTTGAATAAGTATTTTAAAGTAATCCTTGCATATTTCACATGGTATCTTTTGAGTCATAATTTCTTCTTTCCCTTATTGCGCACATTATTATAGGTTTCAAGACATTCTCCTTTATGGCAGGTATGGGTAAACTCCGATCCATTTGGCACACATTTCGTAAAGAGGCTAACACCATATAGGTACCTAGTTTGAAACGAACCGGTAAATGGAGGAAAAAACAGATATGTAAAGTGGCAGTTGCTGTTCCTTATTGTTAGATACATATTACTAGTGATGCCTGTTGTATACAATAGCCCTGGGGAGTCCCCCATTCTACCTGGAGTTGTTATTAAAAGTGCTGTAAAGTGCAGTAAAGTGCAGTAGTGGCGGAGCTAGCCATTTTAAATATCAAAATATGTCTTGCAGACTTTCTTCCTCAAATGACCCCTTTTTTTGGGCGTATAGTATAACGTTGACACTTTTTCTCCACACTAATTTATCAGTATCGGGCTTAATGGTGGACACAGAGAGACACAGAATTGGTAAACGAATATCTTCCTTTAAACTGGAGCATTATCACTCTTAGTCCAATTCAACTTTTTTAATCAGACCTGAAAGTTCAGCTTTTCTTTGCTGATTAGTTTGAGAAGAATTAAAATATCCTCTATTGTTATAATTTTTCACGTAAAACTGTTTAGAACACAAAACACATTTATCCTTTTACCATTCTGAACGCAGAAATAATTAATATCCCACTCTACAGGAAATTTGTATCTGGCATTCTCGTGTGCCATGCTCAATGACGACCGCATGTGAGATTTGCGGTGGACAAAGTGACGCAGGGGCGGGTTTTTCTTCGGGTTCTCCGGTTTCCCCCGCTATCACATTCCACTGGTGCTCCATCTTCATATTATGTATCATCAGTGACATCGCCTGCGGTGCCACAAGTAGAAAAAGCGGGCGTTAAACACTATAAAATGCTCAATGAAACGTCACTGTTTGTTGTTATCTGTCATGTAATAGATCTAGTGAGAGAGATCCATAGTGATCCCTGACATTTGCCTTAACTCGTGGCCGCTCCGTTACACTGTTGCCAGTTCGTCCCGTCCACGGCAGCAGCACCAAACATATCAGTCGCTGGGCACGGGCTCCACTCGTAACTCATCTTCATCGTTGTTTCTAAAGTCTCTGGCATTATCATTGCTTATATTTACAATGCGCTCGGATTGCTCGCCGACAACAGAAACTGCATTAATGAATGTTTGTTACATCTAGCAACAAGGTTGACATCATTGCTTACGTAACATGAATCTATTTGTAGAGAGGCAGACACACACCTCTTATCACTTGAGACAGTGCGCTGACTGTCAGGGATCTCTATGAATCTCCCCGACTTTAAGCAGACACAGTGGGTAAGGAAGGGATGGCAAGGTAAGTGCACATATGTGAGCATGCTCCCCAGGCCTGCTGTGCAGTAGAGATCACAGTAAATTAATAGAAACAACGCTATATTTTTAATTCCACTGGTTTACCTTTTCAATTATTTCATTTAAAATCTGGACTACTTCCGATAGAGCTGCACCAGTTATTTGTCAGTCAACAAGATCTGTTTTTTGAGTTGGTATAGTTCATTACTGTATTTAGTTGTTCATACAAATATGTGGAAGCAAATATAACAAACAGTTAGGTGTAAAGAATCGTTTGTGTGTGTTTTGGAACTGATAATTGTTGAAACAGATCAACACCACGATTACCTTGGTACAATATTTAAAAAAAAAAAAAGTGCCATTTTCAGGATATTAATAATAGCTGAAGACTAACCTTACCCCTACAGATTCAACATGCATAAGATTTACAAAAAGTTCGAACTCATTTCTCGGCAAATCAATTACTCTTTGGGAGTTCTCTTAGGGGAATATATTTATTAAATTTTTTGTTCTCATATGTATTTTGAAGAGGTTGAAAAGAAAGAAAATGATACAGCTAGCTGCCTCTCGTTCACATTTTCAACTGCACGGCAAAGGTTTTAATTGCATCGTACATTTTTACGATATTTTACTTTCTTCCTTGTTGGTTAGGCTAATTTAAAGTTAGGTATTTACTCCATTTTAACAGAACATTAGCTACAATTACAGAAAGAATTTAATTGTCAACAAACAAATCCAAAACGCTTTCTAGAATCTGCCATGACGACTTCCCAATTGGAACTCTGTCGCGGCCAGACTCTTCTTGCTAAGAGACTACATCATACATGGGCATATACCTGTCACCCACACTAGAGTCACTAACGAGTCACTAACATACAGTGACTCTAACCTACACCAAACCTCCGCGACATATTGTCGTATGTGGGAAGGTCAAAAACCACGTCTAGTTCCTAAGCCATGCTTGTTTTAGAGAAATGGAGAGCAAGTTTAGAAGGTTTAAAACATAAGTATACTAGTACATTTAAAACAAAAGATATTTGGTGAAGTTGTACCATAATTCCATCGCCCTGGACCGTGTGCGTAGTGCTCGGTTTCTTATCACGAAATACACCTGGCTTTAACCCATTCATGGAAGTGCGAATTGTTTGCTCCAAATATGGGGCCATTGCACACCCATGCAGAACACGAGGAGTTACGCGAGCGATCTGTAGACCCAGTATATTAAGCATACCGACTAGAGAAAGTGTAGGCGGACCACATCTCCCTGTATCTGTTGAAGATTGCCCACTTCTGTAAGTAGAGGGCGTGAAGTCTGCAGTTGTGCCGACTACAGCCTGACATACGAGTCGTGCAAAGAAAGAAAGAAAGAAAGAAAGAAAAACAAAACATAGGTTATAAAACGGATGCTACCTAAGTGCAGAAACGGACACTACCTAAGTGCAGAAGTGGAAGAACGCATTGATAGACGTTGTTAAGCATGGAAACTGCTCCCCACGTGTCCGCGATACCTGACGATTATTGTTCAAGGTTTGGTTGTGTGTACATTTTCTATTATTATTATCATTATTATTATTACTACTACTATTTTATTTACTCCCCGTATACCCAAATTGACACTTGTTCTATATCCTAAGTTTCAAAACAATAAAGTAAAATAAACAGGCAACCTTGAAAAGCTACATAGTGCTTGGTAATTTTCAAATACATCATTACACCTCTTGGGATGATTGTTATCCAGATTTTGTTGCTTTAAAGCTTTTGCTTCTCAGCAGTTTCTACACCGAATTACAAAGCTAAAGCAGCCTGAACGATATAATTTACATACCACTTATATGTGAGAATCGATGCGAAAAACCGTGGTGCTTCTTTTTGCAAATCTGACTGCCTTGAACCCAGAGAGCCCAGGCGCACTATCCTCATTAACAACCGCTGTATGAAAGAAACATTTCGTGTCTCATACGGGTTCTAGGTTCTAAAGAATGCATTTTTGTTTGTTTGTTTTTTTGTAGTTTTATGTCCTCTTAACTTGGGTAGTCATATCGCGCGATGGCTGAAATTTGTCGCGGTTATATGGCTCCCAGGTTTGTGTGCCAATATGTCGTTGTTTTGCTTGTGCAGCACGATGTGAGTCTACTTGGAGTTGGTCGAGGGTTAATGCTCGTGAAACTCTCTACATTAAGAGTGTACATACCTTGCAGATTCCCTTTGTTGCACTGGCTAAGCTCGTTCTTATAGACCATGCGTTGTCTCTTGTTCAGGGCATAAAGGATGACAAAGGTGTGTAACACTTGGTAGACTCAAATAAAAGAGGAATTTCACTTAATTTCACTGATGACTTCTTTTATTGATTATCTGTTGCTGGTTTGAGGCACTAACCCTGCGAGCGACTCCCGACATAAACGATCGTCAACTTGATGACATAATCTTTATAAGTGCTAGTTCCATTCTTACTGAGTTCCTATGTTATTACAATTGTCACCGTATCTTGAGTTTCACAGTCCGTATAACTCCATGGCACGACAGCTCACGGGGAACCTTGGCCTACCGCCCGGCCGCTGCGTCCCCCATCTCGGTCCACTACAGACGTCATGGATGGGGTGCAGTATTGGAGGGTGAGACGTGGTCAGCGCCTCGAGTCCCCCCGGCCGGTTAATGCGGTCCTCATGACCTGGAGCCGCAACTTCTCCATCAAGTAGCTCCTCAATTGGCCCCCCAGGGACCTTACGAGGCTGAGTGCACCCCGGGCCAGGTCTCCCAGCGGGGGAAAAATCCCCACGCTGGTACTGGGGATCCAACCCAGGTCTCCCGCTTGGTAAGTAGCAACGCTACCACCGCGCTAAGGAGACAGTCCATATAACATTTACGATAATAGTTGCCCGTCAGATTAACTTTTACTATAACGCTTCCTACTCATAATTTATGTGTATTTCTTGCTATTCTCACATTTCTTACACTGTCGTCCCGCGCGATTTCTTAGACTGTGCATCCGAATTCTTATACGTGCATCACTTATATACAAAAAGATCCTAATATTGCCCTCCTTTTTGATTGGCTGAAAAAAGGCGCGCAAAATAGCGTTATCACGTGACTGTCTGGGATTTTTCTTTATTTGCCACCCACGTGACCTTTTTCTACAGTGAGAAATTCCCTCTATCCAAAATATAAGGGGCTGAACCTTCCTTCCTCCAATGCTCTAATGCTCTACTTGTGTCTCTAATGCTCTAAAATTCTTATTATTTTTAACAAAGCACGTAGCCTTGAAGAATACAATGCGAGCTTATACATGCTAAGGTTCTGCGTTCTACTGAAGCAGATATTTCTTATATTAAATATGTACAAACTAAGGATTGAACTAGTAATATATGCGTCATACTAATATACTGTCGCAAATTGGTAAAAACATACTCTCGGGGTCTGTGGAGCTTACAACATTCGTCTTCTTAGGATAAGGGTAAACCCCGAAAACCCCTTATTCGGGTAACTCACTCTAAACGAGATTTGAACTTGCGATCTCTTGAATATGAAGCAGACATGCTAAAGAATGCATTATGTACTATTTGTCTGACGAAAGAATGCAGCTGTTAGGGTAGGTCGCTGGTAGTACGGTTTAGAGTGGTCAGAGAAGCCTGGTACTGCGTACCATCAAAACATTAGCGCAGAGTACTTAAACAGGAATAAACTAAACGATCCCAACAGGTTAAACTTGCTATTTTGTTTATTACTAACGGATATTAATTGTTTACTTTATGAGCGCATGACTACGAGCTTGAAAGTTGTAAAGTAACATTATTTTTGTCTATTTGATTGCATGGGTTGATCAGTACAGATTTGACATAAGACCTTGAAAATATGACAGAGGTATTTTTTGAGAGTTGGGGAATGCAGCATAATGGTACGGTTTTTTCTTATTGGATCGAAGTGTTTTACCTATCTAAGGAGTTGAAAATGACGATAACGAAGGTTGTGTAATGCTGTAAAGTAGCTTGTCAATTTTTCTAGATTAAAAAATCCAAATGTAAAAAGTATTGTCAAATACTTCCAAAATTGAACAGAAATAGTTGGCGATAGGGACAAGATAAACAATTTAAAATACTTTTAGGACTTTTATTTATTTATATATTTATTATTAATTTAGGGATGAAACTCATTAAAAGTCGTTAGAAATAATGGGCCAAAAATGAAAATGAGCATGAGCATGCCCATAACTTACTATTTTTAAAAATTTGGGAACATTTTATATTACCATAGATAAATATTTTGCTGAACAACTTACCAAAATCAGCTGCGCAGGCCATTTCTTGCGGATGGGTGTGCGCGCATGAACACGCTTCTGATTTACTGATGCTCAGCAACAACAGCGTTGAACAAAAGGCGATCCGTAGCAACATCATCGTGTGAATGTGATTCCTCCTAAAAGCAAAAGATGCAAAACAATGAATCCTTTATTTCACAATTGGACACATGATTTGCATGTGGATTACATAACAATACTTTTTACTTGCTCTAACACATTTGTACTTGGAAAGAAGGTATTGTAATTCGTAGTGTAATGCATTAAAACATCGATAACGAAATTTCACCAAAAATATACATTTTGAGGCCCACCAAATAAAAATAGTTTGGAAACGCATCTGCGTGTGTATGGTAAATTATTCTATCTTTACTTTCTCTAGAGAGGGCATAGAGAGGGCATCGTATTACCCAAAAATTTGATACCGAGATTTCACAGGAAATACATGTTTTGGGACCTCCTGAACCTAGAAAAAGCATTTCGCGCGCGCGCGCGCGCGCGCGCGTGTGTGTGTGTGTGTGTGTATGTATGGATGTGCATGTGTGTGTGTGTGTGTGTGTGTGTGTGTGTGTGTGTTGGACAGCATAGCCCAAAAACGAAAAGTCCGTTAAATACGAAACTTGGTATTTAAGTTCAATATCTTCCAAGGATGCGACACGAACATTTTCAAGAAAATCCCCGCATCCCCAATTACCCTTTACAGGGATAAAATTTTGAAAATTCTGATTTTCTCAAAAATGGCTCTAGCGATTTTAATTAAAATATCATATATTAAAGATATTTACATCACAAATAAAATGTATATCTTGAATTTTTAGGGAACAGCCTCTGAAGACATCTTTATTCTGAATGGATTTTGCATAACTGGTAAACCGTAAGAGATAGACACAATTTTACTACAGAAAAAATGTAGATCCCTTTAAAATATACGGTTATACCATTATGCATTTTTTTCCTGTAGCTGACCGTTATTAAGATATTCCTTGTTATTGATTCAATTTTAAAATACTTCATTCCTTTCTCATATGGGAACTTGTCAACACCTGATCATGCAAAGAATAGGATTTTTATACCGTAGTAACCACATTTTAAAGCTTTTGACTGTCGGTTTAGCCTAGTGTATTCCCTTATTTCCCTCATACTTATAAGGAACTGAGTATAAAACAGTTGCTGCTAATGTTTATCTCAATTAGCATGAAGTAGATAGAAGAATAAGCTTATTAATAATAATGTGTTACAAAAAGGCAGAGAAAGTCATTGAATAGAGCATATCAGATTTTCTTCTTAAAAATGATTTAAAATACCAAAAACACTTAACAAGTTTACATGACAAATAAAATGTATACTTTGAATTTTTTGGAAATAGTTTGTAAAGTCCTCTTCAATAAGAAAGAATTCTCTAAGCTTGTATAGCTTATAAACGTTAATAGGACATAAATATACCCATAAAAATATAGGTCTCTTATACACACGCACACACAATTTATTCCCAATAAGTATTTTATGGCATATCGGTTTCCGAGATAACCGTCATTACTAATTTAAAACTACCATACGTTTTTCGTTTTAAAAGTACTGTTGCAAAATTAGGAACGTCAATGTTTACGCAAAACAAAAGCATCATAATTTCAACCAATTTGATTGATTACGTTATGATATAGCACTTTCAGTAGTACATTCCTAAGAGTACAGCATCTCACAGAATCATAACCACATTTGTTTTGTATATGCCAAGTATATGTCAGTTGAAGGATACGCTTTTGTATTTTCTGGGAATAGCCTCTGAAGTCCTATTCATTTTGAATTACTATTATTAATTGGTAAACCAACAGAGATACAAAAGCGTACTAGACAAACAAATCTAGATTTTTTTTGGAGTTAGCTATTTCCGAGATATTCTTTGTTGAAATACTTGTATTTTTCTCAAATCGGAACACATTCTTTTTTTACTCTGGCCGGATTTCAGTGCCCATAAAGAGATTTAACTATTGCGGTCACGTGGTATATTTTCTTATCCCCCTTGAACCTATAAGAAAATTTGTAATAAACCATTTCTGGTAATGTTTAAGTAATTATCGCGAAGTAAATTAAATAATAAGGTTTTGTAAAAATAGTTTGTTGCAGAATCGGTAGAGAAAATCATAAAAATGAAACACACAATATTTTTAAACTTCGGAGTGTACGTTGCTATTAAATTTTATTTCTTTTGAGTTTTATATAAGTGCAGTAAATCACGCACACATTCACGTTTCCAGACTCTGGGAAAGATTAAAGAAAAATGTCCACCCTCCATTCGGGAATCGAACCTGAAACCCATCGCACAGCAGATAGGTGTTCTATCAACTATTACTACGTTACAGGGCATTGGTGCAATTGCAGAATTTACTTTTTTCTGAGAATTGTTCTAAAAAGTATTGTAATGGCAATTACTTGAAGGACCTATACTTAACAAGCAAGGCGGGATGTAAGCCTACATTTTGAATCTGAGAATTTACTAGCAATAGGAGACTTGATGGGCATAACATTTGTATTTCATTACTGTTCATGGCAAAATCAAAGTCTTGACGTCTTTCATGATATTAAAACAGTGAAGACCTTTCGTTACAACTTAACATTGGCATATCTAATTGCACGTAAGGGCATAATTTTTCTTGATGGTGGTAGTACCGATCTAGAATTATATTACTTTCTCTAGCCCGCATATACAATGTAAATAGTGGATAGAGAAGGTATTGTACTCCACCAAAAATTCGATGTCGAGATTTCACCGGAAATATATGTTTTGGGGGTCCATGAGCTCAAAAAAATCATTTTTAGAAAAAGGTCCGTGTGTGTCTCTGTGTTTGTGGGTGTATGTGTGTGGACAGCGTAGCTCAAAAACGAAAATACCGTTAAATACAAAGCTTGGTATTTAGGTTTGGTATTTTCCAAGGACGCGACACGGCAATTTTCAAGAAAATCCCTTCCACCACAAACTACCATTTACATGGAAACATTTTCGAACATTTTGATTTTCTCAAAACTGGCTCTAACGATTTTGATTGAAGATATTGACATCCCAAATAACATGTATATCTTGAATTTTCTGGGAATAGTCTCTGAAGACCTCTTTATTCTGGATGAATTTTGCTTAGCTGCTTAACCGTAAGAGATAGACAAAAACTTGCTGCACAAAAAAGGTAGATCTCTCAAAACACACAACCTATGTCCTTTACTTTTTGTTGTGGAGGTAAACGTTTCCGAGATATTCCTTGTTATTGGTTTCAATTGTAAAGCACTTATACTTTTTTTCAGACAGGAAGTGTCCGTTTTCCTTTTGTTCTACTTCTAGCCAAGTAAAGAATCGATTTGCAATGACAATCGCATAATGACAGCTTTTAAAACATTTGACTATCACTTTAGCATAGCGCATTCCTTTAGTTCCCTTCTGCTTATAAGGGACTAGTAATAAGACCATTCTGCTGTTTATCGCGATTAGCAAGTGTAGAAAGAACAACAATCTTTTCTAGGAAGTTTGTTTGTAGAGCAGCTAGAGAAAGTCATGTGAGCGTAACACAGTTTTTTTTTTTTTTGCGACTGATAGAAGAGGACAGAGCTTTTCTCATGAAATATTAAATTGTTTACATATTATTCCTTATATAAAAAGTAAGTTATTCCCAACATTTTTAAAGTTAATGTTAAAGATATAGGCAGATCCGTTAAACCAAGCTTTTCCAGTTTGGCTACACGCCAAAAATAAGTTATTCACAACTCACAAGAGTCTACCTGCAATATGCAATACAGCGTAGTATTAAGGACAAGCTGTAATCACGGCTGAATCAAGTGTTGGAAGTGGAATGGTATGACGAGTCGAGCTGGAACAGCCTGCGTCAAACGATAATGTAAACATCTGAATGACGCGCTATTTTGCTCTCTGAGAATTGAGTTCAGAATGCTTTGCGAATTAGGTTAATTAACCAAACGTTAATCTATATGATAAATCTGCAATTTTTTTATTTTTATTGCTATTAATTTACATTCTACTGTAAGCTGAAATATTCCAGTATTAGGTATTTTCCCGCTATCTTGACAACCACGCGTATGGAAAATAGCTAATGAACTGTAATATCCTTTTTTCTGTGTCCTTTTATATCTAAAAAAAGTAGATTTTGTTATAGGTTGAAATATAATTTATATATTTCCCACTAGATACTATTTCGCTGAAATTAATAAATAATAGGTCTATCTCCTAACCCTACCAATAAGCAAATTAATACAGTACCTTTTGTACAAAAAAAATTAATTGAAAAAATTAACTTAAAACGTCATTTTTAATGCTGTGCCTTAAAATGTAATATTCAATAATCAGCTATAATAAAAATTAATGCTTTATTCAACTTAGTTTACTTACATAACAATCTTCATACCATGATGTTCTGAAGCTTTATGCTTAAAAAAACAATTGCGAATCATATGCAATAATTATTTCGATAACTATCAGTAGCCGCAGGTTTGCTATTGTTTTTCTTTCCCCTCTCCTTTCTTTCTGAGTTTAAAGACCTAACCGTATAAGTCCCATCAAAATGATACTCAAAAGAGGAGAGTTAAATGGCATTCTCCTTTTGAGGAGAAGGAAACATTTCTGAAAACCTTATGCAGTTAGCTCACTCCAATAAGGTAAAACGAAGTCGTCCTCCGTGATCTGCGGGTAATATCCTAGCCTCTGGTTCCAAAAAATAGTAGTAAAACTTATTGGCAAGGTTTTCTTTGAAGGGAAGTTAAGCTGGTGTTCCTGTGTCTATATTTACGGCACATAAGAAAACCTCAAGCCTGATAAAGAGGCCTTGAGCAAAATTGAGCTTCTTTTCCTCTCAAACAGAATGTGCCGCTGAGAACGTAAAGGTTAAAATCCATCAATAGGTATGATTTTTTAAACAAAATTGTTATAGCCAATTATAATGAAATGAAAAGCAACTAAAAATTATCTATTTATAGATTAGTTTGGGATAAGTAGATTTTCTTTAAACTCTTCGCCCTTCAGACTCAAATGTGAAATCTGGTATTTTTCAGACATTTTTGTTATTGAAAACACACACACACACACACACACACACACACACACACACACACAGATTTTTTCTAAAAAATTCTGTTTTGACTTTGGATTTTGATTATCGGTGAAATCTCAATATAAAGTTTAGGAGTGGAATGCAATACTTCTTCAGCCTATTCTAAAATAAATGCTAGAAAAAAAATCTGATGTAATCCATTCACATGACTTTCTCTATATCTCTGCAACAATTTTTTGTTAAAAAGTTTATGCTTCCATTTACTTCATGCTAAGTGAGAAAAAATTAGCAGAAATAGTTTTATTACTTGCTTCCCTGTAAGTGGAAGAGAGATAAGGGAGTAACATAGGTTAAAGTGATAGTCAAAAGCTGGTTGCTATGTGACTGAATTTCCTTTATTTGTATGGATAGGAGTTGACAAATTACTGTATGAGAAATTTAAGCTTCTCGAAGCTGAAACCAAAAACAAGGAATATCTAAAAAACGACCAACTCCACGAAAAAAATGTATATGACATAAATTGTGTGCTTTAATGTGCTCTACATTTTTTGTGTGGTAAGTTTTTGTCTATCGCTTATGGTTTACCAGTTACACCAAATTTCGTAAAATTCATCCAGAATAAAGTAGTCTTCAGAGGCAGAAAATTCGTATTATTTGTCAAGTATATATCTTTAATATAGATGTTATATTTTAATTAAAATCGTTAGAGCCATTTTTTAGAAAATAAAATTTTTCGAACATTTTTCCATGTGAAGGTTAGTTGGGGGTGGGGGGATTTTCTTGAAAATCTTCATTTCGCTTCCTTGGAAGATACTGAACTTAAATACCAAGTTTGTTATTTAACAGTCTTTTCGTTTTTGAGCTATGCTGCCCACAGACACACACACACACACACACACATGCATACACACAGACACACACAGGGACATTTTTCTAAAATGTTTTTTTTTTTTTTTTGGATTCAGGTGGTCTCAAAACATGTATTTCCGGTGAAATCTCGGTATCGAATGTATGGGTACAATGCAATACCTTCTCTATACACTATGTACATAGTACGTATAGAGAAAGTAATAAGGTATATATTATAATTGTTATCTTCTCTGACATCTGGTATGAAAACTACAGTAAAAGAAGTTAACATTTTGCACTCCACAAAGATAAGTAAATGCAAATTGAACGCAGTAATGTCGTTGTTTTACATAATTTATCGCGTTAAAAATGTAAATATATAAATCTAAGTTGACAGGTTCTTAACTACACCGATTCTTTGAATGTTTGTTTTGTTTCACTTTTACGTCAGACTTTAGGTTACAGAATGCAAATTTGCTAAATTTAGCACATGACTGTTTCTGCTCACGATCAGTATTCAAAATATCAAACTTTGCAAGTGCACGCCTTATTATTAGCATTCACAATTCAGAGATTATCCCTAAACGTCAGCCGGAGGAGAAAAACTGAAGAAAAATGCTTCTCTGGCGCACCCTAAGAGACGATTCATGGAAGATAAAGTATTTATGAAAGCTAAAGATAAGCTAAAAGTCGCTAGCCCTTGAAATAAATCACATCAAAGTGCGTGCGAGGCGGGAAGTGAGAGAAGCGTGGTCTTGCATAAGGTTTAATCGTTTCCGTCAATCGAACCGTGTAATTAAGTGTGGCAGCAATGAAATATTGCAGTCGCGGAAACTCTCGACTGTCTGCAGAAGATACATCACCACACTCTTGCATATTCTCTGAGAGGGGGGGGGGGGAAAGGGCACCAGCTTGTACACGTTGTGTGTTCTCACTAATAAGTAACAACGCCTGTTTGTAACACTTGGGTCTGAGTATTCATTAGGAGTTTGTTAAACACGCTTTAGTTGCTCTTGCAACTGTTTTGGCCTGTGGGATCTAGCACGGTGGCCTTGTATACATCCCAGTTTCTGAGCGACTCCACTAATCCGCAGTGTCGAGTTTTCTCCAAAACATGTTGGCCCTTAAAAGGGACCGCTACCCGCTAACTTTGGACAATAACCATTAGCAAACAGAAGACGAAACTGTAATAGAGGCAAGAGGCTATGTAGTAAAATATGTTTCCTGGAGAAATTCCTAATTCCTAATTCCATCTAATTTCTGAGCGACTTCACAAATCGCTGCGCTCAAACGGGGCCGCTGCCCCCGCCCTACCACTGGGCAATAACCATTAGCAAACAAAAGACGAACCTGTACGGGCCAAGAGACAACGTAGTAAAATCTGCTTCCTGGAGAAATTGTATTATACACATCCAGTTTCTGAGCGACTTCACAAATCCGCAGAGTAGAATTTTCTGCAAAACATGCTGCCCTCAAATGGGACCGCTCCTCACCAACACCGGGCAATAACCATTAGCAAACAAAATATGAACCTGTACTAGGGTCAAGAGACAACGTATTAAAATCTATTTCCTGGAGAAATTGTATTATACACATCTAGTTTCTCAGCGACTTCACAAATCCGCAGCCAAAAACATGCTGCACTCAAACGGGGCCGCTCCTCACTAACACTGGGCAATAACCATTAGCAAACAAAAGACGAACCTGTACTAGGGACAAGAGGTAACGTAGTAAAATCTGTATCCTGGAGAAATTGCTTTATACACATCCAGTTTCTGAGCGACTTCACAAATCCGCAGTGTAGAATTTTCTGCAAAACATGCTGCCCTCAAATGGGACCGCTCCTCACCAACACCGGGCAATAACCATTAGCAAACAAAAGAGAACCTGTACTAGGGCCAAGAGGCAACATAGTAAAATCTGTTTCTGGAGACTCCACTAATCTGCAGTGTAGAGTTTTCTCCAAAACATGCTGCCCTAAAACGGGACCGCTCCCCACTATCACTGGGCAATAACAAAAGACGAACCTGTAATAGAGGCAAGAGACAACGTAGTAAAATCTGTTACCTGGAGACATTGCTAGCAACTCGAGAATCGCGCCTCAGTTAAGGCAGCAGTAAGTGGAAGACTTAACAACAGCGAGGGTCGGTTTCCAACCGCAAACTTTAAAGTTAGGCCGACTTTGGAAGAAGAGTGGGGTAGGATCATCAAGTTCTGAAAAGTATTGTAGAGTTACTAGGACTGCATCGGTCATTTTCATGAGCCCACTTCTAAGAATACTCACCAATGACATTTATAAAATCTATAATTTTAATTCGATTCATTTGATATTTCAATACAGCATTTATTCATATTATAACTCGTACATAGTAGGTAGAGAACTAATGCATTCCTTCAAAAAAAAAAAAAAAAACCAATACCTACATTTCACTGTGAACACAATTCTGAGATCTCCTGAATAAACAAATCAGTTTTATAAAAAAAAAATTTGATGTTGCATTCACAAGGATTTCTCTACATCTCTGAAACAAATTATTGTTAAAAAGCTTATTCTTCTATATTCTTACAGCTAATCGAGATAAACATTAGAAGAAATGCTTTACGGTAAGTAGGAGGAAAATCATGAAGCACACTAGGCTAAAACGATAGTCAAATCTTTTAAAAGCTGGTAGCCATGTGATTGAAATCCGTTTCTTTGCATTGCCAGGAGTTGACAAATCCCCGTATGTGAAAAGTTTCAAGTACTTCAAAACTGAAACCAATAGCAAGAAATATCTCAATACAATACAATACAGCTATGAAAGCTGCAAAGAATTAAAGGATGGCAACTTTTGGTCCTTTTTCACACTTGGTTGAAAGAAGAATTTGTTGTAAATAGTCAATTATAAATAGATGATTTCTTCAGTGTTTATTAAATCTTTGGCAAGCAGATAAGTGCAAAAAATCTGATGTGTTACACTCACACGACTTTCTCTAGCTGTTCTACAAACTTCATACATAAGATTCTTCTTCTTTCTGCACCTTGCTAATCGTGGTGCTCATTAGCACAATGTTCTTATTACTTAGTTCCGTATAAGTAGGAAGAAAATAAGGGAATACACTAGGCCAAACCAATAGTCAAATGTTTTAAAAGCTGTCGTTATGCGATTGTCATCACAAATCGCTTCTTTTCTTGGCCAGGAGTAGAACAAAAGAAAAATGGACACTCCCGTCTGAGAAAAGTATAAGTACTTCACAACTGAAACTAATAACAATGAATACCTCGAACACGGTAAGCTCCACGAGAAAAATGTATATGACATAACTTGTGTATTTTAACAAGACCTAAATTTTTTGTATAGTAAGTTTTTGTCTATCTCTTACGTTTACTAGTTATGCCAAATTAAGCAAAATTCATCCAGAATAAACAGGTCTTCAGAAGCTATTCCCAGAAAATTCAAGATATACATTTTATTTGTTAGCTAAATATTTTTAATATATGATATTTTAATCAAAATCGTTAGAGCCATTTTTAAGAAAATCAAAATTTTTTAAAAATGTTCCATGTAAAGGGTAGTTTGGTGTGGGGGGATTTTTCTCAAAATCTTCGTGTCGCATCCCTGGAAGATACTAAACTCAAATACCAAGTTTGGTATTTTAGCTACTTTTCGTTTTTGAGTTATCGTGTTCACGGACACACTGATACACACACACACGGACCTTTTTCTGAAAATGCTTTTTTTGGATACAGGGGGTCCCAAAACATGTATTTCCGGTGATATCTCGGTAGCGAATTTTTGGTTGGAATACAATACTTCTCTATCCCTATGTACATTGTACATATGGGGCTAGAGAAAGTAATAATGAGCCATTTAGAACTTTTATGAACAACTGAATAATATTTCAAGCTGTATATCATGACGGATGCAGGCTTTTAAAACCTTTCAATTTTAAGGGTACTCTGTATTGAAAATTAAATGTGTGCTCGCAAAACGGGCTAGCCATCAATTAAAAAAAAAAAAAAAAAAAATTACATGCTTCAATCTTTTGCAGAAACTGCAGTACATCCTCTCAGGATTCGGCAAATGTTAAAAACAACTCTTTGTGACGATACATAGCTCGTAATTGTATGAAGATTGTTAAAAATGTGACATGTTGTTGTGCTTTAGCACCATTAGGCTCATTTGGCACTTTAGATAGGAAGTGACGCATACGATGCATCTGAAAAATATGGAAAAATAAAGGAATACACTATGCATAATTATACTCTAATCGTTTAATAGCTGGTTGACCTGTGATTGAAATTCGGTTCTATTTGCATGACAAATTCCCATTTGAGAAAAATTTAAATATTTTAAAATGTAAACCTTAATAAAGAATATTTCGGAAGTGGCTAACTCTAGCAAAAATGTATATGATATAAGTTGTGTGTTTTAATGAGATGTACATTTTTTTGTGTCACAGTTTCTGTCTATCTCTTACATTTAAAATTCATCCAGAATGAAGAGACATTTAGAGGCCATTCCCTCAAAATTCAAGATATACATTTTATTTTTTATGTAAATATCTGTAATATATCGTAGTATTTTAATAAAAAACGTTAAAATCCATTTTTGAGAAAACAAATAAAAAATTTTGCCATGTAAATGGTAGTTTGAAATGGGTGTATTTTATTGAACATGCTATTGGAAGATACTAACTAAACTTTAAGACTTTAGGACTTTTCGTTTTTGAACTATGCTGTTCATATTCCGTTTTCTAAAAATGTATTTTTACTTTCTCTACACGTACTATGTATATAGTACATAGAGAAGGTACCTATTGCATTCCACCCAAAAATTCGATACCGAGATGTCACCGGAAATTGACGTTTTAGGGCCCCCTGTATACGAAAAAAAAAAGTATTTTCAGGAAAAGGTCCGTGTGTCTGTGAACACGATAACTCAAAAACGAAAAGTCTGTAAAATACCTAACTTGGTACTTAAGTTTAGTATCTTCCAGGGATGCGACATGAAGATTTTGAGGGAAAAAACCCACCCCAAACTACTCTTTAAAGGGCAAAAAGTTCGAAAATTTTGATTTGCTCAAAGTTGGTTTTAACGATTTTGATTAAAATACCATATAATAAAGATATTTATATGACAAATAAAATGTGTATCTTGAATGTTCTGGGAATAGCCTTTAAATACCCTTTATTCTGAATGAGTTTTGCTGAATTTTGCGTAACTGGTAAACCCTAAGAGATAGGCAAAAATTTACTACACAAAAAATTTTAGATTACATTAAAACATAACATCTATGTCTACGTTTTTTCGTTCCATTGGCAATTTCTAAAATATTCCTTGGTATTTGTTTCAGATTTAAAATACTTAACAATTGTTTCACACGGAAAGTTGTGAACTCCTGACTCTGCATAGAAAGGGATTTCATCCTCATGGCAACCGGTTTTTAAAACGATTGACATTAGTTTTAGCGTAGTGTATTCCCTTGTTTTCTTTCTACTTAAAAGGAAACAAGTAATTAATAGGTCGTGAGTTCGAATCTCGCTTAGGGAGAGTTACCCGGATAAGGGTTTTTTCGGGGTTTTTCCCTTATCCTGAGAAGACGAATGTCGAGTAACTTTAAGCTCCATGGACCCCGATATCATTTGAGCATAATATCAGCAATTTCATTCATCGTCCGATATGACCAACCAGGTTAAAGGATGTTAAGCTACAAAAAAAAAAAAAAAAAAAAAAAAGTAATTAATACAATTTCTGATAATGTGATAATTTTAATTGTTGTTTCACATAAAGCGTGTGTAACACAGGAGTTGGATAGGTAGAGTCAGAAATTGAAAAATTCAATGCCATAGCCGAGATTTGAATCACGGCATAGCATTGAATTTCTCAACTGACTCACATGTTTCCCGGTAAACCACAAGGTGATCTCAAATTATTTTGAGATGACAACCCCAGTGGCAACTTACAATGTTGTAAATACTTTAAGTCCCAGGATTCATAGTATAGACAATTATTATGGACAATTTTGATAATTTTAATAGTTTTGTCACAGAAACCGAGTGTGGGACAGGAGTTGGATAGGTAGTCACTCTGAAAAATTGGTAATTATTTACAAGTTGGGCCGCTAACTCTCTCCGCTGCGACTTATACCAGTTTTGCACTCTAACGGGACCGGCGTGGTTAAGGGGAATTAGGGGTGGGGAGATGGTTTAAAAAACTAATGTTGCTACCTGTTTATATACACACACTAACCTAGACGGATTGGAACCTAACCTCGCGCTAAATTTGAAATCCACAGGCTTTGAAATTGTCATCATAAATACACAGTCAATCAATCGCACTTAGTTTCATTCGATTTTAGAGTGGCCGAAGTTCTGCATAATAAAATTCACTGAACAGCTGTATCTGCGTGAAACATACTTGTCGTACATCAGCACAGCGTCTAGCGACATATGCCGGTGTTGCATTCCACAACACTGCTCGCCTGCCGCCGACAATGAAACTCGGGTTTTAGGCACTTTAGTGTGTAGTATTATTATACATTTACATTGCAAAAGTACCACAAGACTTCTTTATTTATATTTTACTCCTTCTAGGCAGCATACTTCATAAATATTCACAAAAAAAGGATCGTTACGCGCACGTAATAAATTAGCGCTTAACTTAATTACGGAGTTTTTCCGATAAAAAAAAATTGGTGAAAACGTAACAAGTATAAACCAAACTTACAGTCAAACCACAATTTGTTTAATTTCTAGAGGGGCCCAAGTTCTCTATAATTACCGGAAAATTCACTGCTGCCATGTTGTCATGGTAGCCTAGTCGTAGAATGACTGGCTAGAGATCGGTAGGTCCGTGGTTCAAATCCCGGCTATGTCTGACTCTACCTCTCCAGTTTCTGCTAATGTTTATCTAGCTAGACTATTATAAATTAGATAGAAGAATATGCTTTTACACAATAATTTGTTACAGCGATGCAGAAAAAGTCATACGGATGGAACACATACGATATTTTTATTCAGAGGTCTCAAAACATGTATTTCTGGTGAAACATCGGTAAGAAATCTATGTATAGTACGTATAAAGAAGGTAAAAATGGTAGGTTAATCCACCTGAGCACACATTCAAGTGTTGGAAAGAATACTGTTTTTCAATGGTGAAAGAATTATCAACCCATGCACATAAATTTCCTCTCTATGATGGTAGAAAAGAGAACTTGAATTAGAGTGTCTAATATAAATAGCTCTGGTACTTGCTCTAAAGCAGGGATAGCCAATTACTAATGCACTGAGGGACAGAATACAGTAAAGATCTTACTTGAGGGCCAGGAAAATTAATAGTAACTGTATTAAAAATAAAATAACAGCAATGGCAATAAGAGCATATTATTTTTAATATTATTTCATGCACAGTGAAGAAACAAGCATTGTTTTTTACTAAGAACAATGAGGTTTTTAAAATCTTCCACTTCCAGTTCTGATATTGCAATTTTAGGATAATGGATAACATTGAATCAGTTAATCAGTTTATCTGCATTTTCATAGCAGAGAAGGCAGTTTCACATATGTAAGTACCACCAAATATGGAAGTAAGTTTTACGAGTTTCTAAGATGTGGAAAATCCTTTGAAATGAGTTTCCAAAAATCAACACCAGTTGCCTCTGTTGTTTGAAGAGATAAATCACATTGGAGCTCTAACTGTAGATTCCTGGGCTGGCACTCTACTTAACATCTCATGGCATTGTTGAAAAGTTCCATCTGTGTTCGAAATACATCAAAATCTTGAAATCTACCATCAAAATTTAAAACGAGATCTATGCAGGAAGTAAAAACAAAAAATCTGATGTGTTCCATTCACATGACTTTCTCTACAACTCTGCAATAAATTATTGTTAAAAAGCTTATGCTTCTATTTCTTCCTGCTGATCGAGAAAAAATTAGCAGAAATAGTCTTATTACTTGCTTCCTTGTAAGTAGAAGCGAAATAAGGGAGTACCACAGGTTAAAGTGATGGTCAAAATCTGGTTGCTATGTGACTGAAGCTCCTTTGTTTGTATGGACACGAGTTCACAAAGTCCTGTATGAGAAAAGTATGTTTTTTATAGCTGAAACCAAAAACAAGGAATATCTAAAAAACAATCACCTCCACGAAAAAAATGTATATGACATAAATTGTGTGTTTTAAAGTGTTCTACATTTGTTGTGTGGTAAGTTTTTGTCCATCTCTTACGGTTTTGCAGTTATGCAAAATTCCGTAAAAACCCAGAATAAAGTAGTCTTCAGAGGCTATTCCCAGAAAATTCAAAATATACATTTTATATATTTAATATACGATGTTTTTATCAAAATCGTTAGAGCCATTTATTAGAAAATCAAAATTTTCGAAAAATGTTCTATGTAAAGGGTAGTTTGGAGTGGGGGGATTTTTCTCAAAATCTTCGTGTCGCATCCCTAGAAGATACTAAACTTAAATACCAAGTTTCGTATTTTACCGACTTTTCGTTTTTGAGTTATCGTGTTTACAGACACACGGACACACACACACACACACACACACACACACATATACGGACCTTTATCTGAAAATGCTTTTTTTGGATATTGGGGACCCTAAAACATATATTTCCGATGAAATCTCGATATCAAATATTTGGTGGAGTGCAATACCTTCTCTATATACTAAGTACATAGTACGTATAGAGAAAGTAAAAAAGGAAAAAATCATATATTTATTCGCGGGCCGGATACAACACACTCACGGGCCGCCATTTGGCCATCATTGCTCTAAAGGATAAAAGGCTTAATGTGGAACACGAAGGTATTTGTGGTACAAAGCAGAAAGGCACTGTAACAGAACTGCCTGGCATTTAGGTGCTTCCTCAGACCACGCTACACGCCCGCTGACCTAAATGATTATGTGTTAGGCCTGCACTAGCGTCGAGAGCTATGTTGATTAGCTCAGTGATCCGAGGTGTTGCAGCCAGAGGAAGGCTATACACACGTCACAAAGAGGTACGAAATGCCTGATTAGCAGACAATCCATCCTCGTTTGGAAAACCATGCGTGTCAGGTATTACTTGAGGAATGTGTGATTAGATCCGAGATTTGAATGCTAAGAATTGCATAAAAATGTGTTCCATTCACATAACTTTTTCTAGCTATTCCATATACAAATTATTGTTACAAATAGTTATTTATAATACAAGTGTTACTGGCTTACTTGAAGTACCCAACCTGGCTTATAGATAGCGGTTGTTTCAAACAACAACGATGATAAAAAAATACAAACTTTGGAAAACTTATGTTTGAAATTTGACGAGTTTACATTGTTTAGTATTTGTTTGACAGGCATCATTAGCGAATTTGCAAACATGAATAAAACTGGTCATCGTTATGTGATACAATAGTTTCATTTGAAAGGTCTTAGTCCAACTAATATTAAAGCTGAGCTAAATTCTACTTTGGGGTAGTCTGCTTCTTCGTTTACAACAGTTAAATATTGGGTGGCAGAGTTTAAGCGCAGCGGTACGAGCTGCCAATGCGAACATCGCAGTGGTCGACCAAACTTGGTTACCAGTCCAGAAATTGTAAAGAAAATCCGCAAAATGGTATTGGATGATCGTCGACTTCAGATCACCAGATATTGCAGGCATTTCAAAAAGTTCTGCACATCGCATACTGACTGAAAATTTGGATATAAGAAAGCTGTGTGCCGCGTTTCCTTACAATAGAACAAAAAATGGCATTATTCAGTTGAGTTTTTGGCAATGTTTCGCTGCAATAAAGCTGAGTTTTTGCGTCGATTCATAACAATGAATGAAACCTGGTTCCATCACCTCACACCTGAGATGAAGGAACAACCAAAACAGTGGATTGGAAGGGGAGAATCGGCTCCAAAGAAGGCGAAGATAGTTCCATCTGCAGGCAAGCTCATGGCGTTAGTTTTCTGGGATGCACGCGGGATAATTTTCATAAAAGAAAAAGTAATCAGTGGCGAATATTATGCAAACTTGTTACAGCGTTTGGATGATAAAATCGAGCAAAAACGGCCGCATTTAGCGAAACAGAACGTTTTGTTTCATTAAGACAATGCACCAGTTCACACGTCTATTATCGCCATTGCCAAAATCAATGAGTTTAAGTTCGAATTGCTTCCTCATGCACCCTAACGTCAGATTTATCCCCCCCCCCTCTGTTTATTTTCTATTTCTAAACTTGAAGAAATGACTTGGTGGTAGAAGATTTACCAACAATGAAGAAGTGGAGTCTACAGTTGATGGCTATTTTGCAGACTCGATAGTTCTGTCTATAAACAAGGTATCGGAGCTATTATATTGCTGGGAAAAGTGTCCCGAACCGAAAGAAGACCATTAGAGAAACAAAGACGTTTTTCCCCCAAATTTTTGTGCTTTCTTTGCTAGGTCGAGTACTTCTGGGACAGCTTCGTAAAAATGATGTTTTATATTGTGGGTACGAAGTTTGCGAAACGAGGCCGAAGGTCGAACAATATAAAACAATTTTACCACGTGTGTCATACACTATTTTTGGACAGTTCTCAATATTTATAGACATATTATAATATAAATATATTGTTTTACCTATTTCACGGAATACATGTTTAATGGTCTGCAATATTCAGTTGTTGTCTTGCTTATCATCAGTGCTGACACCATGATGGCTTATTCGTACAAAACGAGAACATTCTATATAACGTCTGGTTCAGTAGATTCCATGTCCATGATATTGAAATCATCCGCCATTTTATGGTTCGGTACGAGCTTTCAGAGAGATTGCCTACTTGAATGAGGCCGCGGACGCATAAACCAAAGTTTCTAATTTTATAATAGTGAATGACAGAATTTTCCATTCTTAACCCTACTGACATCTAGTAAAAGACCTACTCTTAACATAAACTGTCTAAAAAGAATATTTTTTTACCTACGTCATGCTAATTGACTCAAACATAAGCCGAATTGGTCTAATTACATGTGTCCTTGTAAACAAGGAAAAAAGGACACACATTAGGCTAAAGTGATAGTCAAATATTTTAATAGCTGCTCGCTAAGTAAAACAATCGAGGCTCGAATCGCTTTGTATGATCCCGTCTGAGAAAAAAACTAGGTAGTTGAAAACCGAAAACAATAATGTTTACTCTAAAAGAAAAACATACATCACAATTATGTCCTTTAACGAGATCTACATGTTCAGTGTATTACGTTTTTGTCTATCTCATACGCTTTAAGTGTTATGCAAAATTTAGCAACATTTATGGAGACTAAAGAGGTCTTTAGAGGCTATTTCCAGAAAATTAAAAATATACACTTTATTTGTGATGTAAATATATTTAATATACGGTATTTTAATCAAAATCGTTACAGCCATTTTGAGAAAAACAAAATTTTCAACAAAAAAAGTTCCATGCAAATGGTAGTTTGAGGTGGAGAGATTTTCATTAAAATCTTCGTATCGAATCTTTGGAAAATGCTTAACATAAATACCAAGTTTGGTATTTAACGGTCTTTTCGTTATTGAGCGTTGATATTAGAAGCGTCTAAATGTGACAATACTGAGTGATCAGCATAGAGCAGAACGGTTTCACGGTTCTTAGTCGGCCGGTGGTGAAGTGCGAAGCTTCAATGTGAGATAATATCTTATAAACTAGCACATGTTTGTTAGTTGAAGCAATTCAGTGTGTATTAAGTGAAATGACTCTATTTGGCTACCATTATTCTGTTACTAAGAAGCATTCATTTTATGATTCATACGTCCGTACAGAATCTGCGAAAAGCCGTCACGTTACCCGGATTTAACCCCCGGAGATGTTTATCTCTGGGGGATTAAAAGAGAAAGCTTACAATATAAATAGACACACTTTAGAGGAATTTAAAAAATAGCATTAGTCAAGAAATTACTGCCATTTCTCACAGGAAACTGAGGGTGTAAAGCTAATTTCTTACTGTTTGAACAACGAAGGGAGGCTCTTGCAACATCTCTTAGCTCTATGTATGCCAGTTATCTTATTTTTAAGTGTTCACTTTTTCGAATGTATTTACTGCGAACGTGCTGTCACCCGCTCACTGCGCATAGCAAGCAGCAACTTCGGTCGAGTAAGAGCCCAAAACTTACTCTACTCTTTTGTGGTCAGTAGATAACCCCATTCTCTCTACTGCTAAGATAAAAATCTTATATGTACCATTCACATGACTTTCTCTATATCCCTGCAACAAATTATTCTTAAAAAGCTTATACTTCTATTTACTTCATGCTAATCAGTAAAACATTAGCAGAAATAGCCATATTACTTGCTTCCATGTAAGTAGAGGTGAAATAAGGGAGTACCATAGGTTAAAGTGATAATCAAAAGCTGGTTGCTATGTACTGAAGTTCCTTTGTTTGTATGGACAGCAGTTGGCAAATTCCTGTATGAAAAATGTGTTTTTCATAGCAGAAACAAAAAATAAGGAATGTCACAGGAATGTCACAAAAACGACGAACTCCACAAAAAAATGTATATAACATAAATTGTAAGTTTTAACGTGCTCTACATTTTTTGTTTAGTAAGTTTTTGTCTATCTCTTACGGCTTAGGAGTTATTCAAAATTCAGTAAAATTCATCCAGAATAAACTACTCTTCGGAGGCTATTCCCAGAAAATTCAAGATATACATTTTATTTGTCAGGTAAATATCTTTAATATACGCAATTTTAATCAAAATCTTTAGAGCCATTTTTTAGAAAATCAAAATTTTCGAAAAAACTTCCATGTAAAGGGTAGTTTGGGGTTGGGAGATTTTTCTAAAAATCTTCGTGTCGCATCCCTGAAAAATACTAAACTTAAATACCAAGTTTGGTATTTTACCGACTTTTCGTTTTTGAGTTATCATGTTCACAGACACACGGACACAGGGACACACGGACACACACGGACCTTTTTCTGAAAAGACTTTCTTTTTGGATGCAGGGGACCTTAAAACATATATTTCCGGTGAAATCTCGGTATCGAATTTTTTGGTGGAGTGCAATACCTTCTCTATACACTATGCACATAGTACGTATAGAGAAAGTAAAAAACGTTACTTTAATATCTTATTCAGTACAAAACCTAGAATCACTACTCAATCTGAAGAACTGATACTTTTTGGTTCAAAAGGAGAATACAAAATGTTTTATTTAATACACTTTACTGTACAGGAATTGTTCATTATTGATTGGAGGCAATAAGCACCTACGTATTCACCCACCAGATGTGCACTCAATTATTAAAGCAAGCAATAGTTTATGTAGCAATACTTCAACGTTACATCTTAAATTCCTAATCTATGTATCAATTCACTTTATAGATGCTTCTGTTTTATTAATTAAATTTATGTAGTTCCGCCGTTTACCTCATGTTGAGCAACTAATGGCTTGACTACCTTGGGACAGTTGGGGACAACTCTTGGTGATCTTGTCATCCGTCAGGACTCTGGCTACTAGCATCTTCATCTGTAACTGTCCGCAAGGTGATAATTCGCCGTTAATCGTGCATAGACTTCAAAGGTATGACGTTAAGTGGGTGCAAATTGAAATGTCTTGTTTTCCAAGAGCTTGATATAGTAGTGGTAACTACAGCTGATGTTGAGGTTCAGCCTTGTTCTTCTTTGTCTCTGCTAACAAATGATGTCCATGATCCCGGGCTTGATCCTTTGTTAGAATAGGCGTGTCGAGCCGCTTTTTCTTAAGTGCCACATAGCTGGAGAATATGCCGTCGACATTGTCTTTATCGCAGATATAATGAAGGTATGGTGAAGGCCGTCACTGAATGTAATGAACTATAACGAACAAATTAGTTGGAGATCTTAGTAACCCAACCCAATATAATTGCATAGCTGTCACTTTGTTACCTTTTAGTACGTGTTACTTTTTCAACCTTATTATTATTTTGTTATTATTTTTATTATTTACTTTTCAGTAAGAAACTTAAGTAAAATTATCCACAAATGAAGCAGAGTAATTATTAGCTGAAATACATACTTTTTACTTTCTCTATACTCACTATGTACATAGTGTGTAGAGAATGTATTGCACTCCACCAAAAAATTCGATACCAAGATTTCACCGGAAATATATGTTTTAGGGTCCCCTGTATCAAAAAAAAAGTATTTTCAGAAAAAGGTCCGTGTGTGTGTCCGTGTTTCAGTGTGTCAGTGTGTTCGTGTGTCTGTGAACACGATAACTCAAAAACGAAAAGTCGGTAAAATACCAAACTTGATATTTAAGTTTAGTATCTTCCAGGGATGCGACACGAAGATTTTGAGAAAAATACCCCACTCCAAACTACCCTTTCATGAAGCTTTTTTCTAAAATTTTGATTTTCTAAAAAATGCCTCTAACGATTTTGATAAAAATATTGTACATTAAAGTTATTTACCTGCCTGACAAATAAAATGTATATTTTGAATTTTCTGGGAATAGCCTCTGAAGACTACTTTATTCTGGATGAATTTTTCATAACTACTAAACCGTAAGAGATGGACAAAAACTTAACCCACAAAAAATGTAGAGCACGTTAAAACACACAATTTATGTTACATACATTTTTTTCGTGGAGTTGATCGTTTTTGAGATATTCCTTTTTCTTAGTTTTAGCTTTGAAAAACTTGTACTTTTCTCATCCAGGAATTTGTCAATTCCTGTCCATACAAACAAAGGAGCATTAGTCACATAGCAACCAGCTTTTGGCTTTCACTTTAACCTATGGTACTCCCTTATTTCGCTTCTACTTACAATAAAGCAAGAAATAAGACTATTTCTGCTAATTTTTCTCGATTAGCATGAAATAAATAAAAGATAAGCTTATTAACAATAATAATTTACAGAGATATAGAGAAAGTCATGTGAATGGAACACATCAGATTTTTTTTTAACTGATCTTCCACTGAACTCGGGTGTTTATTTAAAATGAACATACGTGTAATATAAAATTTACTAAAGCTCTTTACATAGATATACTTACTGAATTCTTAAGATGTCATTTCATATCACTAGTCTCTGTATAATAGTAGAATTTTATGAGTAAATGTAATAGAACGTAGACATTAAACCAGATCAAAAATGAGTTTCTAAAATAAAATGTATTTAAAAATATGATATGTTACACACATATCTTCATTCTTTACCTATTCTGCAACAGATTATTCGTACAAAATATTTTTATTCTATATACTTCATATCAATAGAGATAAATATTTAGCCCAAATGGTTTAATTTCATACTTTGATACAGGTTCAAGGCGAATAAGGGAATATAGTAGGCTAAAGCGGCAATAAAATCGGTGGTTATGCAAAAGCCTTGAAATTGTGTTTCATTTGCATGACCAAGACGAAAGAAGAAACACAAAATACTTCTCATTGGAGAAAAGTATAAATATTCGGAAATATAAACTAAAGAAAAACAACATTTTAAAAAGACTTCAGATGCTATTTCCAGAAAATTCAAGAGATATATGTGTATATATACATATTTGGTTTGTCTCGGAAATATCTTTAATATATAGTGTTTTCTCAAAGTTCTTAAAGTCTTTCATGAGAAAACTGAAAATGCGAAAACTTGTTCACATAAAATGTAGTTTGGGTTGGGGAATTTTCCCGAAATTCTTCTTATTGCATCCTTGGAGGATACTGAACATAAATGCCCAGGTTGCTATTTGATTGACTCTTCATTTTTAAGTTATGCTGTTCAGAGACACACAGACTTTTTCTAAAAGTGCTTTCTTGGATTCAGTGGCCCTCAAAACGTATATTCCCGATGATATCTCGGTGTCGAATTTTTGGTGGCATGTAACACCTTCTCTACCTACTCTGTACATTCTATGTGGTAGAGAAAGTAATGCTCCAGTGAAAGTAGTCTTAACAGATAAGCGAACATTCGGACTAATGGAAGCCAAATCGAGCATTTCCGTAGCTCCAATTGAGAATAATGCTGCTATACAATTCTGCAGGCATTACTGGCGTTGCGCTTTTCTTTTTCTTCTTTGATCGTCTGCCTACAATGGTCCTCAGGAGATTGTACACGTGTTGAATTTGACGGTCGCGGTAGCGTTCAAAGAAGACCTGAATAAGAATTAAGGCATCGCTCTCCCACAAGCATATCTAAGGAAAATGAATGCCCATCCCAGCATACAGAACCTAATCACAGTTTCTCTCAATATGGAGGAAATATCCTTTCCTTAGCCTTCATGCCAAAATTTCCAATTTTCGTAAGGAAGGCCATGGGAATCTCAGATATTCAGAGTCAAAGTGGAAATCTGAATGGTGCATCGTATATGGAAGTTATGTTGATGCTCCAGGCCATATTTCTAATGTTGTTGTATCACGACAACGCTAGACCACACACGGCTCAATTAGTCCTGAAGAGATTTTGGTACGTTGGGAGATTCTTGATCATTCACTTTAGAGCCCAGAGCGATTTTCACCTCCTCGGAAAAATGGCTTGATAAGGAGGAGTTTGGACGTGAGAAACGAATTTGGTTGAGATTTTGCAATGATAAAATGTTGAGTAAGCAGAGAAATATATAAATTTGATTAATAACAGTTACCTATCCGTCTTTCTCTACACTGCCGTTCCAAAGGGACTTTAAAGAATTCTCATATACATGTACCAAAGTACATTTTGATTATATGTTGGTTATATGTTCGAATATGCTTTTCCCCATCTTACGTCATTTATGGATCATTCGTAAATAACCTTAAGTGGGTATTAACCACTCAAAGCTAATCTTTAAAAGCACTTATCGAAATATCTACGTCTTCTACAAACAAAATGTTAAATGTGCTTGTCGTTTTCAAGCTCTGTTCGGAATAAAAAGTTTTGACAATTATCTATACAGGATGAGACAGAAACACCTGAACAATGGGAAAACTGTGTGCTTGGTCAAATATGTATTTTAGTCAAGTTGCAATGTATACATTAGCATGGAGTTTCAGATGGCATAGTTTATGATTTGATTTATCATTGTTTTGTTTTAGGTTGGTAACACAGTTGACAACTATGGTCATGCTCTGACGATTGAGAAGTACATGTCTTGTCACGGGGTTAAACGTTATCTAAAAGGGAGATATAAATTATAGCCAATATAATATAAATTATACTAAGATGGGACAAATGTACATTGAGAATGGCTAGGGAAGAAATATTGTAAACCATGTCTAAGAAGGCAAGGGCTAGCAATTGTCACGAGCTGACAAGCGATCCAGGTAGGATAGTACCGTTAAGGGAAGGACATTGAACTGAAGGGGTGAGGTTACACTGCCCGAGGATGGACATATCAAGGTAAACAGAAACTAAGGTGTGATTTTTGGGTCCGCGGTGGAGCCGACGGGCTACATATGGCCGCGACGGGAATAGTGTTTATTTAATATGATCGAGTTCACAAGCCCTGGAAGATGCGCAGAGGTAAGACGTGACAGCAGAGTCCGCGGTAGAAATGAACGGGCTACATACGGCCACGACAGAAACATTGCTTATTTGATACACAGACGGTCAAAAGTAAAAGGGAATGATAGGTGCGATTACGTAAAGCGTAGTTGAAAAGAGGAGATTTTAAAAGGAATGCGTTTGTGTTTGGCGGCAAAAAAAAAAAAAAAAAAAAAAAAAAAAAAACACGAAACACGAATAAAACGAAGAAAATCTCTTGTGTCACCACACCTGAGAACGATTCCGTGCCAATAAAATCCTGAGGTAGGGCATTCAGATCTCTACACCATTCCAAAATATCCAAAACCTGTACGCGGGATACGAACCCGGTACCCCTATAATAGCTTACCACCGCACTGCTTCCAGTTCTATTGTGATGGAGCGTAGATCTGTACCGGAGCGTATTCATTCACTAGAAATATGCATCAGCTGCTTAGAGGGAATTCTGGAGACATTTCAATAGACATAAGCTCCCAACAGGAGAATGGGCTAGAAAATGGCGCGAACAGGGTTCTGTACGAAGTGAATTTGTACTGATAAACGTTTCTTTTGAACTCCGGTACAGGCCAATGCTCCATCGCAATGGACTGGAAGATCACTGTCAAACCATAAAAAATTCAACTTGTTACCAACCTTATGTGTTCCATTCTCATGGCTTTCTCTATATCTCTGAAATAAATAATTGTTAAAAAGCTTATACTTCTATTTACTTCATGCTAATCGAGAAAAAAATAGCACAAATAGTCTTATTATTTTCTTTCTTGTAAGTAGAAGCGAAATAAGGGAGTACCATAGGTTAAAGTGATACTCAAAATCTGGTTGCTATGTGACTGAAGTTCCTTGTTTTGCATGGACACGAGTTGACAGAATCATGTATCAGAAAAGTATGTTTTTTAAAGCTGAAACCAAAAGCAAGGAATATCTCAAAAATGATCAACTACACGAAAAAAAAATGTATAGAGCATAAATTGTGAGTTTTAAAGTGCTCTACATTTTTTGTGAGGTAAGTTTTTGTCTATCTCTTACGGTTTAGCAGTTATTCAAAATTCCGTAAAATTCATCCAGGATATAGTGGTCTTCACATGCTATTCACAGAAAATCAAGATATATATTTTACTTGTCAGGTAAATATCTTTAGTATACGATATTTTAATCAAAATCGTTAGAGCCATTTTGAGAAAATCAAAATTTTCGAAAAGTTCCATTTAAAGGGTAATTTGGGGTGGGAGGATTTTTCTCAAAATCTTTGTGTCGCATCACCGGAGGATGCTAAACTTAAATACCAAGTTTGGTATTTTACCGACTTTCCGTTTTTGAGTTCCGTTTGTATTCACAGGCACACGGACACATACACGAATCTTTTTTCTGAAAATTCCTTTTTTGCATAAAGGGGGCCCTAAAACATATATTTCCTGTGAAATCTCGGTATCGAAATTTTTGGTGTACATAGTACATGTAGAGAAAGTAAAAATTGCATCAAATCATTAGTGAATCATGTCATCTGAAACTCCATGCCACTTTGTTCATTGCAACGGGTTTATCTTTGGTGTGTTCCGATTGGTTAAAATACTGTCAGGTGAACATGTACTACCAGTAGTTGACCCAGCATTGCTGGATACATTCTGTAAGGTTCAAAATAAAGATTAGTAGTGTTTTTTTAGAGCGTGAGTAACTGCAACTTTCCTTGTATCCAATAAGTGTTCAATATTTTATCTATATCGAAAAAGGGTTGTCTTTTTTTTTTTTTTTTTTCGCGTAACCTCCTTTAACCTGGTCGGTCATATCGGACGAAGAATGAAATTAGTGAAATGATGCTGAAATGATCTCGGGGTCCATGGAGCTTAAAGTTACTCGTCCTTCGTCTTCTCAGGATAAGGGAAAACCCCGAAAAACTCCTCTCCGGGTAACTCACCCTAAGCGAGATTCGAAATCACGGTCTTTTGAATGTGAGGCAGTAACGCTATCACCGCACTATCTAAACGGGCTGAAAAAGGGTTTTAATGTGTTGCAGTAGTTTTTAGAGTTCTGAGGTATCGTATAATTGTCGTAAAGTTCTTTAGCTCAAAAGTCCCAAAACACAAATGTATGCCCTCCTAGGGCAACTCGATAGTTATCTATAAGAAAAGGTAGAGATACTATATGGCTGAAAAATCTGATGTGTACCATTCACATGACTTTCTCTATATCCCTGCAACAAATTATTCTTAAAAAGCTTATACTTCTATTTACTTTATGCTAATCAGAAAAAAATAGCAGAAATAGTCTTATTACTTGCTTTCTTGTAAGTAGAAGCGAAATAAGGGACTACCATAGGTTAAGTGATAGCCAAAAGCTGGTTGCTATGTCAATGAAGTGCCTTTGTTTATATGCATAGGAGTTGAAAGGTTCCTGTATGAGAAAAGTATACGTTTTTCATAGCGGAAACCAAAAATAAGAAATGTTTCAAAAACGACGAACTCCACGAAAAAAATATATATAACATAAATTGTGTGTTTTAATGTGCTCTATATTTTTTGTGCAGTAAGTTTTTGTCCATCTCTTACGGTTTAGCAGTTATTCACATTTCAGTAAAATTCATCCAGAATAAACTACTTTTCAGAGGCTATTCCCAGAAAATTCAAGATATACATTTTATTTGTCAGGTAAATATCTTTAATATACGAAATTTTAATCAAAATTGTTAGAGCCATTTTTGAGAAAATTGAAATTTACGAAAGGGTAAAGGGTAGTTGAGGTTGGGGGGATTCTTCTCAAAATCTTCGTGTCGCATCCCTGGAAGATACTAAACTTAAATACCAAATTTGGTATTTTACCGACTTTTCGTTTTTGAGTTATCGTGTTAACAGACACACGGACACACTGACACACGGACCTTTTTGTGAAAATGCTTTTTTTGGATATTGGGGACCCTAAAACATATATTTCAGGTGAAATCTCGGTATCGAATTTTTGGGTGGAGTGCAATACTTTCTCTATACACTATGTACACTTCTCTATACACTATGTACATAGTGCGTATAGAGAAAGTAAAAAAGGTTAGGCCCCTTGTAGAAGTTGTAAGGTAACTTACAGAGTTTGCCGTTCCTGTGATATAATTTTACAATTGTTTGACCATATGGTTTAAACATTTCTGCATACGGCTTTAAACATAATGAGATTTATAAAGTAGCCTATAGTTTGCGATAAGCAAAGCTTCGTTTTTATAGGCCTAACAGCGTTGAGTTATTTATGGATTGAAAATAACAGCAGTGGAAGTTTTGGAAGTTCAGGAATAGTTTACTATTAATGTTGGATCTTAATTTAACCAAGTTTTGTCAGAATCGTAAGATCAGAAATCTCAGGGAATTCAGAGAGAAATTTGGTGACATGAAAAGCATAACATATGTTACCCCTCTCCTTCCAATAAATAATTCAATTTTACCACTTCACCCCTTTGGTTAATCTGTAATCTTTGAAATAAATTGCCAAAAATATCCTCTGAAACGGACTTAAATACACATACGCACTCGCTAATTTTCTCCATAATAGTTGACTATTGTAACTCTTTTTACTAACCTAACTGAAAATTTGACTCTAACTTGATCATGTTACACCATCACCCAAAACACTTAAATGGTTACAGCTTAGGGATAGAAGAAAATTGCATTCTTTATAATTTCTCTAACAACACCTTCATTCTGGCATTTCAAACTATCTAAATGTTCGCTTTAAATATTTTTCTGACTGTCATAATAGAGAAACTCGCTCACGACACTCTTTCCTTCCTCTATACCTGCTCATCACACAACCTTCTATTCATCATCAATTTCATGTTTTGGAATTCCCAACTTATAGGCCTAAGGGCGTATGTAATCAAACCTAATCTGCTGCTGTATTAATATGATAAATACATCTCTACTTTCGTTTATTGTTATTAATATTTTATAGACTAAGTAATATACAATTCAATTGTAAATATAACAAATAAGCGTTTAAACCTATGTGAATATTTTACTTAAAATAATTTTGTTTAGATACAGTTTTTTTCTTTTCATTTCAGTATACTTCTTATACCTTTTAGGTATATTTGTTTTATTAAGTTGTATAAAATTGTATTTTTGTTCTTTATTTATTGTATCACGGCTGTATTGAATGGTAGAGTGGAAGCATTATGGCTTTAACTCCAACCAGCATAAATAAATAAATATAACAGTCTTACTTATAAGTAACCAAGCGAGTTTTCGGCCTTCCTCGCATTTATAATTCTGCATGACGTTTACCGAAAACATCTGGTATGAAGTATGCCGTATTAGCATTTAACAACAGTTAGTATAAATTTAGCCTCAGTGGAAATTTGTGTAACACAATTTGTGAGGGCTCGCTTCATCGGTCTTGCTAATTAAATTTAACCAAGGGATAAGCAACACGTGGCAGCAAAGCTTGTTTTGAAACTTTTTATGTTCCACGGCAGTGTTTTGTATTTAGAGCTAAATTAAACCACACTGCACGCCCATTTGGTGGTGGTGAGACATGTAACTGCATTCTCCCTTTGCCTGAAGGTTCGTGTATCGACTCTCGTGACCCTTAGTAATTTATTCAGACCTGGCTGTTTCTGCTCATTTGTTGGAATGGTGGGGGATCCAACGGCTGCAGAGAGTCTTGGTATGCTGCTAATCCAATATTCAGGATTTCTCGAATTAGGTTATTATATTTCCAGAGATAACCCCGCACCATAAAACCCCACAATTCATCTTTTATCTCATTTTCATCCGTCGTTGCTGTAGCTGGGTGTTCTTCTTCGAGGGAATCCGTGCCTCTTCTAAACTCGATAAATCATGGATTTCAAAAGGAAAAGATTCCCAAATACCCAATGCAGTCTTTCCTAAACAGACTTTAAAGCAAAAGAAAAGCAGATCAGAAATGCTCTTGTTTGAGATCCATCTTAAAATCGGGGGGATCCATAGTGATCCCTTTCAGCCAGCGCACTGTCTCAGCGATAAGAGGTGTGTCTGCCTCTCGGATATTGCAGATTCTAGTTCATTTTAGATTTGGCTCTGCCATTGGTCGATTGACCAACATGGCTGCCCACGCGCAAGCAGACAGAACGAACGGAAGACTGTGCATTTCGCATTGGAATGCAGAACCAACTTTCAGAAACACCATTTTTACCGCTTATTTTAATCCAGTTCATTTACATACACCTAATCTAACCTAACGTAGCCTAACCTCGACGAAATCTCAAAATCTGTCGTTCACCTGCCACGCAGCCACGTTGTCTCCGTAACCAATAGAAAAGGGTCAGGAAAAAGCCTTAGTCTAAAACTGAACTAGAATCTGCAATCTCGCCTGCCTCTCTGCCAATAGATTCATGTTACGTAAGCAATGATGTCATCTCTGTTGCAAGATTTAACAAACATTAATCAGTGCAATTTATGTTGGTGCCGAGCAATCCTAGTGCATTGGCAGTGACTTCAGAAACACCACTAAGATAAAGTTGACGATGAAAATGATTTAGGAGAGGAGCCCCTGATCAACAACTGAGAGGTTTGGATGTTTCAGCTGTGGGTAGGACGAACTGGCAATAGTGTAACGTAGCGGCTACGAGGTAAGGCAACTGTCAGGGATCACTATAGATCTCTCTGACTTTAGCAATACATGCATAGAAGTGCTGACGTTGCAGATTGTCTGAGTGCAACCAGGTTTGCACAATTGCTATCTAATTTTCAATTTAAACTTATTACGAAAACCTACTTTGAACTTGACACTAGGCACTGTTGCTCATTCTCAAAACTTTCGGAATGATCCATTCTTTCTACAGTACGAATAAAAATGAAGGAGTCGCTGTTGTCAATGTTTTAAAACTTAACATGCTACTGTTTGAAAACAATTATGAACAAGTGTATTCTATACCCCACGTGATTGTTCTTGAATTAAAATATAGGACCTAAGTGTGAAATAATTAAAAATAATCTTCGATATCTTTCTTCATTACTCTGACTACTGATAGATAATGGTAATATTATAGAATATACGCAAATCAGTATATCCTACATAAATGTAGGCATTTCTATGTAAATGAACTTCAGAATAATAGCCTGCAGTTTCTTGCATCATTTTTGAGATTGTTTATCATCGGCCCCTAGTGGTCTGAGTAGGGCAGCGGTGGAAATATTTAAATTAAATATGTTGTTTATTAACGACGCTCTCAATTGCTAGAATCATGTCAGCACCATCGGTGTGCCGCAATTTTGTCCCGCAGGAGTTCTTTTATATGCCAGCAAATCTACTGAATGGCTGTCGTTTTTAAGCACACTTAAAAACCACTGAACCAACGATCTTGAGATCAGAAAGCCAGCGCTTAACCGACTGGGCTCTCATGATCAGATCTACGCTTGTATCTCTTGATATATCATCCATCTCAGGGATTCTTTATTTTAAAGAATTACCCGACACACTAAGAATTTAATCGAAGAGCATAAAGGGCAGTGCATCATCTCACTTACTCGCTTTTCCAAAAAATAATAATATTGTTACTATGTCAACAACTATGTCGTTACTGTTTGGCTTAAAATTGGATGTAGAATATCATTCCTAGGATAGTTTAATCAGACTTTGTGACATCACTAGGGTACTTTTGTATAATTTAAACGTGTTTTCTGGTATGTTGTCGGTTTAAAATGCCCTGTCTTTGCATAAACCAAAGCAAAGTGTTACTTTGCCAGGATAGAGATGTTGCGCGTGTTTAGATGGCTTTCTTTCTTCATTAATTTGACAGCCAAGTAATTTACCAGCTTGGGCGCACTGGCACGGCAGCTTGCCAGAATTCTACTTGAATTATTCGCATTCCTCTGATAAACTCGACGAGGTCGGAACAGCTGATTCTATTGAATGATGCGTCTACGCTTATTACTTCAACAAATGTGATTTATTAAGCTAGAAATATGCCAGTTAAATAAAACTGTATTCTGCATACCGCCATGCTTTAACAGATGGGATTAATCAAACTAACGGTAGAATTCTTTTCCGCCTCTCTGCTCAGTAAAATATGTTGAGCATAATCACTATACCAGGTGTTTCACCATTCTCATTACAATTTAATTTTCTGAAACCTGCAGTTTATAGGCAACCTACAACGTCACCCAGTTTCAAATCAAGATTAACACAGCCATAATCGTGAGAGGACTGGAGTATACCACTGCACGCGCCTACAAACGATAACGAAAATTATTTTAGCACACGAAGCTCTGAACTAGTGATTCCAATGAGAGAAAAGAGCCTGGGAGAAAAGAGAGAACGGAAGGACGACTAGAGCCGGATGATGATGTGCGCTAGCAAGTTGATTCCCTAAAAATTCCAGCATATGTTAATCCTGACTCCGCCTGCCTTACTTAGCCAAACCTGAGGGTTCCGGGAATGCAGTTTATAGGCAACCTACAAACCATGTTCAAATCAAGATTAACACAGCAATACTCTTGAGAGAACTGGAGTATACCACAGCACGCGTTTAAATTAAACATTAAAAGCTGATAAGCTGCCTGCATGATTACAAACGGTAACAAAAATAATTTTAGCACACGAAGCTCTGAACAAGTGCTGTAGTGCTTCCAATGGGTGCCCTGGGAGGAAAGAGAGACCGAAAGACAACTAGATCCGGACGATGATGTGCGCCAGCAAAGATGGGTCCTTAAAAATTCGAATCTGTGTTAATCCTGACTCCGCTAGCCTGACTTAGTCATTTACAACCTGAGGGTTCCGGGAATAAGCGACACACCAAGAAGGAAGGGGAGTCCAGTAGTACTGCCAAGTGCCAGGGAGAAATCTTTCCAAAGCGCAATTCTACCGAACGACCGCAACAGACATACCGCAGTCTCTTGGTCCCACAACCCTGAAACAGATTTGAAAGGAAATGATGCGGACACGAATTGATGGATAAGAAATTCGTGGTGCAGGGGAAACTATCTCAACTTTCACCTACCGACAGAGTGGCTGGATGACGGAAATCGAGCCGATACCTCCCGAATGTGAGAATGCATGTTACTGTGGAGTATTGTTGTTCGTTTTGGTATGGTGTTAAAAGGACTCCTAACGAATATTTCGAGGAATCTCTCTAGAAGCTATTGGAAATTAGCTACTGTTGACAATAACTGAAGAAACAAAACAGTCAAAATGCCTCATTTAAATTTTAGATTTGGAGGCCCGAACCGTGCTGGTGGAATTCAGACGAATAAGAAGCATCTGGCTCTCTCCCTCCTTCCTTTATTCGCATTAAAACCTCATTTCTGTTCCTAATCATAGCTAGCAACCAACCTCTGCAAGCTTAACTTGGGGATCGTCAAACTAAGGATAATCACATCAAAATGGCGGTTCGTCAACTATGGTGATTTGTTACACAATTTTTTTAAGGTTGGTAATAGTAATATTTGCTGCGTCTCCTTTTATTGACTGAGATTGTGCCTTCATGTCGTAATCTCCCTGACTCAAACACAATTTTAATCGATTGTTGTCAAATATAAAGATGACATGGTGATCAGCAAACTTGCACTGCAACTTTCTGAATATTTCTTGATTTATACACTTATTGAATTATGCCCACTGGGTGACAAAATGGGCACATGAGTATAGTCAATGGTGTCAACCACGCCAGGAACTTTTGCATTCTTGTGTGACTGTAGCCGCAAGGAAGTGATTGCCTCCAATATTTTCTTTACTGTAAATTTCGAAACTCAGTTACACTTCCTGAATGATTGATCCCGGGACGAAATTAAATGTCGGAGTGTTGCCAATAACTGTTGAATAGATAAGAATGGTATAGTACTCCACTCTGAGTTGAACTTTTTAAATGTTTTAAACATTGTTGCTTTGATACTTTGTATCGAGTCACACATTTTATGTCATTCATTTCATGATCCATTTCTGCTAATGTTTATCTTGATTAGCATGAACTGCGTAGAAGAATAAGCTTTTGTAGGAATAGTTTAATGCAGCAGAAGTAGAAAACGTTAAATAACTATAATATATTAGCGATTTTGCCTTCTATACTATTTGCTTTCAGTAAGTACAGGTAGTATAGTATTTCATCCATCACTGTAACACCGGCATTTCACCGGAAATACACGTTTTGAGCCTACCTAAATAAATAAATAGAAAGCATTTTTACAAAACACTATCTATCTCGTGTAGTTAGCATTACTCAAATACGGAGGGTAGAAAATATTAGCGAAGACAAGGTGTGACTAGTGCCGAATACAAACATAAAAAAACTTATGGTATATCCCAGCTTACGCATAGAAACAAAACTGTGCAACGATGGCGTGGTAGATGTGTCAGGTCTAGAAAGCTACGCTACAACAGGCTGTGAGAAGTAGGTTGCACAAGGAAAAGATGTGAGGAAATACATGTGTAAAATTGCTGTTAATATGAGAAAAAAAAATCTGATGTGTTCCATTCACATGACTTTCTCTAACTTTGTAACAAATTATTGTTAATAAGCTCATTCTTCTATCAACTTTACGCTAATCGAGATAAACATTAATAGAAATTGTCTTATTACTTAGTTCCTTATACGTAGAAGGAAAATAAGGGACTGCACTAAGCTAAACCGACAGTCAAGTGTTATAAAATGTGGTTGCTATGGATTGAAATCCGTTTCTTTGCGTTGACAAGTTCCCGTATAAGAAAAGGTTAAGTATTTTAAAACTGAAACTAATAACAAGAACATCTCGAACACGTAGAACTCCACGAAAAAAAAAAAAAAAACGTGTTTTAAGGAGATCTACTTTTTTTGTGTAGTAAGTTTTTGTCTATCTCTTACGCTTTCCTGGTTATACAACATTCAAAAATAAAAAAAAAAAAAAATCCAGAATAAAGATACATATTTATTTGTCAAATAAATATCTTAAATATAAGAGATTTTAATCTAAATCCTTAGAGGCATTTTTGAAAAAATCTAAAATTTCAAAATGTTTTCCATGTAAAGGGTAGTTGGCGATGGGGGATATTCTTGAAAAGGTTCGTGTCGCATCCTTGGAAGATACTGAACTTAAGTATCAAGTTTGGTATTTAACGGACTTTCGTTTTTAAAAGATGCTGCCCACACACACACACACACACACACACACACGCGCGCGCGCGGACATTTTTCTAAAACTGCTTTTTTTGGATTCATGGGGTCCCGAAACATATATTTCCCGCGAAATTTTGGCATCAAATTTTTGGGGACAATACCCCCTGTGTACATAGTAATGTAGAGAAATTAATAAGCTAGATTCCAACCTCTAAGCAAAATAGTCTATACGTAACTAGAATTGCTGAGTAGTTAATGAATGCCTATAGCTCCACGAACAGTGTAGCTCTATATTATTGTTCAATCTAATTAGTGCTATCTCTGATTTCAGATATGGGAACAGCTCTTCTTTTTTTTTTATCACTTTGTTATGTTAGTAAGTAGAAGGGAAATAAGGGAGTACCATAAGTTAAAACGATAATCAAAAGCTGGTTGCTATGTGACTGAAGTTCCTTTGTTTGTATGGACAGGAGTTGACACATTCCTGTATGAGAAAAGTTAAGTTTTTCGAACCTGAAGACAAAAACAAGGATTATCTCAAAAACGATCAACTCCACGAAAAAAATGTATGTAACATAAATTGTGTGTTTTAATGTGTTCTACATATTTTCTGTTGTAAGTTTTTGTTTGTCTCTTACGGTTTAGCAGTTATGCAAAATTCCGTAAAATTCACTCAGATTAAAGTATCTTCAGAGGCTATTCCCAGAAAATTCAAAATATACATTTTATTTGTCAGGTAAATATCTGAAATATACGATATTTTAATCAAAATCGTTAAAGCCATTTTTTATAAAATCAAAATTTTCGAAAATTTGTTCCATGTAAAGAGTAGTTTGGGGTGGAGGGATTTTTCTCAAAATCTTCGTTTTGTATCTCTGGAAAATACTGAACTTAAATACCAAGTTTGGTATTTTACCGACTTTTCGTTTTTGAGTTATCGTGTTCACAGACACACGGACACACACACACAAGGACCTTTTTCTGAAAATACTTTTTTTGGACCCTAAAATATATATTTCCGGTGAAATCTCGGTATCGAATTTTTTGGTGGAGTGGAATACCTTCTCTATACATTATGTACGTATAGAGAAATAAAAATGTTTTGAGTTTTGTTTATAGACGCTCTTCACTGCTATACTGTCTCATTCTATGCTGGACGTGAAAGATAAAATATATTGCTCAGTGGCCTTTATCACTCTGGAGATTCTTTTATATGCGTAAATCTACGTCACGGGACACCGGCTTTACTTACATTCCAAAGAAAGTCATGTTAAGGACTTTTACGCCCGAGAAGTAGAGGTTAGCATGGTACCTGTAGTCCACAGAGGGTTTTCACTAAAACTTTATATAATATTTTAAGATTGACGCCGAAAACATAATGTATCTTTTTAATTTTCTGTAAATAATTTATAAGTTCCTCTTCATTCTGAATCGGTTGAACACATCTAACTAGGAAAATATAAACGATAAGAAAAAGCTTATTATAAGACACATGTGAAGCTGGTTAAAATATTTGTGGTATTACCAATTTCAGAAATATTTGCATCTGTTGTTTGAATTTTCCAATTCTTCAAGCAGTGCACTTTGAAAGCTTAAGTGATCGTTCTATTGTTTCTGATGAACTCGTGAAAAGGGTCGGTAATACAGATGCGGTTTCTATATAAATAACAGTCGCTGAGAAAAGAAGGTGTATAATTACCATGTGAGAGTTTTATCCCTACTACCTAGAGCTCATAGCGAACAGTAATATAACATTGCATTCCTCAAGATCCAAACATTTGAGCAATAGGAGGATTATGTTAGTTTGATAGTCACAGCGCTCAGCTATGATTGCTTGAAACTGGAGCAATTATCCCTGCCATCTAGAGCTCATAGCGAACAGTAATAGAACATTGCATTCCTCAAGATCCAAACATTTGAGCAATAGTAGTATTATGTCAGTTTGACAGTCACAGCGCTCAGCTATGATTGCTTGAAACTGGAGCAATTATCCCTGCCATCTACACCTCATAGCGAACAGTAATATAACATTGCATTCCTCAAGATTCAAACATTTGAGCAATAGGAGGATTATGTCAGTTTGACAGTCACAGCGCTCAGCTATGATTGCTTGAAACTGGAGCAATTATCCCTGCCATCTACACCTCATAGCGAACAGTAATATAACATTGCATTCCTCAAGATTCAAACATTTGAGCAATGGGAGGATTATGTTAGTTTGACAGTTACAGCACTCAGCTATGATTGCTTGAAACTGGAGCAATTATCCCTGCCATTTACAGCTCATAGCGAACAGTAATATAACATTGCATTCCTCAAGATTCAAACATTTGAGCAATAGCAGTATTATGTCAGTTTGACAGTTACAGCGCTCAGCTATGATTGCTTGAAACTGGAGCAATTATCCCTGCCATCTAGAGCTCATAGCGAACAGTAATATAACATTGCAATCCTCAAGATTCAAACATTTGAGCAATAGCAGCTGTTATGTTAGTTTGACAGTCACAGCACTCGGCTATGATTGCTTGAAACTGGAGCAATTATCCCTGCCATCTAGAGCTCATAGCGAACAGTAATATAACATTGCAATCCTCAAGATTCAAACATTTGAGCAATAGCAGCTGTTATGTTAGTTTGACAGTCACAGCACTCGGCTATGATTGCTTGAAACTGGAGCAATTATCCCTGCCATCTAGAGCTCATAGCGAACAGTAATATAACATTGCAATCTTCAAGATTCAAACAATTGAGCAATAGGAGGATTATGTCAGTTTGACAGTCACAGCACTCGGCTATGATTGCTAGAAACTGGAGCAATTATCCCTGCCATCTAGAGCTCATAGCGAACAGTAACAGAACATCGCATTCCTCAGATTCAAACATTTGAGCAATAGGAGGATTATGTCAGTTTGACAGTTACAGCGCTCAGCTATGATTGTTAGAAACTGGAGCAATTATCCCTGCCATCTAGAGCTCATAGCGAACAGTAATAGAACATTGCATTCCTCAAGATTCAAACATTTGAGCAATGGGAGGATTATGTCAGTTTGACAGTTACAGCACTCAGCTATGATTGCTTGAAACTGGAGCTGCGGTTAGATTGAATTGGTCAGCATCAAATGCATGGCATAGAAAAGAAGTAGTGGAATAAAGTGCGTTGTCATTCTTGTGTTTGTTGGCCGCTTTCCAATAGTTTGGTGCTGCAATTAGTCAGAAAGTACTGATTCACCAGACAGGGTTGGATTTCAGGGACGTCGTTAAAAACTTCGTTATGAAATGGAGCGTGGATGTTAACGGTATGAGTCAGGGAGTGCTTCTGCTAAATTCGGTAGCGTTCTGGAGTTTCGCTGTTTCTTCGTCGCTATTTCTATTGTAAACGCTCACTACTCCATTTCTTAAATTGGAAAGCGGTGAGCCGTAAAAGCGCCTAAACATAGGAACATTTAATTTTCTTGGAGATATTCAAATGAATTCACAGTTGTTACATAACCAAACGAACAAAAGCCTTGGTACCAAGGGGAATTTCTGTGAACATGTAATTATTGCAATTTTGTGCTTCTTATATGTACTTAACATCCTTGTGCAAAACGTTGAAAGAAAGAGTCGAATGGTGAGCAAACACAGAATTATACAAATTGTATGCTCAGAGATGGTTGTCCATTAATTAGTTTTAAACCCTTCCGCCCAAATTTTGCTGTGAAATCGTTAATTGAACCTCCTTTTTTAGTTTCTGTACCGCGTACATAAAAGGTACAGAAGGCATTGCATTCCACTGAAAAAAGTCTGATGTGATCCATTCACATGACTTTCTCTACATATCTGCTACAAATTATTGTTAAAAAAATTAGGCGTCTATTAACTTCATGCTAATTGAGAAAACATCAACAGAAGTAGCCATATTACTTGTTTCCTTGTAAGTAGAAGCGAAATAAGGGAGTAGCATAGGTTATAGTCATAGCCAAAAGCTGATTGCTCTGTGACTGAAGCTCCTTTGTTTGTATTTGACAGGAGTTGACAAATTCTTGTATGAGAAAAGTATGTTTTTCAAAGCTAAGATTAAAAACAAGGCATATCCTAAAAACGATCAATTCCACGAAAAAAATGTATATAACATAAATTGTGTGTTTTAATGTGCTTTACATTTTCTGTGTGGTAAATTTTTGTTCATCTCTTACGGTTTAGCAATTATGCAAAAATCCGTAAAATTCATCCAGAATAAAGTAGTCTTCAGAAGCTATTCCCAGAAAATTCAAGATATACATTTTATTTGGCAAGCAAATATCTGCGATATATGAGATTTTAATCAAAATCGTTAGTCATTTTTAAGAAAATCAAAATTTTCGAAATTGTTTCCATGTAAAGGTTAGTTAGGGGTGGGGGAATTTTCTTGAAAATCTTCGTGTCGCATCCTTGGACGATACAAAACTTAAATACCAAGTTTGGATTTTAATGGTCTTTTCATTTTTGAGCTATGCTGCCCACAGACACACATACACAGACAGACAGACAGACACACACACGGACATTTTTTTAAAAATGCTTTATTTGGATTCAAGGAGTCTCAAAACATATATTTCCGGTGAAATCTCGGTATCGAATTTTGAGTGCATTACAATACCTTCTCTATACACTATGTACATATTGCGTATAGAGAAAGTAATTAGACATTGAGATTTCAATGGAAATATAAATTTTGAGGTCCCGAATCAATTAAAAAAAACTCTGTGCGTGTTTCTCAACAGCGCAACTCAAAAACTAAAATCGGTTAAACACCAAGAATGCGGCATGAAGACTTTAATAAGCTACTCTAGTTACATAGAACATTTTGCGTACATTTTGATTTTCTCAGAAATGGTTCTAATGATTTTGACTAAAATACCATATACTTAAGGCATTTTCATGACAAATAAAATGTATATCTTAAATGTATCCGGGAATAGTCTAAGTCCCCTACTTTATGAATGGCTTTCACACAACTAGTAAACCGTAAAAGGTACACAAAGTCTTATTACACAAAGTCTATAGACCTTGTTAAAATACACTTTACTCAAATATATTAATTTGTTGTGGAATTAACCATTTCCGTAATATTCCTTGTTTTTGTTTTCAGTTTTCTAATACTTTACCTTTTCTCAAACGGCAAATAGTTATACGTTTTTCTTTTTCCTAATCAAGCAAAGAAAACGCAATTTCAAACCATTTCATTGCCACCTGATCTTAAAAGTTTTGACTCTCACTTTAGCCAAATGTGTACCTATAAGAATGCGATGTTTTAAGAATAGCTTTTTGCAGAAGAGTTAGTGAACATTATATGAAATATCATATCAGAATTTTTACCTTTTATACTAGTTGTAGTATTGTATTCCATCCAAAATGTTGACACCGGTATTTCACTGGAAATACACATTTTGAGGGAACATGCATAAGTAAATATATAAACTGCATTTTTATAAAACTGTCTCTAATGTGAATAGCATAATTCCAATACAGAGGCTGGTTAAATACGTAACTTGATATTAATTTCACATTCTCCATGTTTGCGATACCAGAGTTTCAAGAAATTCATTGCCTGGTTCAATTGGTTTCAAGGAGGATGGTTCGCGTTCGTTCATTATTTTATTTTGTTTCTTCTGTCTTCATAATAATAAAAATCGTGGCAATATCCCATAATATGCTTAATACCAAATTCAATTTCGAATGTCTCGTAACATGTGGATTCTCTAAGTACGTAAATTTATTTGGATACGGCCTTTCTTTTGTAGCATTTATCATTGTGAAAATTCGATACCGAGAATTCACCGGAAATACATGATTTGGGTCCCCCTGAATCAAAAAAAAAATTGAAAAGGTGTATGTGTGTGTGTGTGTGTGTGTGTGTGTGTGTGTGGACAGTATAGTTCAAAAACAAAAAGTCCGTTAACTACCAAACTTGGTATTTAAGTTTGGTATCTTTCAAGGATGCAACACGAAGATTTTCTAGAAAATCCCCCGTCAACTACCCTTTACATGGAACTTTTTTCCTAAATTTGATTTTCTCAAAAATGGCTCCAAAATTTTTGATTAAAATATCATATATGAAATATAATCAGCTGATAAATGAAATGTATATCTTGAACTTTCTAGGAATAGCCTCTGAAGGCTACTTTATTCTGGATGAATTTTACGGAATTTTTCATAACTGGTAAATCGTAAGATATAGACAAAAACTAACTAAACAGAAAATATAGAGCTCGTTAAAACACACAATTTATGTCATATACATCTTTTTTCGTGGAAGATGAAATGAAAGGGCGTTTTATTTATGGACGCTCTTTAACTGCTGTGGTCCTCAGCATCCCATTCTATACTGTGCCTGAAAGACCGCTTAATTTTGCTTAGAGACCTCTCTCGCAGGCTTGAGGTTCTTTTACGTGCCGTAATTCTATGACAAGGGACCAACGCTTTACTTCCCTTCCGAATGAAGCCATGCTAAGTATTCTTACACCCGGAAAAATCCATTGTCCTCCGCCGGATTTGAACCCGCGACCTTGGGTATATGAAGTAAACAATGTTAACCATTGCACCACGGAGGGCGACTTTTTTCGTGGTGTTGGTCGTTTTCGAGATATTCGTTGTTATTGATTTCAGTTTTAAAATACTTCAATTTTCACATACGGGAACTTGTCAACGCTTGGTCACGCAAAAAACGAATTTCAATTGAATAGCAACCACATTTTAAAACATTTCACTGTTAGTTTATCCTAGTATATTCCCTTATTTCCCTTCTACTTATTAATGCACTAAGTAATAAGACCGTTTCTGCTAATGTTTTAGGATTAAATAGATAGCAGAATAAGCTTACACACTTAAAAAGTTGCCAATGCTGAGTCACCCAAATCTTTGTTTATTCAATATACCTTCTTAAGCTATGTAGCTGTAGGTCACTCAGGGCAACGCTACTGCGCAACCTGCACTCAACTGCCTTCGTGTGTGCTCCCTATTCTAATGAGTAGAGTGGATACAAATACCGCAATTTTGTGAATTGTTTTTCCACACAAGCCGTATGTAGGACAGGAGTTGGATAGGTAGAGGCAGAGTGAAAAATTCAATGACATAGCTGGGATTTGAACCACGAATCTCCCGGTTTCCAATTGGTTGTTCTAATCACTGAACTACCATGGCAACTTGCCGACACAGCATTAAATTGCTCAACTGGCTTGTATTTTTTCCGGTAAACCACATGGAGATCTCATATTATTTTGAGATGACACGCCCCAATGACGACTTATCACATAGTAACTTCTTTACATCCCGGGCTTCTTAGTTTACCAGCTATTACGTCAATTAGTATTGTTTTTTTCAACACAAGCTGTGAGTAGGACAGGAGTTGGATAGGTAGAGTCAGACTCAAAAAGCTGATGTGTACCATTCACATGACTTTCTCTATATCCCTGCAACAAATTATTCTTAAAAAGCTTATACTTCTATTTACTTTATGCTAATCAGAAAAAAAAAATAGTAGGAATAGTCTTATTACTCGCTTCCTTGTAAGTAGAAGCGAAATAAGGGACAACCATAGATTAAAGTGATACTCAAAAGCTGGTTGCTATGTCAATGAAGTTCCTTTGTTTGTATGGACAGCAGTTGACAAATTCCTGTCAAATTCCTGAGGAAACCATAAGTTTTTCAAAGCAGAAACCAAAAACAAGGAATGTCTCAAAAACGGTGAACTCCACGAAAAAAATGTATATAACATAAACTATGTGTTTTAACGTGCTCTACAGTTTTTGTGCAGTAAGTTTTTGTCCATCTCTTACGGTTTAGCAGTTATTCAAAATTCCGTAAAATTGACCCAGAATAAAGTAGCCTTCATTTTATTTGTCAGCTAAATATCTTTAATATACGATATTTTAATCAAAATCATTAGAGCCATTTTTTAGAAAATCAAAATTGTCTAAAAGTTCCATGTAAAGGATAGTTTGGAGTGGGGGGATTTTTCTCAAAATCTTCGTGTCGCATCCCTGGAAGATACTAAACTTAAATACCAAGTTTGGTATTTACCGACTTTTCGTTTTTGAGTTCACAGACACACGGACACACGGACCTTTTTGTGAAAATGCTTTTTTTGGATATTGGGAACCCTAAAACATATATTTGCGGTGAAATCTCGGTATCGAATTTTTGGGTGGAGTGCAATACCTTCTCTATACACTATGTACATAGTGCGTATAGATAAAATAAAAATTCAATGCCACAGCAGTGTCGACGAGTTGCCATGGTAGTTCAGTGGTTAGAACAACCGGCTAGGGACCAGGAGATCGATGGTTCAAGTCCCGGCTATGACACTGCATTTTTCAATCTAACTCTACCTATTCAACAGCAGATTTTGAGCAGAATATCTGAATCCGCACATCAAAGATGTGTGTGTTAGGGTCAAATGACTTTAGATATGGAGATTTATAAAACAGACAAGAACGACGCAAACTTTCGTAATAAGAACTGGATTAAAGTCTGAATATTGTCCCTTCGCCAGAGGCTTAACGCTGCGCAGCATGTCCAAACACCATGGACATCTAATAAAAGAAATTTTATTACGATCGATGTTGGGGAGTTGAGGCCCGAAATAAGAATTATAAGAGAGTCCGTGTTAAAAAATGCAGTAAAATCAAGCAAAATTAATACTCTAGTATTAAACCTTTACAATAAAAACAACAGGGTATCTAATCCTAGTTTATATTTTTAATTTCATAACAATCATACCATAATATTTATATAAATAACTCATAATAATATAAATTTCACCTCAAATTATTCTAATTATTATATAAAAAATAATATTAACTACTTAAAAACCAATAATGCTAATAAAATTCATTCACAATAAAGATAATGCTATTCCTACAAACTTCAAGATTTGCATTCTATTTGCGATGTAAACATCTTAATATACGGCATTTTAATCAAAATCGTTAGAGCCATTTTTGAGACAGTCAAACGTTTCCATGGTAGTTTGGAGTGGGTGGGGGAGGGGGTCTTCAATCTTCATGTCGTACCCCTGGAAGAAACTAAATTTAAATACCAAGTTTCGTATTTTACCGACCTTTCTTCTTTTAGTTATCGTGTTCACAGACACGCGGACACACACACAGACCTTAATCTAAAAATGGTTTTTTTTTTTTTTTTTTGTATACAGGCGACCCTAAAACGTGTATTTCCGGAGAAATCTCGGTATCAAATTTTTGGGTGGAAAGTAAAAATGCTATTATGTCTTGCTGAGATATTCCAAGGTTTCTTCACGATAATGTGTTCAGCTTATTACTTTCTGTAAAGTAGTATATAAATTCAAGAGCTTTCATGTTAAAATATATGACAGTTTGACAAAAAGGATAGCAATTCACCGAAATTATGATGTTTTGGCATAAAGATTGAAGTCTAAAATTTCCCATTAGAAAATCGATACTGTAAAGAGACGCACATATGTTTTGGTGGTTACTGAAAGCGACGTGTTTTCCAAATTGTTGTGAAAGATTTCTTTCCTTGCTATAATTAGCGATTTTTATTGAGCTGAAAATAGGATTTCCCTCGTTTTCGATCGTTGTCGATGAATCTCCAGTGTAACATAATACAACAAGGACCCCAATGTGTTTAACACGTCCAGGGAGTTGATAGCCGTAGAAGATGCAGTCCCCGCATGAAAGAACTTGCTTATTACCGTCTTATTAATTTGCCAGCTATTTTTATCGTCTAGATTTGGCATCGCCAAGATCTGTGTGCAAAAGGCGTGTCTGAGTCGCTAAAAACACAGAGCCCATGAACGTTGTGCAATCCAACAAGGCCATACCGTGAAGGTGATGGATTGCTATGAGGAGAGGCGAAAACATTGAAAAATGCAAATACAGCTAAATGACACGAGGCTGGCGCCGAACAGTTGAAGCGGCGCTCTTTCAGCTGCAGTGTGCTTATACCCTTCACAACTCTTGACGTGCCTTGAAGGCCGAACCTTAGCCGTTCATCTGCCGCCAGTTCGCAAATTTTAGCTTAGCTGGACGTATAAGATGACCGTTTATAACAATATACGACACGATATTATATCTACTTCCTGTATTATATTATGATTAAATGTATATATTTACATTATCAAACTTTTTACCTATATTATATGTATGTTAATGAACTATACCGAAATATTTTCACAGAATATGTAGATTACTTAAATAAGTAATTTGAAATAGGAGACTTATGGCCTGTTTATTGAAATTTCGAAGTAACGACTATAAGTTTCTGAAGTGCCAGTACGCCACTGGCTAATTTATCAATCATTCGAGAGCATAACACGAAAAACGAAGGGACATATTACAGCGTTCGGGTCTCGTTGACGTATCGCGGCACTTCGTCTGACATGAAAAAAATAATGATAAAAAACATTTACTCTGTGACAGTAATCGAACTCATGACCTTTGAGATAACAGCTTCCCGCGTTACGCATTAAGCCGCTAGAACAGTTAAAAAAAACTCCTCCAGACTAGGATACATAACTCAAGAACGTAGTTAATGAATGCTCAGGGTCGCACTGTCAAGTGATTAGTTTGAGATTTTTACAGATTTTTGTGCCATTAAATCTTGAGAAGGCTAGTAACGAGCTCTAAAAATCGATGTTTCTACACTCGGGCAGCAGTTTTAAAGACATTCGAAGCCATTTTTTCAACCTGCTTTGCTTTAACACCGACTTATCAGCACCTGATACCCACACGTTTAACGCTATGTAGCTGCGTTATGTTTATCCGGGGACCATGCATGGCCGATCTCAATTTACTTAATATCAGTCACGTGCACAATCACGCAAATTATTTCGGTGTAGTTCATTAACATCCTGTATATTTCTAATCCTACTTTTCTACTTTTTAATGAAAGGTGCACTAAAATATTTTTGATGCTTTAGGATTACAGTTTAATTCTGTTAAATGTAGTAAATATATATTACGGTCAGTAATTTAGTAAAAGTAATAAAATAACATTATTTATCCTATCACGATAATCCGTTTAAATCAGGCATTTTACTAATTATTTATCTTCAGTATTTGCTACATTTATCTAAATAAATGTTATACTAAGCCAAGTAATTAAATAATGAACATGAAAATAAATTATTATATGCATATATGTATACGTGCATATACATTTCTAATATTTGCTACTTTCTGTATCTAAATAAATGTTATGCTAAACCAGAAAATAAATTAATAGAAATGTAACGAAACTAAATTAATATGATAAGAGTAAACATAATAATTACACCACAATAACTGCAGAATTATGAAGCGAGCATTTTATCTAGGACTTAACTAGTGCGTGTGTGTGTGTGGGGGGGGGTACATTTCAGAGGGGGTTCCACAATGCTGCCACAATGGTCTTAATGGGAGTACCACCCCGGGATGGTTGAGAATATTTTCGATGGGCGGCCGAAACCGACCGTGGGGAAACCAGCCACCATGATGGGTCCCTAACATAGTTGAAACAGTTATTCATGTCGACGTGGGGAGCGCTAGCAGCCCACGCCCTGGGTGCTCAGAAGCGAGATTGCAGATTCTAGCTCAGTTTAAACTAAGCCTTCCCTGAGCCTTTCCTATTGGTTACGGAGACAGGTAAACGACATATTTCGAGATTTCGTCGAGCTTAGATTACTTTAGGTTAGGTTAGGTGTGTGCAAATGAACTGGATCGAAATAAGGGGTAAAAATGGGCTTTCTGAAAATTGGTTCTTCTTTCCAATGCAAAATACACAGCCTTCCGTTCGTTCTGTCTGCTTACGCATGCGCAGCAAAGTTGGTCAATCGACCAATGGCAGAGTTCAAATCTAAAACTGAACTAGAATCTGCAATGTCGTGTGAGAGAACATCCCAGTCATACAAAAGACTCCAACTCCACTCTGCGGCAGACAGCAGCATTTTTAAAGCGCACCACGAAAAGACCACGGTCTTCACCGGCACTTAAAACCCTGAAAGAGTTTGAGTGAAATGAAGTGGAGATAAAATTAACGGACAGAATGTTCGGGGAATGAAAAAGCCTCCCCCGGATTCGGCTAGTCACCCGGGGGGGGGGGACCGGAAAAATCCATGGGTCAGAAATATTAGTCTCGGGAATCGAACTCTCGACTCCCCAAAACACCTGACCCACCTGGCTCAGTAAGTGAGTGTGACATTAAAGCCCAATTATTATTTGTCTACTGGATTTACACGTGTTGAGACTTCCTGAATAACAAAATTTTGTTTCTGAAATATGTATGTTTTAATTCTAAAACGAAAGTGAGGTAAATGCCAAAGGTAAGTTAAAAATCCCCCAAGGATGACACACGAAGCAAAAAAATCTACCTAGAGAAAATACTCTTTACATTTGAAATGTTCGATTTTCTGAAAAATTATTAACGATTTTAATTAAAATGTCAAGTTTATTATATTTAGTTGACAAATAAGATACATATATATATAATTATCTGATAAATAATCTGTGAAATCATATTCATTCTGAATGAACTATTCAATTGGTAAACCATAAGAGGTAGACAAAATCTTATAACACAGAAATGTAAATTCCCTTAAAAAAGGACAATACATGTGAAACACATTTTTTGAGTATTAACAATTTCCAAGATATTCTTTGTTATTGGTTGAATGTTCAAATTGTTAAACTTTTATACTTTCCCTACCACGTATTATTTATTTATTAGGTAGAAGAGGTATTCTATACCACCCAAAAACTCTATATCGAATTTGACTGGAAGCACAAATTTTGAAGCTCCTGGAATTTGATCGTTACGTATTATTACTTTTTCTGCCACCTTCATATAGGACATCAATTTAATATAGAGGTTTCACCGGAAATATTTTGTTATTCCCTGACTCCAAAAAGTTCACATATGTGTGTAAACAACATAGCTTAGAAATGGTCAGATAAATATCAAATTTGAATCTCCCAAGGATATGACATAAGTGTTTTCAATACAAAAATCGTACCAAGCTTCTGTTTATATGGAAGATGTTTTGAAACCTTTTATTTTATAAAAATGGCTCTAATATTACTGATTGAAACACCATAAGTTTAAATATATTTGCATGTGAAGTTGTGTTTGAATTTTTGGACATAGCCTGCTAAGTTTTCTTCATTCTGAGTTAACTTTGTTTGATTGGTAACCCGTAAGGAACAGACAAACTTTCACTGCTTAAGAAATGTAGATATTGTTGATAAACAGGTAATTGGATGTAGTGCGATTCCCTATCCCTTAACTATCTCATATCTTGATTTTAAACTTCTTGGACACAGCGTAACTTGAAGTCATGCCAAGATTGGGTTTTTTATCTCCTGGCCATCCGATGCTTATGTACCTGCCTTAAACCCTGAGGCGGTTTTTTTCTAATGGGGAAGAGAAAGTGCATAGTTCCCAAATAAGGGCAGTAGTAAACGAAAGGCTTTAGTAGAAATAGGTCGAACGGTCACAGTTTTACATTGACGGATTGATCCAATTTGTAGTTGTTCCAACTTGCAGAGCGCTTGCCAAAAGCGTTACTCGACGGTTTGTCCTTAAATCAGCCATGCCCAATCTTAACTCGTGCGTCCAATATCAATGGACCGTGGTTGAATGCTATCCTTTGTGGGGAGAGAATGTTTGTGTATATTTAGCAACGGTCAATCTTGGTATGCAGCCTTACATGCAAATGTTATTAATGTTACTTCGTTAGGAACAACATTAATATATTTTGGAATTTTGTTGAGGCCCCCCCCTCCACAAAAAAATACTCCATGTGTGTCAGCAGAATGAAGGATAGGATAAGTCGCGGAGGGGATTCGGTACCTCGACTTATAAGACAGTTTGCATCGACGCCCCTTGCGGGAGGAAGGATGAGGCAATGACTGAACTGAGAAATTGCAACAGAGCAGAGGGCAGGGTCCCTACCATTTCCAGATTCAAACTCCTTGGCGGGGAATAGTATAACCGGGTTCCCTTTCCCCTTCCGTCGGAGACACAAGTCATCAGAAAACGTCATTTTTCCCTGCCATGCAACACTGAGACACCTGTTGAAACAGACCAACCAAATGAACAAAAAATGAGATGAAATCGGTGACTGGAAATTTGGGGATGTAATGAACGTTCCCAGCACTCGCCTGGTGAACCGGGGAACCCCCCCCCCCCCAACAAACATTGATCACGAATATCGGCTGCAGAATTGAACCCATGATCTCCCGAATGCGAGCCACACATGCCACAGCTAACAACCACTCCGCGTTGAACAACGTAACTCAAAAAGAAGTGACTTATAAATACTAATTGCTATTTACATCTGTATCTTCCAAAGATTCGACGCGAAGATTTTCAGAACAATCCTGCCACCCCAAAGAATCCTTTACTAGCACATTGAGTCTAACAATTTTTTTAAAATGCCATGTTTGCTGGATAAATAAAATGAATATCTTGGAATTTTAAAAATGACGTGAGATCCGGTTCACTCGAAAGGAAGTAAAATGACTCACCATAAGATACAGACAAAAACTTAATGAAACTGAAACTGTGATAATTTTTGAAATACAGATTTATTTCAAATAACACTTTCTGCGGTATCTAGCCACATCCGAAAATTCCCTTCTTACTGGTTTGAATTTTGAAAGTACTGCCAATATTCAGTTGTTATTCGCGATGTCATGTAAATGGTATGGAATTTTAAGACCAGTATATTCAGATTATTGATTTTGCCTTCCGTATCCTCCTTAGGCAAACAATGACATGTGGCGGGTAAGGTAAGCTTCCAAAGGCAAGCTTTGTGGTAGCTAGAAGAATAAATGATGGTCCGTTGAGGGCTTGCTATGTGAATTGAAAACAAATCCAAATTACGGCCCCGGATTGTTAGCCCGAGGGGGACAAGTGACAGGGTTACCATCCATGCATCATCGTTATTGTCCAACCGGGAAGAGATCTCCGGGAAGTTCAAGGATTCATCAGTGAAATCGTTACAGGCCTTTAGGCCCAGATTCGTATGGATGAAGAAGAGGAGGATAAACGATACTGAGTAAAGAAACTTGTGTGAATGTAACAGTTCGTATTGTTTTTAAAGGTTGGTGTATAAAATGTCGATGTCTAGCTGAAGCAGTCGGTTGCTGTCACTTTGAACCTCCAGCGTGCAGCCTACCAAAATATTGGTCGTACGAAGGATCCGACGGGGAGTTTTTTTTATTTTTTGGGGTAGAATTTAACACCCGCTTTTACTACTTGTGGCACCGTAGGCGATGACACTGGTGATACATGAAGATGAAGATGGAGCACCGGTGGAATGTGATGGCGGGGGAAACCAGAGAAAACCCGCCTCTGCGCCGCATGGGGGAGAAGCATGAATAATCGAGAAACCCGTAATTTAATGTTTCTAATATGTAAATAGGAAATTACGTTTAAAAGCTTTTCTCAACATATATGTATGCTTTGTTCAAAAGTTTATTCTACTTCTGTACCCGCCAAGTGTCAATAAGTGTCATTTCTATTGTTTAAACATCACCGTGTGACAACAGAGTACAGTTTCCATTGTTATCGGCCTGCCTGTTTCGTGTAAATTAAAAAACAAATTCAGTTTTTCTACATGTAAGCACAGAATACACAGTATACAGAAAGGAAACTCCGCTGTAATCCGTGCGCCAAAATTCAGCGCGCATGCGCGAACTTCGCCATACTTGGACCGAGTAAACAGATATGTTGTTGAAGTTACACACTTCGTAATATACATTTCTTTAATTGTGTATTTTAGCTACTGGGATTATACTGTATTGAATGGTTATATTATACAGTGTGCAAGTTAGAATATTTGTTGACTCTTAAAGCTTTACTGCTCTTATAATGAGCAGAAGTAAGAGAAAAGGCGGCCTATGGTGCTCAGACTCTAAAGCAAAAATAATTCAAATACAATTAATATGACAAAGAAACATGGAATATATCCTGTAAAGTTAGTAATGTAGTTTATCATGTGTTTGCGTCAAGCTTCAGTTTTGGATTTTTTGTTCTTTCTTTCTATAATAGGACTGATTCATTCTGCCTAATTATATTTAGTTACTCTCCATTCTGATTCAACGTATTAAATATTTTTATTATTTCTGTAAATAAAGCTTGGCAGCCCATTGAATCTCTTGGTTATTTACTCCTAATTACATATCTTCATGTTGCTACGATTTGTTTTGCAGATCTCAAAAATCTGACGTGTTCCAGCCGTTCCAGCTGTTCCACAAACAAAATTTTCTTACAAAAGAGGATTCTTTTATCTACATCAGCTAATCAAAATAAACTTTATCATAATTTGTCTTAATACTTGATTCTTTGTAAGTAGAAGAGAAATAAGAGAATGCACAGGCTAAAGCGTTAGTCAAATCTTATAAAAGCCGATGACTGGTATTTAAGCTTAGTATCTTCCAAGGATGCGACACGGAGATTTTCAAGAAAATCTCCACACCCCCAACTACTCTTTACATAGAATATTTTTCAAAAATTTTGATTTTCTCAAAAATGGCTCTTACGATTTGGATTAAAATACCGTATATTTTATTTTATACAAATAAAACGTATATTTTGAATTATCTGGAAATAGCCTCTGAAGAGCTCTGGTTGGGGTTTGTAGAATTTTGCATAAGGATTAAACCGTAAGAGAGAGACAAAAACTTACATAAAATGTAGTTCTTGTTAAAACTTAGAATTTGTATCATATACGTTTTTTTATGCAGAGCTGACGGTTTCCAAGATATTCCTTGCTATGGGTTTCAATTTTAACTAATTAACTTTTCTCCAACAGGACCATAAAAGCGAACCGAACATAAATTGTTTCAAATAGCGACCAGCTTTTAAAAGATTTGACAATCACTTTGGCCTAATGTATTCCCTTCTACTTACAAAGAAACAAGTAATAGATCATTTATGCTGATGTTTATCTTGATTCGCATGGCGTAGATAAAAGAATAATCTTTTATAAGAAACATTTGCTTGTGGAACAGCTAAAGAGCGTTATGTGAATGGCACACATCAGGTTTTTATGCAATACGTTTTTGTCTATCTCTTACGGTTTACCAGTTATACAAAAGTTATGTAAAAGTAATCTAGAATAAAGAGGGCTTCAGAGGCTCTTCCCAGAAAATTCAAGTTATACATTTGTCATGCGTTTGCCATAAAAATATCTTAAAGCTGCGACAATTTAATCAAAACCGTAAGAGATAGATAAAATATTGCTACACAGAGAATGTAGATCCTGTTAAAGCCCACAATTTGTCATGTACATTTTTTATGGTGTTAACCATTTTCGAAATTTTCAAATACATACACATTTTCTTTCGTGGGAATTACCATTCAGGTTTTTTTTTTCTTTTCTTTTTTCAAGTTCTTGCAAATGGAATGGGATTTCAAAGCATCACATAGCTGCTGGCATCGAAAAGATTTGACTTTTGTTTATACGTATAACGAAATGCGCAATTAAAAGGTATCTCTATTAACAAGAAACGGAAGACTAAGCAGCCGTATAAATAGTTTGTAGGAGAGCGAGCAGAGAAAATCATGTGTATGGCACACATGAGATTCTTATTACTTAAGTTCGTGCTCTTTTATTTTACACGTTTTTTGCTCTGCTTAAAATGGTATGTAATAAGCAGCGTTCCCTTTGCGTTTACTAGGTCCCAATATGGCGTCTAGCGCAAGAGTTTGGCTTCAAGCACATCAAAGGAGCCGCCCTCAAGTTTCCTTTCTGTATACTCTCTATTCTGTGGTGTAAGTGTGAACGAAGCAAGTTAAAAGAAATTTGTAAAAGAGATGGTGAAAAAACGAAAAAAAGGTGTGTAGACATTAAAACGTTTTTTCGGTGGGAGGGTTACACGGATAATCAGCAAACGAATATATATATATATATATATATATATATATATATATATATGTGTGTGTGTGTGTGTGTATAGACTGAGACTGAGATTCAACTGGTCTTCTTCTACTACGGGAGCTGATACTCAACTACCAATACATTACGAGTGTTACATATGCTATTTACTAATTTTTTAATGTTACCAAAATTAGTAATTAACCATATGCTGATGATCGTTAATGTAAGAGCCGTCCTTCTTCTTTAGTCCTCTAGCAGAGTGTCATAAGTCTGTTTTAGACGTTCTGGCCAGAACCGTCCAACTGCCTTCTGCGCTTGCGTGTGACTGAATAAAACTGTAACCAGACCTGCTTTTGGCTGCCCAACTTGGCGTACAGTGTTTAAACCTACACAACTAACCTAACGGATTTCAACGATTTACAACTATCATAACTGGCCTAATGCATGGTGGTAGAGTGTCTGTCTCATATTCAACAGGTCGTGAGTTCGAATCTCGCTTAGTGTGAATTCCCCGGATAAGGTTTTTTCGGGGTATTCCCTTATCCTGAGAATACGAATGTCGAGCAACTTTAAGCTCCATGGACCCCGAGAGCATTTGAGCATCATTTTATCAATTTCATTCATCGTCCGGTATGACCAACCAGATTAAAGGTCTTTAAACTTAAAAAAAAAAAAAAACTGTCATCAATACTCTCAGTAATAATAATAATACACTTACACTAATCAACCTCCATATGCTTATACACACACACACACACACACACACACACACACACACGCACATACACAGGTCAGCGAGCTCACTTTTCACTCGGAGATCCCGGATACGACGATTCTACAACGGGTGTGGAAATTTTTGTCACTGTTAATGTAAAAATGAATGTGCGAATGAAAATAATTTTAAAAAGATGAAAACCTACAGCCTAACCTAAAAGCCCAAAAGGTAAGCACGCCATGAAGGTTTTCAGTCAACGCTTTCGATATGGTCATAATAGTTTGGTGTATCTTTTTAAGGCATTTGCAAAGGTTAAGCTTAGAACTCTGGAGCAGAGCACCGGACGTAGGCCCTTGTGGCCCTTTTTGATTTACTTGCCCTCAGAAAGGGAGGGACCAGAACCGGATGACGACTAGCGCATATATGGATGGAGTCCGTTCCGGTTACGGTTGCAACGCTGCGGACGCCTCCCTAGGTCCGGCTCAGGAACCCTGAGCTTCCCAGGTTCAGGATTCCCCGAGCCCCCGGAGCGAGTCCTGAAACCGGAAAGCGGTTCTCGTCAGTGTTCCCGACTATGACGCCAGGGTAAAACATTTACAATCCACCATCCAGCCGCAACGCACCGAACAGTTGCCTGGTCCTTCAACCCTGAAAGCAGTTATTAAAAAATAATGGACACAGGAAATTGTGGACTGGAAAATTTGGGGGGGATGATGAAATGGACCTACCCTGTATTCGTCTTGCGACCCGGGTGGAAACCCCGAAAAAAAAACATGGATCAGGTAGGTCGGCCACGGCCATCGAACCCGCGATCTCTCGAATGTGGGCCATCCCCTGTTTTACAAGGGTTATTTTGTCTCTGTTCTGATAAAAATGGATAGCCGTTTTTGCGAATTTCTTCAAGTTTTAATACATTGCCTTTGCGTTATATTTTATTAAGTGGTTGTTACGTTTTGAAGACTAGATATATTTTAAGAATTAATCTTGGACTCTAATGGTGTAATGGTTGCTATGCTAACTTCACATACCCAAGGTCGCGGGTTCAAACCAGGCGTAAAAATCTTCCGCATGGCTTCCTTCGGAAGGGAAATAAAGCCGTTGGTCCCGTGTCGTAGATTTACGGCACGTAAAAGAACTTCAAGCCTGATTGAGAGGCCTCTGAGCAAAATTAAGCGGTCTTTCACGTCCAATATAGAATGAGACGCTGAGAACCACAGCACATAAATAAACCTGCATTTCCATTTCGAATCTAATAAGAGGTTTTAATACTAAAAGTGATAATAACTCAGAGCTCTTTAGTTCTATATTTTTTCCATGGAATTTTATTTCTGTGACAGGAAGAAGAAAATGAATGTTTCTCCTCCTTTCTAAGTGCACAAGAAGCGTTCATGAGAAACTTCCGCCTTTTAGGAAAAGGTTTCAGCAACAAAGGTCATAAAGGAAACTGGATATCTAACCATGAAAAGAGTCTATGCTATTTCGAAATGAAACAGCTTGCGCATAAAACGTAAAAAGAGCACTCGGTAAATATTTATAATCCAGTGTGTTCATGGGGGTGATAATTCAACTGCCGTAGAGACTGTAATTGCCACAGTAAAACACGCGAAATAAACAAAAGAGAAACGTTCCATGTAACAGTTTGCTTTATCGGGCTTACAGCTTTGTTACCGGAGTGCAAATGAAACTTCGCACTGTGGTATTTTTATAATGTACAGGGGAGCTGAATAATGAAAAGGCTCCAAACTAATTACGCTATAAATTACGTCATTTAAACGCAATGGGTAAACCTACAAGATTCAGTTAAATGTGGTGAGAAATACTGTTATAGTAGATTATTTCATTGGATTGATCCATTTTTACTACATCATTGATAAGTTTAAATTATGCGCGAACAGAAAACCTTTTTGTGTAGCCCCTTTTCTGTACTCAGAATCTTAATTGCTTATTCACGGTTTCCTACGCGTTGCGTAAACAATGCAGTTTTACAAAACATTGGGAAGATGTCCGCCGTTCTCTTGTTCATCGCGCACTTATTCTTTCTGTCACATCTTGCACAGTTTTTTACAGATAATTCTTTAAATATTGGCAGTCTCCGGAGACGGTATCTTTAGTTGCAATGTTGGATGTATTAGAAAAACAAAAACAAAAACAAAAAAACAAAAAAAAAGCACGCTCTTTAATGCACCCACCACAAAAATCTGACCGGAATAAGATCAGCGGAGGACACATTTGAAAAGTAATAAAAAAAATTGGCCTTTATCCATTTAAACTAACACAAATGTTTCTACCCAAAAAAGTGACAAGCGGATAGATATGATTTTGCTTTATTTATGCTTACAGATATTAAAACTAATAATAAATATTTTCTAGCCTGAAGAAGCGCACTTCTTTCTTAAGGGTAGAATTATACGCTTAAATGAGTAGTCAGAAAACTAAGACTTTAACTTAACAAGGCTTTCATGATTTTAAAGTTATTGTATGTTCATAATTCCTCACTGGCCCATACTTCTTCAAAGAAGACAAATTACTACATCATGTTACAGAACTTTGTCATCCCTATTCTGAGGATCATGATGTGAAATTCATGGAATTTTACGCCTTCTCCCTCCATATCTACACACTTCAGAACAAGTAATTACATGGACAATTTAGTTCATCTATTAAAGCGCCAGTGTAATGGACGAGATTAGAAATTTCAACCAATCGCGGTCAGCTGACTGTCGAAACATCTTATCGCAGCTGATGTTCATTTCTTTGAAATCTTGTCACACCTGGCGTTCATTTGTTTAATCTCCAGTGACAATCCAGCCAGTCAACCATTACTTTTAATAACTGTCAGTACCACAATTGTACTTTCAATTCAGTTACAATGTTTATTTAAAGTTTTATCCAGTTCATAATGTATTTAGTTAAAAAATAGTAATTAAATATAATTGTTTGTATTTCTTATGTAAGAGATGAGCGCAATAACCTCAAATAAAATAACGTTTATTTCCATTTCATGTATTAGTTATTAAAAGCTGAAATAAAATAATTGTTCCTTATTTCTATTGTTGCTATCGATGCTCGTACGTTGGGTATAGGCATCGCTAGTCTTCCAAGTTTCTTTTTATTAGCAATAAAATCAGTTAACCCAAACTTTCTGGTTAAGTCCCCATAACTCTTTATAATTCGAATCGAACATGAGCTGCTTTTGAATTCTTAATTCTAAATGTTCTGAGACCTTGAGAAAGGCCCCTATTGCTTTCATGAGAGCATTTCAGTAGCTGTATTCTAATAGTTAATAATACAAAATTAAAACTACTCTAACTTTGGAATGAAAAAAGAAATCAAACTCCACATTTGCATAACATATTATTTTACCTAATCATATATCATATATAATAATATTTATAGCGGTTTTCAATTAAACGCGGCCCGCTCACCGCCTCCGCAGATAAGCAAGAGGGGAAAAACGAATGGCGCTCACTTTAGTTCCTTACTGACCAATTTTAGCTTGAAATAACCTGTTGATATCTGCAATTCTTTTGACGCTCTAAGGGATAGCTGCGCACGCTAAATTCGGAGCCTTTACATGACCTATAATGTTTTCAGACGGGAAGAGTTCTACGCTGCAGCGAATGAGATGGGTTATCGTGCTCTGCGTTGCCAGGTCGCTACCCCCACTCTTTTCACATTTCCCTCTCACTCGCATACTGAGCATGCAAGTCTGTCGACATAATGTGCTAAAAATCTGAGGTTTTCGCGGTTCTGCTACGAACATTGTTCCCTATCTTTGTTGTGAATTATTTTTTGCAAAATTTTAATATCTTGTCTTAGCGCAAGTAGTATTTATGAGAGACAGCACGTTACTCCCCAGTTAAGCGGGAATGCAATATGTCAACAGAGCAGCACTCCGATTGGCTGCCGGCCTGGTGGAGCTCAAGGACAAACCTCATCCCATTTGAAAGTCACTGCAGTGTATAATATTATATATGTGAATATGTCCTACTTCTCCACTGATACTGGCTTGTGCAGCCTGAAGGTAAAGTTGTTTCCTTTATTGCGATGTATTCGAAAACAAAACAAAGAACAAAATAATAATCTAATGTATTTCACTACAAGACTTGCTCTACCTATTCTGCAATATACTATTCTTACAAATACCTGTTCTCTTATCAACTCCATAACAGTAGATAAACACGAACAGATATATTTTATTACTTATTTCTTTCCTGTAAAATAGAAATAAAGGAATACACTAGTCTAAAGCGATAGTCAAATATTTTAAAAGCTGGTTGCTAAGTGATGACACTAAAATTCCTCTCTCTCTCTCTCTCTCTTTGCATGATCAGGAGTTAAAACAAATCACGTCTTCCCATTATAGGTATTCATTGAAAACTTGAACCAATAATAAGGAATATTTCGGAAAAGATAATTCCACAAAAAAGCATTAGACTAAAGAATGTGTTTTAACGAGATTTGCAGTTTTTTTACGTAGTAAGATTTGTCTATATGCTGCGGTTATACCAAAATCAGCCAGGATGAAGAGAGCTTCAGAGGCTATTCTTAGAAAATTCAAGATATACATTTAATTTGGAAGTAAATATATTTAAAATATGGCATTTCATAAACATGTTAGCAATTTTTTAAAAACCCTAAATCTTCCACTTTAAGGGCAGTTTGGGGTGTGGGGATTTTCCTGAAAAATACTGAACTTGAATATCTAATTTGGAATTTAACCATCTTTTCGTTTTTTAATTTTTTTTTTTTGGATACATGAATTTCCAGTGAAATCTTGGTGTCAAACTTTTTGGGTAGAATATAATATCTTCTCTTTCTACTAAATATATTGCACGTGAAACGTAAATTTTTTTATCCCAATATTGTAACAAGAATACAGTGTTTACGTTAGATAAAAAGAGGTAAAGAAGACGACGACTTCCCATCTGGGGCTTAATAGCTGTTAGGTCAGAAAGTTTAAATGACCTTATGGCACTTTTATACTTGCAAACAATTTCATTTTTATTTTTATGGGAGTAAATGTGGATTTTCTAGATTTTGCAAACTATTCTTATCTCTTATCTCTTGCGGTTTACCAGGTATATAAAAGCCGCGCACAATGACAAGATATTCCCAAAGAATTCAAAATAATTAGTTTATTTGACATCCAAAATACTTAAACATATGTATTGCGTTTTAATCAATATATTAGAACCTTTTTCAAGAATTTCGAACTATTGTAAAACACTTCCATGTTTGAGGTAGTTTGAAGTGAAGGATTTCTTGAAAAATCTATGTATTGCTTTCTGAAGATACTGAGCCTACATACCAAGTCTGACATCCCTCTCCCTCTACCCTCTCTCTCCCTTCCTCTCCCTCCCTCTCCCTCTCTCTCACACTTGGAACATTTTTACTTTCTTTCGTATATAGAACATAAGTAGTGAAGTTATTGCATTCCACCCAAATGAAGCTGTAAATGCACGTTTTAGGCTCCCTGAATCCAAAAATAGTATCTTTAGAAAAATGTCGTCCATCTGTGTGAGAGAGAGAGAGAAAGAGAGAGAGAGTTAGTGTATGTACTCGCGCGTGCGTGCTGGTGTGTGTGTGTGTGCGCGCGTGTGTTTGTGAAACATCATTAAACACCAAACTTTATATTTAAGTTCAGCATATTCCAAGAATGCGACACAAAGACTTTCAACAAAATCCCTGCACCCCAAAATACCCTTAGCTTGGAAATAGATATACATAAAAATGTTGATTTTCTCAAAAATGGTTCTATCTATTTTGATTATAATACTTTATGTTAAAGATATTTATAGGATATAATACGTATATCTTGAGTTTTCTGGGATTAACTTCTGAAGTCCTCTCAATTCTGAATGGTTTGCATAATGATAAACCGTAAGATAGACAAAAATTTACTACTGAAAAAATATAAATCGCCTCAAAACACGCAATTTATGTCAAATACAGTTTTGTTGTGGAAGTATTTCGAATGCATCGCTTGCTATACGCACCGTACACGCTACTCTGGCGGCAAGTTTGGTTACTAACAAGAGGATAACAAAGACAATGGAGTAAGAATATTAGCGTGTACTATAAGATATGACAATGTAAATACTACAAGAAGGCGGAAAGGGAACGATAACTGCTGTGTTGTAGAATATAATACCTACAAGAATACCTCGCCAGCTTTTGCCTTTTATTCTTTTCCCGTGCGGAAAACTGAAGCGCAAAGAAATCTATGGACTCAAGTTGTACATCGAAAGAAGTAAGTACACTAGTTTTATATTGTACCTCAAAGCAGTAACAAATATTTAAAAATTAATTGCAGAATGGATAGTGTTGTTTATAAATTAATACTAATGTTTTTTAAGTTAATAGACAGAAACTCTAAATACTGTGTGTATTAGTTAGATTAAACGACACATTATGGGAATAGTCTGTCAATTATTATTATTATTATTATTATTATTATTATTACTATTATTATTATTATTAGTAGTAGTAGTAGTAGTAGTAGTAGTAGTAGTAGTAGTAGTAGTAATAGTAGTAGTAGTAGTAGTAGTAGTAGTAGTAGTAGTAGTGTCATCATCATTATCTATTATTATTGTTACTTTAATTTTTATTGTTTATATTTTTGTGCGTATTGTTGTGTACGTATTACTATTCATACTTTATATTTTATTTTCAGTCCTGAGAGAACATCGAGAGAACCAAAGTCCTGCAACAAAAATTTGCAGCATTCACATTGAAAATAAAAGGTCAGGACATCCCCACAGTTCGGCATATGTTCTCAGTATATTTCCAGATGTGTACAAAAAGATTTCGACCTTTTGAAACAGAGCTTTCAGTTAAATGTATGCGCTTTATAGGCAGAAAACCACAAATAATGCCTACATCGCACATGGCTTCTGCTTCTAACTATCCTCCTAATAAGTTCAAAGCATGACACGGAGCGGCGCCACCAGTACGATTTTCTGATCCGTGCACGGTGCCAAGGGATAACATTTTCCAAATATTTATATCTACCTTTCTCAAATAGGAAGTGATTATTCTACCTTGCTCCTGGCCAAACAAAGGGATTCAGAACCATCACATAGCAACCGGCTTTCAAAATATCTGTTCGGTGACTACTTATTGTAATTCCTTATTCCCTTTTACCAAAAAAAAAAAAAAAAAAAAAAAAATATTTGGTAATAAAATCATTTCTGCTAGTGGCCATCTTGATAAGCATGGAGTAGATAGAAGAACATGCTTTTGTGAGATTAGTTTGCAACAGCATGTAGCGCATCCGATTCTTTTTAAAACGGGCTTTTAATATTCAGGGGGAATCACAACATATATTTTCGGTGTATAGGTATAATAAAATTACTTTCTCTAGACCCATATGTACAATGTATATAGTGGATAGAGAAGGCATTGTATTCGACTCAAAAATTCTATGTCGAGATTTCATCGGAAATATATGGGTCCGAAAAAGGTCCGTGCGTGTGTCTGTGGACAGCATAGCTCAAAAACAAAAAGACCGTTAAATATCAAACTTGTTATTTAGGCTTAGTATCTTCCAAGTACGCGACACGAAGATTTTCAAGAAAATCCCCCCACCACAAACTAACCTTTACAGTGACAAATTTTTGAAGATCTTGATTTTCTCAAAAATGGCTGTAACGATTTTAATTAAAATCTCTTTTATATTAGGATATTTACATGACAAATGAAATGTATATATTGAATTTTCTGGGAATAGCCTTTAAAGACCTCTTTATTTTGGATGTTTTTTGTTGAAGTTTGCATAGCTGGCAAACCGCAAGAGATAAACAAAAACTTACTTTACAAAAAATGTAGATCACGATAAAACACACAATCTATGTCATACATATTTATTTCGTCGTGTTGGCCCTTTTCGAGATATTCCTTGTTATTAATTTCAGTTTTAAAATTCTTTTTAACTTTTCTCATAGGATAACTTGTCAATGCTTGGCCACACAAAGAAACGGATTTCAATCCCAAAACCACATTTTAAAACATTTGACTGTTGGTTTAGTCTAGTGTATTCCTTCATTTCCTTTCAACTTATAAAAGGAACTAAGTATAAAGACCGTTTCTGCTAACGTTTTAGCATTAAATAGATACAGAAAAAGCTCATTAACAATATTTGTTATAGAGATGCAGAGAAAGGCATGTGAATGTAACACATCAGATTTTTTTTTTTTTTTTTTTTTTTGGACGGCATACAAAATCTTCTGCACCTACTAGGTAGTCAAAGAAATAGAGAAATGGAAAACATTTTTGTGGTGAAACCATGCAGAGGAATCGTTGCTTCCTCTGCCCTAAACGAAGATTAGGCAATATAGATGGATGGCCACCACAACCCGGTTCTCTCTTGGTATCTGAAACTTCCCGAATACCTTCATTCATTCCGACTACTCAGGCACGTATCTCTCATTCCTCGTCAGCTGCACAAGGACATTTAAGAATGAAATATGTAGCTATTCATTTATCTTGGGATTAGTGGAAGAATTCACTTCTAGATAGGGCGCTGTCCGTTTTGTGTTTTCTACCAGGTTAATGGATTGTACAAGAAACGCGCTGGAGGACGACATAGTCAACATATCACAGCAAACTTTTTTTTTTTTTTTTTTTTACCGTGGAGGGGAAAAATGCATTACGCATTCAACCCCCAGCCGAAGTGCAATGGCTGGGAGGATATGTGGGACTCTCCGCTTCCTCATGCGGCATACCCACTAAAAAACCCCTCCACGTTATAACAGTCGATTTTGTTGAGAATCTCGTGGCTTTGCGCGGTCCCGCTGATGCACCCGCGTTAGTAGGCGAAAGATAGGAAGCTGCCGCACGTTGTGCGGGAGCGGGTAAAAGGTTGTTTCTAGGCTAACAGCCATGAAACCTGACTGCAGCCTAGGGAGTAGAAGTGATGTTTGAGAGGAAATAAAGGGTGGAAATAGAGGAGAGAATAGGACGTAGATCTTATGGCTTGTACCTGCTTCGGAATTGCTCCACGAAGCTCCCGGTAGTCTTCCAGTGTGAGAGTGGCTGTTGTGCGTGCCCCTCAGCCTGTACAGGAGGAGGAGCAGTGTTGGGTTGGATAACTGTTTGATTCCCGTGCTGGATCTACCAATTTCTTCGAACCTCTCCGAAAATTAGAACGTCCTGAGCAAACAGTAATTACCCAATAACATTTGACCATAATAGTTGGCTATACTATGAATCCTGGATTTAAGCACTTGCAACATTGTTAGTCGCTAATGGGTTGTTATCTCAAAATAATTTGAGAATATCTTGTGGTTTACTGGGAAACATGCGAGTCAGTTGAGAAATTCAATATTATGCCATGGTATCTCAGTGGCAGAGGAACCGGCTAGAGATTCGGAGATCCGTGGTTCAATTCCCGGCTATGGCATTGCATTTTTCAGTCCGGCTCTACCTATCCAGTAATTTACCCGCCGCAGAATTGGTCACTGCAAACTGACGCATTCCTTCATCATTAATAAAGATCCAGAATCAAAATGTGAGACCTGCAAAACACCGCTTACTGCACATCCTGCTGCAGTGTCCGAAATATACCAAACAGAAACTTCAGGCTTCAGTGACTTGCCAAGTGCTCTACCATCACACAATTAAAAATCTGATATGTACCATTCAAATGACTTTCTCTACATCCCTGCAACAAGTTATTCTTAAACAGAGTATACTTCTATTTACTTCACGCTTATCAGAAAAATTTAGCAGAAATAGTCTTATTACTTGCTTCCTTGTAGTAGAAGCGAAATAAGGGACTACCATAGGTTAAAGAGATAGTCAAAAGCTGGTTGCTATGTGACTGAAGTTCCTTTGTTTGTATGGACACGAGTCCTGTATGAGAAATATGTTTTTATACCTGAAACCAAAAACAGAGAATATCTCAAAAACAATCAACTCCACGAAAAATAATTTATATGACATAAATTGTGTGTTTTAAAGTGCTCTACATTTGTTGTGTGGTAAGTTTTTGTCCACCTGTAACGGTTTAGCAAAATTCCGTAAAATTCACTCAGAATAAAATAGTCTTCAGAGAATATAGAGAAAGTAAAAATCTGATGTGTACCATTCATATGACTTTCTCCATATCCCTGCAACAAATGATTCTTAAAAAGCTTATACTTCTATTTACTTTATGCTAATCAGAAAAAATTAGCAGAGATAGTCTTATTACTTGCATCCTTGTAAGTAGAAGCGAAATAAGGGACAACCGTAGGTTAAAGTGATAGTCAAAAGCTAGTTGCTATGTCAATGAAGTTCCTTTGTTTATATGGATAGGAGTTGACAAGTTCCTGTATGAGAAAAGTATACGTTTTTCATAGCAGAAACCAAAAATAAGGAATGTCACAAAAACGACAAACTCCACGAAAAAAATGTATATAACATAAATTGCGTGTTTTAATGTGCTCTACATTTTTTGAGCTGTAAGTTTTCGTCTATCTCTTTCGGTTTGGCAGTTATGCAAAATTCCGCAAAATTCATCCAGAATAAAGTAGTCTTCAGAGGATATTCCCAGAAAATTCAAAATATACATTTTAATTGTGAGGTAAATATCTTTAATATAACAATATTTTGATCAAAATTTTTAGAGCCATTTTTGAAAAAATAAAAATTTTCGTAAAACGTTCCATGTAAAGGGTAGTTGGGGGTTGGGGAGATTTTGATGAAAACCTTCGTGTCGCATCCTTGGCAGATACCTAACATAAATACCAAGTTTGGTATTCAACGGTCTCTTCGTTTTTGAGCTATGCTGTCCAGAGAAAAAAAACAGATAGATACGCAGACACACATGGATCTTTGGATTCAAGGGGACTCAAAACATGTATTTCCGGTGAAATCTCGGTATCGAATTTTTTTTGGAATGCAATACCTTCTCTATACACTATGTACATAGTACGTGTAGAGAAAGTAAAAACGTGCTTGCTGCAGGCGGTTCACTCTCCCGTCAACAAGAATTCGCGCTTAAGTTTGAGAAGAATCTGACTTTCTTACTAAAGAATAATTCAAAAGGAACACGCTGATGCTTGAAAGGTGGGAGGGGCAACAATGGACCTAAATGTTGCGGAGAAAATGTCTTCTTCTAATACTTATCTACCCATAGTAAATAAAAGAAGCATTGCATCCCACCTAAAAATTTCGATACCGATATTTCACCAGAATCACACTTTTAAGGCTTCCTGAACTAAAAGTAAGTAAATAAAAGCCCGTGTGAATAGCAAACCCAAAATAGGCGGTTAAATACCGCACTTGATGTTTGTTCCGCATCCTCCAAAGATTCGGCTAGCAAGAAAATCTTAAGGTATCTAATCCTAGTTTATATTTTTAATTTCAATTAAAAGACTAGTGATTATGCTACCTTTGCACATTCAAAATACTGCGGTCCTTCAAATAATAATAATAATAATAATAATAATACTAATAAATAACTCAATGGCCCCACAGCTTACACGGAAACTTGACCTAACGCACGGCCCCTGCGTCCCCCATCGCTGCCCATGACAGACGTCATGCATGGGGTGCAGTATTGGAGGGTGAGATTGCTCAGCGCCCAGTTAATGCGGTCCTCATGACCTGGAGCCACTACTTTTCCATCAAGTAACTCCTCAATTGGTCTCTCAGGGACCTCACGGGGCTGAGTGCATCCCGGACTAGGTCTCCCAGAGGGGCAAAACTCCCCAAGCCGGTATTGGGAATCGAACCCAGGTCTTGGTAACCAGCTGAACTACCACCGCGCTAAGGAGACGACCCCCTTCAAATAATTTTCAGCAGAAATAATAGAGAACTGTATATTTTTTCTTTTGCGATTTGTAAAACTAAATCTATCTAAATACATCTTTCTTTGATCCAGTAGAAGGTGGAGACCCAATTCTCTATCAACACTTATTTTGATTTTTTGGACATCCTGAAGTCTACATTTTAATTCTTCCAGCTGACACTGTCCTTTACATGGAGACGTTTTTGTTATTGTTTATTTTCTCAAAAATGGCACTAACAATTTTGATTGAAGTGCCATATATTAAAGATATTTATAATGTGTATATCTTTAATTTCCTGAGGATAGCTTGTGAGGCTCTCATCATACGGAAGGAATTTTGTATATCTGGTAAACTATAACGATAGAAAATTACTACACAAAAATTGTAGAGTTCTTTAAAACACGCAATTTATTTTAAATTAATTTTCTTTGACCACTTTCGAGATATACGTTGTTATTTGTTTGAATTTTTCGATACTTTGTCATATTAAACTGCTGACGCTATCCAGTCATTGAATTTTTGAATTTTTAGGCCAGCATAGCAACCCAGCATGGAGCTAACATTTGACTATCGATTCGGTTTCCTCTATTTCCCTTTTGATTTATCTCGATTACAAAAAACTAGATAGAAAAATCTTATATGTACCATTCACATGACTTTCTCTACATCTCTACAACAAATTAATTTTAAAAAGCTTATACTTCTATTTACTTCAAGTTAATCAGACCAAAATAGCAGAAATAGTCTTAATACTTGGTACCTTGTTGCTATGTTTGCTTTGTTCCTTGCTGATAATGTCATTGAAGTTCCTTTGTATGGAAGCTGTTGACAAATTCCTATATGAGAAACGTATAAGTTTTCATAGCAGAAACCAAAAATAAGGAATGACTCAAAAACGATGACTCCACGAAAATATGTACATAACATAAATTGTGTGTTTTAATGAGCTAGTAAGTGTAGTAAGTTTTTGTCCATTTCTTACGGTTTAGCAGCTATTCAAAATTCCGTAAAATTCATCCAGAATAAAGTAGTCTTCAGAGGCTATTCCCAGAAAATTCAAGATATACATTTTATTTGTTAGGTAAATATCTTTAATATACGAAATTTTAATCAAAATCGTTAGAGCCATTTTTAAGAAAATCATCAATTTAGAAAAAAGTTCCATGTAAAGGGTAGTTTGGAGGGGGATTTTTTTCCAAAATCTTCGTGTCGCATCCCTGGAAGATATTAAAGTTAAATGCCAAGTTTGGTATTTGACCGACTTTTCGTTTTTGAGTTATCGTGTTCACGGACACACACACCCACACACACACACACATAGACGGACCTTTTTGTGAAAATGCTTTTGGGTGGACTGCAATACCTTCTCTATACTCTATGTACATAGTGCGTATAGAGAAAGTAAAAATAGTCTTTCGTAAGAAGACTTTGTGGATGGGTAGACAAATACATGTGAATTTTCAAGGAGAGATTCGAGATGTTGTTTTAAATAAAGAACTGCGCTTACATTTGAGTAGGGCTATAGATTAGAAGACATTCTAACGTACGAGTGTGTGAAGAATGATGCAACGCTGCCTTAGGCAAAGCGGTAATGACTTGCTAACTCACTGCGGTTGCTAGCGCTTCATTATGTGAAGATGAGATTGTATTATCGTAGTTCAAGAATTATGTTACTAGGTCAACCTGATTCCTCATTGTGTCCTGATATTCGTTTTACTTTCTCTACACGTACTATGTACATAGTGTATAGAGAAGGTATTGTACTCCACCCAAAAATTCGATACCGAGATTTCACCGGAAATACAGGTTTTGGGTCCCTTGAATCCAAGAAAAGCATTTTCAGAAAAAGGTCCGTGTGTGTCTGTGGACAGCATAACTCAAAAACGAAGAGACCGTTCAATACCAAACTTGGTATTTAACTTTGGTATCTTCCAACGATACAACACGAAGATTTTCAAGAAAACCCCCCCACCCCCCAACTACCCTGAACTTGGAAAAAGTTTTGATTTTCTCAAAAATGGCTCTAACGAATTTTATTAAAATATCGTATACTAAAGATATTCGCCTGACCAATAAAATGTATATTTTGAATTTTCTGGGAATAGCTTCTGAAGATATTCTGGATAAATTTTACGGAATTTTACGGAAATTTTCACACAATTTATGTTATATACATTTTTTTCGTGCAGTTGATCGTTTTTGAGATATTTTTGTTATTGGTTTCAGCTTTAAAACACTTATACTTTTCTCATACATGAATTTGTCAACTCCTGCCCATACAAACAAAGGAACTTCAGTCACTTTAGCCTATAGTACTCCCTTATTTCGCTTTTGCTGATAAGGAAGCAGTAATAAGACTATTTCTGTTAATTTTTTCTCAATTAGAATTAAGTAAATAGAAGCATAAGATTTTAACAATAATTTGTTGCAGAGATATAGAGAGAGTCATGTGAATGGAACACATCAGATTTTTTTTTTTGTATTAAGGGGGTCTCAAAACATATTTTCGGTGAAATTTCGGTTTCGAGTTTTTGGGTGCATTATAATACCTTCTCTATAGACTATGTATATAGTATGTGTAGAGAAAGTAAAAAAGCAGGACATCAATCTCTTGATAGCATTGTGGGAATGTTTATTTCGAGATATCGATATTGGTGAGCTGTGGCAATGCTAGTTGGTTCGATGACATAAATTCAGACACTAATTGCGCCTTATCTTCATGCCGGCCGGCGCTCCGCCGCCGAGAAACGTGTTTTTACTTCTGTTTTGAAAACGACGTGTCTTGAGCAACTATCGGACATTGGTTCAAAGGAATGCTGCCATATCAAACCGTTTCTGCGCGTGGCTGCGTCAGTAATACATATTTTATCTGAAGTGGCCCTATTTCTGTTGTATTGGACGCGCGAAACTATTTCAGGAGCCGCCAAATCGGCGGTCTGGCCCCGATTTCTGTTTTCAGATGTCCTTGCTGCTTTCATCATCGACAAGGAATGCCATTGATATGATCGCGACTTTGCCTTTTCTTTACGTCTGTTTCCAACGCAAATCTCTCATCAAGCTTCACTAATAATAAAACGCTTTCATTCGGAGTCATTGTGTTTAAACTTGCGTTCAGATGAAGAGCAAAAAAAGAACAAACGAGTAACGACGCCGCTACACGCAACTACAATTATGTGATTAGAAGACTAATCTCTGTGAGAAAGTATTACAACGACACACAAAGTGATGCTTGCTATTTTCTGAGCTCTTTGACGACTGAACAAAACTTTAACAGTGAAACTTCCTTAATTCAGATTGGTCACAGGCATTATGCCGGCTATATATTTGCAGAAAGTGGATTTCCTTTTCGAAAATAATAAAATATATATGTGTGACTTTAATTATAACGTGTAATATAATCTCAATATAATTTAAAATAAAGGAGTTATCATTCGAAAATGTAGTTGTCATTCTAACGTTAAATTCAAGCCACCCAAAGGTTTTGCTTTTTGCAGCGTTTCTTAAAGTCGAAGCGGTGCATTTTGTGTTTAACCCTAATATTAAATATCAAAATTTCATTCGAATTTCACATTTTGAAGTATCCTGAATAAAAGAACTTAGAAAAAAAAACTTTGTGTTTTCTGTTTACTAACATCATGAGTAATTCAAAATCGGAACTCCTGTGCACACGAAGCATTTGCCTTTTATGGATTAAAAGCGCAACCTTTAAAGAAATTCTCTCCACTCTGTTTTCTGCACCTACATATACAGCGACTCCAAAAACTATTTATCCCCCCTTCAAAATATTCTGTTAAGTAGCCAAATTCATGGATAAAACACTTTATTCTTAATATATAAAGGAGATAATTTATATTTAAATTTACGTGTTCTTGCGTTTTAAGCAATTGAAATGAATAAAATTAAAAATTATTTCGCATGCATCTAATACAGCAATTTTTGTATAACATTGAAATAGTAGTAAAATAGCTTCAAGTATGTCTCGACCAAAAGTAAAGTATAACATTCAAGAATTATTAATATTTATATTAAATGTCCTATAGACATTTTGGTTTTTAAGATTTTACAAATTATTTCTGTCAGTTCAGATCGTATATTGAAGGCAATGTTAGAAATTTCAAAATATTGCTTGGGTAAGTCTACCTAACACATGAAAAAATTAAAATTTCAGTGCAAAAAATGATAAAACCCAAAAGAAAAATCTGATAACACCACACAAGTAAACTTTTGCATCACTCTTTTCTGTATTTTTACTTTCTCTATACGTACTGTGTACATAGTGTATAGAGGAGATATTGCATTGTACCCAAAAATTGGATACCGAGATTTCACCGGAAATACATGTTTTGAGACCACCTGAATCCAAAAACAAAACATTTTTAGAAAAAGATCCGTGTGTGTGTCTGTCTGTGTATGCGTGCCTGTGTGCAGCATAGCTCAAAAACGAAAAGACCGTTAAATACCAAACTTTGTATTTAAGTTCAGTATCTTCCAAGGATGCGACACGAAGATTTTCAAGAAAATCCCCCCACCCCAACTACCCTTCACATGGAAAAAGTTTCGAAAATTTTGATTTTCTAAAAAATGACTCTAATGATTTTGATTAAAATACCATATATTAAAGCCTTTTCCATCACAAATAAAATGTATATTTTTAATTTTCTGGGAATAGTTTCTAGAGACCTGTTTATTCTGAATGGATTTTGCTGAATTTTGGTAACCGGTAAACCGTAAACGATAGACAAAAACTTACTACACAAAAATGTAGATCAAGTTAAAACACAGTTTATGTTATATACATTTTTTCGTGGAATTGACCATTTCTGAGATATTCCTTGTTATTTGTTTCAGATTTGAAATACTTAAACTTTTCTCACACTGAAAGTTGTAAATTCTTAGCTCTACATAGAAATGGATTTCAACCGCTCAGCAACCAGCTTTTAAAAGATTTCACTATAGTTTTAAACTAGTGTGTTCCCTTATTTTCCTTCTATTTATTAGGAAACAAATAATTAAGACAATTTCTGTTAGTGTTTATCTCGAATATCATAAAGTAGATAGAAAAATACGTTTTTAACAATAATTTGTTACAGAGATGTAGAGAAAGTCATGTGAATGAAACACATCAGATTCTTCATGTAGGATTAAAATCTATATGTTATTTATTTGTTCAGTTCGATATAATAAGTATGAGATATTTCAACTTTTAAACTTTTATTGTACGAATAATAATGCACAAATCCCTTGAATTTGTTTGGTCTTTATATGCATATCTTGCATTTTAATAAATGGACATTTTTAGCATTTAAAAAGTTAGAATCGCATTACATCACTGCTCTAATAGAGGACGTTACGTCATCATATTCCTCCGTGTCATATCTCCTGAGACAAAATGGTACGTATTTGCTCATACCTGATCTGCGGAATGGGCCACTTTTTATGCATGTGAGTGTACGTTCCAAATCCTAAATATAGCATATAAACGTACTGGTTTTGCGTTCTATAAATACTGTTCTATGTAAATTAGTAGCCCAGCTTATCAAATACACGTCACATGCTGGATATATTCCAACCACAGATAATCCGAACTTTTGGTTTAATAACCATGACAAATGAACTGTCATCTCTAACGCTATTCCGCGTAAACAGTTCCGAATGGGAGTTGACACATGCCAGAGCGCCTAAACGGTGTGGATAATGATATAATCCTTGTGATGTCACATGTTTCAAGGAAAATATTGGGAGGTGAGGCAGAGAGAGAGAGCAGGAAGTGACATCACGCGGTTTGGCAAACAGATGAGCGAAGGCGTGGCCTTAATCTGTGGTTCCCGCGCAAAAGTCTACTGCGAAAGCGGCTTCGAATCCTAGACCCATTATTATAATGTTGTTGCATTGTTCTGGGTAATTTTGAGTGGAACACCAACAATTAACTCTCGAAAGGAGTGGACTTCATACACATCGCGGAAGTAGTATTTAGTATTACTCAGAGCTGCCTGGTTTTCCGCTTGAGATTTCTGCAGAACTGCAATTTGGACAGCCTCAAGCGTTAAGTAGACATGCCTATGAAGGAGGTGGTAGTGTTATTAAAATTATTTTATAGTTAAAGGGATGGCCTAGTGAACATCATAGCTAAATATATGTGTAAAAATAAATCTAATGTTACGTTCACATTACTTTCTCTATATCCCTGCAACAAATTATTCTTAAAAAGTACTTCTATTTACTCTATACTAATCAGAAAAAATTAGCAGAAATAGTCTTATTACTTGCTTCCTTGTAAACCGAAGCGAAATAAGGGAAAACCATAGGTTAAAGTGATAGTCAAAAGCTGGTTGCTAAATCAATGAAGTTCCTTTGTTTATATGGATAGTAGTTGACAAGTTCCTGTATGAGAAAAGTATACGTTTTTCATAGCAGAAACCAAAAATAAGGAATGTCTCAAAAACAACGAACTCCACGAAAAAATGTATATAACATAAATTGTGTGTTTTAAGGTACTCTACATTTGTTGTGTAGTAAGTTTTTGTTCATCTCTTACAGTTTAGCAGTTATTCAAAATTTAGTAATATTCATCCAGAATAAATCACTCTTCAGAGGCTATTCCCAGAAAATTCAAGATATGCATTTTATTTGTCTGGTAAAATATCTTCAATGTATGACATTTTAATCAAAATCGTTAGAGCCATTTTTAAGAAAATAAAAAATTTCGAAAAAAGTTCCATGTAAAGGGTAGTTGGGCGTGGGGTAACTTTTCTCAAAATCTTCGTGTCGCATCCCTGGAAGATACTAAACTTAAATACCAAGTTTGGTATTTTACCGACTTTTCGTTTTTGAGTTATCGTGTTCACAGACACACGGACACACACACACATGGACCTTTTCGTGAAAATGCTTTTCTGGATATTGGGGACCCTAAAACATATATTTCCAGTGAAATCTCGGTATCGAATTTTTGGGTGGAGTGCAATACTTTCTCTATACACTATGTACATAGTGCGTATAGAGAAAGTAAAAATAAATCTAATGTTACGTTCACATTAATTCTTTACATATGTATAACACTCCATCAAAAAATTCGGTACCAAGATTTCACCGTGTGTCCGTGAACACTAACTCAAAAACGAATAGTCGGTAAAATACCGAACTTTATATTTAAGTTTAGAATCTTCCAGGTTGCGACACGAAGATTTTGAGAAAACTTCTCTAACCCCAAACTACCCTTTACATGGGGACATTTTTGAAATTTTTGTTTTTCTCAAAAATGGCTGTAACGATTTTGATTAAAATATCGTATGTTAAAGATATTTATATGTCAGATAAAATGTATAGGTCGTCTCCTTAGCGCGGTGGTAGCGCAGCTGCCTACCAAGCGGGAGACCTGGGTTCGATCCCCAGTACCGGCGTGGGGATTTTTCCCCCGCTGGGAGACCTGGACCGGGGTGCACTCAGCCTCGTGAGGTCCCTGGGGGGCCAATTGAGGAGCTACTTGATAGAGAAGTAGCGGCTCCAGGTCGTGAGGACCGCATTAACCGGCCGGGAGGGGCTCGAGGCGCTGACCACGTCTCACCCTCCAATACTGCACCCCATCCATGACGTCTGTAGTGGACCGAGATGGGGGACGCAGCGGCCGGGCGGTAGGCCAAGGCTCCCCGTGAGCTGTCGTGCCATGGAGTTATGTTAGATAAAATGTATATCTTGAATTTTCTGGGAAAATAGCCTCTAAAGACCTCTTTATTCTGAATGCATTTTGTGTAACTGGTAAACCGTAAGAGATAGACAAAAACGTACTACACAAAAAATGTAGATCAAGTTAAAACACACAATTTATGTCATATACTTTTTTCGTGGAATTAACGATTTCTGAGATATTCCATGTTGTTTGTTTCAGATTTGAAATACTTAAAACCTTTCTCACAGGGAAATTCGTAAACTCCTGGCCATGCACAGAAACGGATTTCAACCACATGGCAACCAGCTTTTAAAAAATTTGACTATCGTTTTAACCTAGTGTATTCCCTTATTTTCCTTCTACCTACAAGGAAGCTAATAATTAACACTATTTCTGTTAATGTATATCACGATTATCATAAAATAGATAGAAGAACAAGCTTTTTAACAACAATTTGTTACAAAGATCTAGAGAAAGGCATGTGAATGGAACACATCAGATTTTTAAAATCTTATTTCTCTTATCTCCTCGTACTTCATGCTAATCGAATTAAACATTCGCAGAATTTCCTTGTCGCTTAAAGGATGATACCGGAATACACTACACTAATGAGATAGTCAAATCTTTTAAGAACTATTCGCTGTGTGGTGTCAACGATGTTCAATTATCTTTGCATACTCTACCGAGTGAGCTGACTTCTTACCTGGATGTCCTGAGTTCGATTCCCGGCTGGGGCGGGGAATGTTTCTTTAACCAGAATGATTCCCTATCCCTTACAGAATCTGGAAACATGAATGTGAGAGTAAATGTGTGTGTGTTTAGTAATATAAAATTGATTAACGTAATGTTCTAAACCTACAGTAATAAGAGTTGTTTCAGAAGTCAAAGCCCCAAATATTACCATTGAGGTTAAAGCAGAGCTTCACAAATTATGTAAAATACTTTTTTGTGGAGTAATCAATTTCAGAGATATTTTTATTGTTGAATTGAATTTTCAAATACCTATAGCTTTCTCAAAAGGCAATATATTAGTTTATTTCCTGTTGATCATTCAGAGAGAACGGAATTTTAAAGCTATGAGTACCAGATGCAACCAGATCTTGACTACTGCTTAAGCCTACTTATTCCCCTATTCCCATTGTACCTACAAGAAGATGCATAATACAACTATTGGAGTAAGTATTTAACTAGATTAACAAGAAGTGGAAAAAAGAATAGCTTTTAAAAGTCAATTTTTTTAATAATGGGTAACAAAGTCATGTGAATGCAGTATATCAAATTTTATCGAAACAATGTTTCTAAATACAATTATGTAGAAAATACCTTTATGCCTTTCTCTAGTTTAAGTAGAAAGTATATTTTGATATAAACATGCAGAAAAAGTTTAATAACCTTAATGTTATTCTTTAATAATCGCAATTCAATATTTAGAAACTAGAGCTAACAATCAAACTAAACGGTGTTCGCAAAAACGGGATAACCATTTTTTTTTATAAATTACCTACTGCGGAAACTACAATCATCTTCTTTAATAATAAAATCTGTGTGATTATATTCAAAGTTTGTAACTTTGTTATTGTTTCTTGAAAACACACCATTTTGTTTTGTTATAGTAAAATTGAAGGGTTGAGAACTATAGTGGGCTAAGCACCATTTTTTAAAAATAGAGAAATAGAAGGTCAATGTTTTTTCAATATCATAATATATTGAACCAAGTTACGCATAATAACTAAATGCCACAGCAATCTAGAATGTATTTTCTATCTTATATTAGTACAACATTGATGTGGCTTCATGCAAAATTTGGTTTTACAGTTATTTATTGGGAGCTATTTTCCTTTGCTGGGATTTGGCCCAGCCTAAAGAAATGTAACTGGGCCATTTCCATACATCTAATCAATGTCTTGCTGATCATCATTATTGACTTGCAGACGCAACTCTTGTAAAAATCATGATTCACTGGAGGAATAAATGGTAGTATGGACATAAGATCATCATATGTGATTTGCTGCATGGATTTGGACCACTCTGACTCTAACAGAATTTGTAGTTTCATTTAGACCGATATTTTGATGCTCTACTGTTTGTAAGCGGGAAATGCTGCACATGGCCCACTGCAATATAAGATGTATAACCATAAACTATACCTCACATGGAGATGGCCGACTATGGTTCTCAGCCATTCAATTAGACTCCATGGTACTTTAGACAGGAAGCCATGGAGATATCAAATCTGTGTAAGAAATAAGTATTTTATCCTTATATAGAATCTAAATGCGAGTTGTTTTATTGGTGTTTCTAAAGGTTGAATAATGTTCTGATAAACTGATAGTGCATTTTTGCGAGCACTCTTAAATGCCATTCTATGCTGAAATATGGAATCACTGCTTGCATTGTCATGTATTCTGTGTGTTTTAGTCGATGCTTCTGAACACAGACGTTTTGTTGAAACAAAACATTATACAAGTTTCGGTTATTTCGACAATTTCTACTGGTTCGTCCAAATATCCCAAATATGTAAGGTATCAAATCAAATGCTGGGATTGTTTGTGAAATTCCACTGACGTCAGCTGCTGCTGAATGTATATGGACGGAGGCAAAATGCTTTGAGATTTTATTAATTGCAAATAAACTAACACTGGAACCCGGTCTGGATGTTCTAACAGCTTGTAGCAAATCTATTTTCTAGGAAGGTGTGGGTAGGAAGTCAAGTAATGAAACTATGTATAAACCATAAAAATTGAAAAAAATAAAATAATTCATAGTGGCCCCGTGGTTGATTGGTTAGACCGCTCGCCTGCCATCTAGGGGCCCGGGTTCGATCCCGAGAGCCCGCATGTGGAATTTTTTGTAGACGAAGCGGCGGGTTTTCTCCGGTCCTTCGTTTCCCCCGCCACTAATTGCTCCATCCTCACGTTTCCAATCATCAATTTCGCTTACTTTCATATCATCCACTTCCTCATGTTCATGCCCGGTTCTCCAATCTGTGGTTTCGTGCTGTTAGGCTCCCATTGGCTTGTAACTCCTACAAATACTGATAGTGTAACTCCTACAATACTTTCATACGGGGAAGGTAAGCCGATTACGAAACGAAAAGATAAACAACCATAATTGCAAATAAAATACTTTTAAAAAGTTTCGGCGTCATAGTGATGTTGCCTTCCTCTTCTTTAAAGAGAGTAATTTAAGATGAAATTCGATATAACAATGTTATTGCTAATGTAGGTTTTATGTTCCCTGGATCTCTATACAAAAAGCATAACCCAAAAAGTAACGTAGGATAAATGCTAAATGTCATTTGTTCTACGCCTTTTAGAACAACAGATAGAGCTTCCAAGACATACTTTTCACATCAAATACATTTTACACAGCGAAATAAAGTCTCTCTGATAATTTTTTTTCTTGCTTTTAAATATCACAAAGGTAATATTCTGCTAAAGTGATGATTCTGTGAAGTCCTCTGATTGTTCCTTGAATTTTGCTTAACTATATGAGGAAGTTACTTTAATTCCTAAAACAAAACAAAATAAATAGGAGCTATCAAAACCACAGTTCGGTGAAATGTGTTTTTTTCAGAGATTAACCATTTTCAAAACATTAGTTGTTTTTCGTTTGAATCTTTAAACTTAACATTCGTGTTTAAACACTATAAAATGTGTACTAAAATTATTTATTCATATAATAAATAAGATTTTACGTGAATACTTTTTTGAGTGTAGAGGAAAATAAATAAATAAATGCTAGTGGATATAGAAGTCCTGTGAGTGTAACATGTCAGAACTTTTTAAGGCTGTTCACAATCATCAAGAATTTTATCTGCAAATTTTAGTTACTTTAATTCTGTATGTCTCTACCTAACATAAATAAGGTATTTTGAGAATAGAAAAACAATTTAAAAGAATGATTTTTGAATATAACTGATTCGTTTCTGTTTACTTTGATTTTGTATCAACTTGATATATAATTTTGGTTATAATGTGAATTAACATGCAGATACATAAACACTATTAATTGACCGATTATACGCGACACATATATTCCTCTGCAGATAAAATGATGGCACGCTGATAATATCTCTTCACAACCACACACTGCAGCAATATGTGATCAAAATTAGTTCTGAGTCTCCACAATATTTATGCTATTTCGTTATGTTGAAAGGGTTTGTCATAATCTTAAACGTATTTAAAATTAGCTTTTGCATGTAATAATACGAATTGATATTTATAATACATCGAACTTAAATACCTAGCTATATTGTTTATAAGAACTATTGGCATTTATGTGGAAAGATTTTCAAATATGTATCTTAAACTTTATATTATTTTGGATTAATATCTCATGACCTTGGCCTACCGCCCGGCCGCTGCGTCCCCCATCCATGACAGACGTCATGGATGGGGTGCAGAATTGGAAGGTGAGACATGGTCAGCGCCTTGAATCCTCCCAGGTGGTTAATGCGGTCCTCGTGTCCTGGAGCCGCTACTTCTCTATCAATTTGCCCCCATGGGTACTGGGAATGAACCCATATCCTATTATTCCTATGCTTAATAACTACAAGATACAACATAACGATGTGCTAAACTTTCCAGTTCTGATGCTAATTTAGATAAACATTATATATGCATTTATTGGAAAGTAATTTTATCCTAATTTTTAATCGTTTCATCATTTGATCTTAGGGAATCTTCACTAATTGAGGACCACTGTTAAATAAATGGCCAAAACTTTATCCCTAAAGTTCGGTAACCATTAGAGTAATGTCGTGAATCGAACTTTCTCTACGAAGTACTATGTAAGTTTCATACTCGTAGTAGGTAGAGAAGGTATTGTATTCCACCCAAAAGTTTAACACCAAGATTTTCAAAGAGAATGCATTTTTTGTGGACCCTCTGGGGCAAAAAAAAATATATGAAATGGCCCGTCTGGGTCTGTGAAGTGCATAACTCAGAAAGAAAAAGTTGGTTAAATATTAACTTGGTATTTAAATTCAGTATCCTCCAAGATGCGACACAAAATTTTAAGCAAAACCCTCCCCCTAAACTAAGCTTTACATGCAAGTTTTTTTCGAAATATTCGATTTTATCAAAAATGGCTAGTGATGTTGATTAAACTATGGTATATTTAACATTGTACATGGAAAATAAAATGTATATTTTTATTTTCTTCGGAATAGTCTCTTGTCTTCTTAATTCCGAATGTATTTTACATAACCTGTAAACCGTAAGAGATAGAGGCCCGCTATGATAGTATGGAGTTCCAATTTGGTTTTTTAAGGTCCATGGACCTCAAGATCATTTAAGCAGCATTTCACCGATTTCATTCATTGTCCAATATAACCATATGTTAAAGCACGTTAAGCTACAAAAATGTTGTGGATATTAAAACACATAATTTGTCATTTGTTAAACATTTCCGAGATATTCCTTGTTATTGTTTTAAAATTCCAAATACTTTTCTCAAATGTGAAGTCATTATTCAAGTTTTTTTCATCCTGGTAATGCAAAGAAATCACATAACGATCGGCTTTAAAAGATTTGACTACCTCTTTAGCCTAGTGTATTCCCTTATCTCCCTTCTACTAGGGAGCAATAATTAAACCATTTCTGCCAATATTTAATTCGATTAGTATGAAGTAGAGAGAAGAATGAGCTTTTGTAAGATTAATTTATTGCAGAATAAGTAGAGAAAGTTGTGTGAATGGAACACACAGGAATCTTTGTGTTGTGTGGGGATACCCATTAGATAGCAGAACTGATACTAGGAAAACATCTGCGCTAACACGAATTGCAGATACACACCTCGGTCTTAACCTCCAAAAGGGTGCAGGTGGTACTGCAAGCATCTGAATATCCTGTAGTTATATTTTCTGGAAGTTTGGCTTAAAACGCTTCACAGTTAATAGGTTTGGCCGCGCCGTAGCCTAGTGGTTAGACCACCAACTTCTCACGGTTCGATTCCTCATGTGGGATTTGTGGTGGGTTAAAATCGCAGTGGCGGGTTTTCTCCGGGTTCTCCAGTTTCTCCCGCCATTACATTCCACCGATGCTCCATCTTCATTCCACGTATTGTCCTTGCCCGCGGTGCCATATGTAGTAAAAGCTAGTGTTAAACACAATAAAAAACAGAAAAAGCTTACTACACAGAAATGCAGGTAGATCTCGTCATAAAATACAATACATGTGAAATATATTTTAACAGCTGGTCGCAAAAGTGCCTAGCTATGGTGCCTCGTGGTGCAGGGGATCGCATGATGTTTGTGTGCTTGTATATGTCTATATGTGTGTGTAAGTAAAACGAAAAGCAAACGAGGGAAACTGGAAAAAAGAGGAAAACGAAAAAAGGAATAGAGAGCCGGAGTCCTGACAACACTTCGAAACTGCATGTTTTAATAATAAAAAAAAAAAAAAAAAAATAGGTTGTATACCTACAGCGAAACCTTTTCTGTCGTAAATTTCAGTCGTAATTACTATGACAGTATAACAAATTTTGAATGCACTTTGTATTACTGAAAAGTTAATAATTATAAAATACTATGTATATAATGGAAAAACTGTGTGAAAAATAGCCACTGATATGCAAAGTTCCATTTCCGCACTTTTTAACATCACAAAAAAAAAATCGACAAAATGACTAATTTTTTAATTTTACACTCTTGAAAACTAGAACCGCCACACATAAAGTGAAACACCGACTTCATCATACTTGTAATTTCAGCTAGTTAACCTGGCAGGTTGCACGAAAAAACAACAAACAATCGGTACACTCACCTGGTAGAAGCAGCTGGCGGGTCACGTTTATAAATAACTCGCTCTGTCGTATTTATGTCTTCTCTCTTCATCACAAAACTTTAAAATGATTGAATATTCGCGCTTGCCACAACTAAACCCAACGTTGGTCCACCACGTAATGAGTGAGCACGTTTGAGTATGATCCAAGAGTTCACATACGCCCTCTTGTCACTTGTTTCCACTCCTCGCCGCAATGTGGCAGGTCCACCACACTCCTACGTTACGGCCAATCCAAAGGTACATTTCTGAAGAGGAAATTTACATCCGCGTATTCTTAAAGCTTGTCATGCTATCGTTAAACACACTGATGTGTTCCATTCACATGACTTCCTCTACCTGTTTCATAGTCTAGTCCGGAGACGCGCCGTGGCTTTTTCACATGAAAGAGGTAAAAAGGAAAATTTGGAAATTGTGGTATAATTTGAACTATATCAGCCTTTGGTTTTTTTTTTTAGCTCTTGTAGTTTGAGCTCATCATATATCGTAGGAATAGATGTTGATACACAAGCCTGTTAGACCTCTCACCTAGACGACTCGGGTTCAATCTCAAGCGACCGCATGTGAGATTTCTGGTGGACAAAGTGGCGTAGGGGCGGGTTTTCTCCGGATTTTTCGTTTTCCGCCGCCAACGCATTCCACCGGTGCTCCATCTTCATTCCATGCATCATTAGTGTCATCGCCTGCGATGCCAAAAATAGTAAAAGCGATCGTTAAAAATCTGACGTGTTCCATTCACATGACTTTCTCTACATCTCTGCAACAAATCATTGTTAAAAAGCTTATGCTTCTATTTACTTCATGCTAATCGAGAAAATATTAGCAGAAATTGTCTTATTACTTACTTCCTTGTAGGCAGAAGCGAAATAAGGGAGTACCATAGGTTAAAGTGATAGTCAAAAGCTGGTTGCTATGTGACCGAACTTCCTTTGTTTGTATGGACAGGAGTTGACAAGTTCCTGTATGAGAAAATATAAGTGTTGGAAAGGTGAAATCAAAAACAATGAATAACTAAAAAATCTGATGTGTACTATTCACATAACTTTCTCTATATCCCTGCACCAAATTATTCTTAAAAAGCTTATATTTCCATTAACTTCATTCTAATCAGTTAAACATTAGCAGAAATAGCCATATTACTTGCTTACTTGTAAGTAGAGATGAAATAAGGGAGTACCATAGGTTAAAGTGATAATCAAAAGCTGGTTGCTATATCACTGAAGTTCCTTTGTTTGTATGGACAGCAGTTGACAAATTCCTGTATGAGAAATGTATGTTTTTCATAGCAGAAACCAAAAATAAGTAATATCACAAAAACAAGGAACTCCACGTAAAAAATGTATATAACATAAATTTTGTTTTACCGTGCTCTACATTTTTTGTGTAGTAAGTTTTTGTCCATCTCTTACGGTTTAGCAGTTATTCAAAATTTAGTAAAATTCATCCAGAATAAACTACTCTGCAGATGCTATTCCCAGAAAATTCAAGATATACATTTTATTTGTCAGTTAAATATCTGTAATATACGAAATTTTAATCAAAACTGTTAGAGCCATTTTTGAGAAAATAAAAATTTTCGAAAAAAAGTTCCATGTAAAGGGTAGTTGGAGGTGGGTTTTTTTTTTTTCTCAAAATCTTCGTGTCGCATCCCTGGAAGATACTAAACTTAAATACCAAGTTTGGTATTTTACCTACTTTTCGTTTTTGAGTTATCGTGTTCACAGCCACACGGACACACACACACACAAGGACTTTTTTCCGAAAATGTTTTTTTTTAGATAAAGGGGACCCTAAAACATACATTTCCGGTGAAATCTCGGTATCGAATTTTTTGGTGGAGTGCAATACATTCTCTATACACTATGTACATAGTGCTTATAGAGAAAGTAAAAACGATCAACTCCACGAAAAAAATGTATATAACATAAATTGTGTGTTTTAACGTGCTCTACATTTTCTGTGTGTAAGCTTTTGTCTATCTCTTACCGTTTAGCAGTTAAGCAAAATTCATCCAGAATAGAGAGGTCTTCAGAGGCTATTCCCAGAATATTCAAGATATACATTTATTTCGTGTGTAAATATCAGTAATATACGGGATTTTAATCAAAATCGTTAGAGCCATTTTTTAGAAAATCAAAATTTTCGAAAAAAGTTCCATGTAAAGGATAGTTTGGGGTGGGGGATTTTCTTGAAAATCTTCGTGTCGCATCCTTGAAAGATACCAAACTTAAATGCCAAGTTTGGTTTTAACGGTCTTTTCGTTTTTGAGCTATGCTGCCCACAGACACACAGACATACACACATATACATAGACAGACAGACAGACACACACACACTGACATGTTTCTATACGTATAGAAAAAGTAAAAAACATTTTTGGAAAAAGGTCCGCGTGTGTGTGTCTGTGTGTATCTGTGTGTCTGTGGATAGCATAGCTCAAAAACTAAAAGTCCGTTAAATACCAAAGTTGGTATTTAAGTTCAGTATCTTCCAAGGATGCGACTCGAAGATTTTCAAGAAAATCCCTCAACCCCCAACTACCCTTTCCATGTAAACATTTTCCAAACATTTTGATTTACTCAAAAATGGCTCTAACGATTTTGATTAAAATGTCGTATATTAAAGATAATTACCTCACAAATAAAATTTTCTGGGAATATTCTCTGAAGACTACGTTATTCTGGAGGAATTTTACGGAATTTTGAATAACTGCTAAACCGTAAGAGGTGGACAAAAGCTTACTACACAAAAATGTAGAGCACGCTGAAACACAATATATGTCATATACATTTTTTTCGTGGAGTTGATCGTTTTTGAGATATTCCTTGTTTTTGGTTTCAGCTTTGAAAAACTTGTACTTTTCTCATACAGGAATTTGTCAACTCCTGTCCACACAAAGGATCTTCAGTCACATAGCAACCAGCTTTTGTCTACATCTTTAGCCTATGCTACTCCCTTATTTCCCTTCTACTTGCACGGAAGCAAGTAATAAGACTATTTCTGCTATTTTTTTTTTTTTTCTCGATGAGCATGAAGTAAAAAGAAGCATAAGCTTTTTAACACTAATTTGCTGCAGAGATGTAGAGAGATTCATGTGAATGGAACACATCAGATTTTGGTAGTGTTTAGTGTCCGATTTTGCTACTTGTGGCACCGCAGGCGATGACACTGGCGATGGAGCTCCGGCGGGGGAAACCGGAGAACCCGGAGAAACCCCATCCCTGCGCCGCTTTGACCACCACAAATCTCACTTGTGGTCGCTTGGGATCGAACTCGGGCCGTCTAGGTGAGAGGGGAGTGATCTAACTACTCGGCCGCGGCTTCCTTATAAGCAGAAGGGAAATAAGGGAGTACCTAGACTAAAGCGATATCTTTTAAAAGCTGGTTACTATGTGAAACCACTGAAATTTTGATTTAATTATTTTTTCACACAAGGCGTATGTAGGATAGGTGTTTGATAGAGTCACACTGAAAACTTCAATGCCATAGCCGGGAGTTGAACCATGGATATCCCGGTCTCTAACGCGTAACTCCACTGAGCTACCATGGAAACATGCCATAATAATTGGCTATACTATGAATCCTGGGACTTAAAGTACTTACAACATTGTAAGTCGCCACTGGGGTTGTCATCTCAAAATAATTTGTGGTTTACTGGGAAACATGTGAGTCAGTTGAGAAATGTAATGCCATGCCGGCATGTTGCCATGGTAGCTCAGTGGTAGAGCAACCGGCTAGAGACCGCAAGATCCGTTGTTCGAATCCCGGTTATGGTATTGACTTTTCCAGTCTGACTAATCTATCCAATTGAAATTTTGTTCTTTGCATGGCCACGAGTAAAACAAGAGATACGAAACGAAGGGTGACTTCCCGTTTGATATTGTTAAAGTATCTAATTTAAAACTAAAACCAATAACAATGAATTTATGTCATTTACAAAAATGTATGTTTTAATAAGATGTACATTTTTTTTTTTTTTTTTTTTTTTATAGTGAGAGCTTTTTTCTGTGTCTTACGGTTTACTAATTATACAAAAGACGTCTTCTGAGGTTATTCTCAGAAAATTCAAGATATTAGTACTAATTTAAAATAATAACAAAGAATAATTAGATCTACAAAAATATATATGACATAAATTGTGTTTTAATAAGAGCTACATTTTTTGTCTACTGAGCTTTTGTCTATCTCTTACGATTTACCAGTTATACAAAAGACATTCTGAATGAAGAGGTCTTCAGAGCCTACTCCCAGAAAATGTAACATATACATTTCATTTGCAATAAAATCTCAATCTTATAGCACTTTAAACAAAATCATTAGAGCCATTTTTTCAGAAAGTCAACATTTTCGAAAATGTTCCATATAAAGTGAATTTTTCTGAAAAATCTTCGTCTCACACCCTTGGAATATCCTGAACTTTAACAAGTTCCATAATTTAGTTTGGTATAATTTGGTACATATAAAATTGAGTTTTGATTACATATCTTAGATGTAGAAAAGTCCGTATAGCAAATTGGCTTCATTTACCTAAATTAGGTGAAAGAAAACTTCCGACGTTTATAAAACTCATCATGTGAAGTCAGCTTATTTGTTCCAAAGTAATTTTGAAAAATATTCTAAAGCTATTAAACTATTCTGAAGCTAGACAAGTATTTCTGATGAGGTGCTTAACCGCTAAACTAGCATTTAACTGAACATAGCAGCTCAGTTAGTCTAGTATAAGTGAACATATTGCATCATATTTTAGACACAAAGGCTATAAAATAGTACGGTTGTTTCAGAATAATATAGTACCCATATGCATTCTTTGTAAGAAGTTGGATTGCTGCTCTAGAGTTTGATTGCATTCTGTGTTATTCGGAATTCCTACTAGCTCGCTGAAAGCTAGATTTGCAGTAATTATAAAATACGAGAGTCATCCAGAAAGTAACAGACGATTTGGTATAACTAAATAATGACGAAACATTTCAACGCAAACTTTATTTACAAAGATACGGTACCTTACTCCATTTCTCAAAGTAATCGACATTGTTGTCAAGACATTCATTGTCACTTGGTACCAGTTTTTCAATGACGATGTTATTCTTTTCCTTCGCCAATGAACTTATTCGGTTTTTATATGCACAAAACGTTCAGTCAATCGATTTTATAGGCAAATAACGCAAGTATGTGGTGGCAATGCAATGGACAGGTCTTCAGTGAACAGATGGCGCATAATTTCCGAGTAATCAAGGAAGAACCACTGTGCACGACAAAGACGGGAGTGGAAGTTCATCAATCGGTATGGAGGAGTTGAAAGTAAATGCTGATAAAAGAATTCGGTGTTATCTTTGGACACGGTACATGACTTTTTGGGTAGGTAAAAGATTCCCCAACCGATGAAGACCTCAAAATGCAGCTCATATCTTCAGCGGTGGAAGAGTATAGCATCTGCATTGAAAAATCGGCACCATGTGACAGTAAAAACCTTAAAAGCAATGACGATTAGGTTGAGAAATAGAGTAAGATACTCTAATTTTGTAGATAAAGTTTTGTGTTGATATCTTTCTTAAGTAATGCCTAATCGTTCGTTACATTCTGGATGGTCCTCATTATCATTATCAACAATTACAGTTTAGACCACAGGGTCTGTTCCGTCTTCAATAATTGATGATTTCCATCTCTTTTGGGGACGCCGACTTAGAGGTTAATAGTCATTCATAATATTGAGGTCCATTCTATTTGCATGGACGAGTCCATTCTAACATATATCTGTCAGTTCCCCCCCCCCCCAATATTTGCAATTCAAAGTTCCTCACGGATAACCGAATTGTGTTTATAGTTAACATTTATAGGCAGTTAGTCTCAATAATCTCATTTCTGCTTTCTCTATCCTTTGGTTTTGCCCTTTAATTAAAGACTAAGTTTCCAAACTATAGAGTAGTGTAGGTATGGCAAGGATTTTGTAAAATTTTGAAACAGTATCTCTTCTGACAGTATCATTTCACTGGAAAAGTCTGAGTAAGTTAGGAGATTTTACAAAACACCAGCAATCTGTCATGGTGGCTTAATTTGTAAACCAATGTTAGGTATCCGAAGATCCGTGGTTTAATTCGCGACTGTAGCACTACATTTTCAGCCTGATTCCACATTTTCGAAGTTATTTTATTAACTTCAATATTATTTACGTTTCAAGTTACAATTCATTTTTAGAAATTTTCATTTTTTTTTATCTTGTTACCACATAATAGCACATACTTTCTAGATATTCTTAACAAAAATGAGTTAACATAACTTAGGAGTTTTTACCTCTCTATACTACTACTCTGAGCACATAGAAGAAATTTCATATTACTATTTCTCCGAACTAATCTTTTCAACATTTTTACTGTTTTAAATTACAAAATAATATTCTTGGAATTAACTTACAGACCTCAACAATATCATTTTGAAGATTATTAGGCAGGAAAGTATGTGAACCAATGGCTACTGGCTTAATATAGATTAGAAAAATTCTCTAATCATTTTATATCAATTATAATTATTAAAAATACTCTTTTTGAGTTTTAAAAATTACCAATTTTTTAAAAACTGGTTTACTTGAAATATTTGAAACTATTTTGTTGTGCATGTCCAGAGTAGCAAACTGATGTCTTGAAGTCAGAGTGATCTATATTTTTGTAGATGCTACATTGTTGTTGTTGATACTGTAAACGTAGTTTAATTATTCGAGCCAAACACCACCAAATTGTTTAAAAGATAGGACTAAAAAAATCTTATGTGTTCCACTCACAGGACTTTCTCTATATCTCTGCAACAAATTATTATTAAAAAGCTTATTCTCTTACTTACTAAATGCTAATCGAGAAAAAATTGGCAGTGAGATTCTTATTTCTTGCTTCCTCGTAAGTAGGACAATAAGGTAATACACTAGGCTAAATCGATAGTCAAATCGTTTAAAAAATGGTTGCTATGTGATTGAAGTACCTTTGTTTGTGTGGACAGGAATTGACAAATTCCCGTATGAGAAAAGTATAAGTATTCTAAAGCTGAAACTAATAACAAGCAATACCTCAAAAATATGGTTACTCCAAGAAAAAATGTACCTATATAAAGTAAATTGTGTGTTTTAGAGAGCTCTACACTTTATGTGTGGTAAGTTTGTCTATCTCTTACGGTTTACCAATTATGCAAAAGACATCCAGAATAAACATGTCTTCAGAGGCTACTCCCAGAAAATTGAAGATATACATCTTATTTGCCTCATAAACATCTTAGATATAAGAGATTCTAATCAAAATCGTTAGTCATTTTTGAGAAAATCAAACTTTTCGAAAAGTGTTCTATGTAAAAGGTAGTTTGGGGTGGGGGAATTTTTCTCAAAAGCTTCGTGTCGCATCCCTGGAAGATACTAAACTTAAATACCAAGTTTTGTATTTTACCGACTTTACGTTTCTGAGTTATCGTATTCACAGACACACACATGCACGCGCGGACCTTTTTCTACAAATGTTTTTTTGGAATACAGTACATTTCCGGTAAAATCTCGGTATCGATATTTTGGGTGGAGTGCAATACCTTCTCTACACACTATGTACATAGTACGTGTAGAGAATTTAATCAAGATGCTTTATCCCAACGTATTTATCTCATTCTGACATATTCCAGCACAGATTAAAAAGAAAGATTATTTTAGACACATCTAGATGTCAAAACTTGACTGTTGCTAATCGAAAATGTTGTCTTTTTATGTCTATGAACCTTTAAATGATTTAAGCAAGATACATCTTGCTAAAATTCTCACTGAAATTAATATGTTAGATCCGTTCTTAATGAAAAAGGAAAGGACAGGTATTTATTTATTATATATTATAAACGTTTTAATAACTTGATTGCGTTATATACCAGTCATTTGATTTATAGCTTGTTTAATGCAACGTAAATATTTACCCTAGGTAAACAAATCACGCAAAACGACAGCAATAATTAACAATTTTATGCATGGTAGCAGAATTTAATTATAACACACGATAGTTAATTTTCTCCTTTAACATGCTAGATGGCAACTTGATTTCAGTAAACTGAAGCAGACAGGGCGCTCAAATTTCCATCGAACATTATAATTTTTGTTAACAAATAGTTTTATGTGAATAAAACATCACGTGCCATAATTTCCGTTAAACGTGAACAGTAATGCATATTCATTATGCATGAGCGATAAACCTTTCAAGAAAGTTTATTTCTCTACGTTAATTTCCAAGTTGACCTTGCTATTAAAATGTCCCGTTTAAACCAAAAGAAAATAGAGGAGGACTTTGGTCGTCGGACAGTCCTGTTTACTCTTGGAAAAATACAATAATTACCGTATTTGTATGCTTTTCCTGTTCCTGGACTCATTCATAACAGTACATACTACATATATATATATATATATATATATATATATATATATATATATATATATATATATATATATGGTAACTGCATACTAACAATAAAAATTGAGAAAAAGTATATTACATGACATTCACATCAATTTCTCTATTTGTGCTGCAACAAACTGTAATATACTGGTAATATTACTGTAAAGTATTATATTCTTCTATTTACTTCATATTAATCGAGATAAGCATTGGTACTGATGTGCAATATGATTTTGTCTAGCTCTTACGGTTTAGCACTTATGCAAAAGATTCCAGAATTTAGAGGACTTCAGAGGATCCCTGAGGATTCCAAGTCATACACTTCATCTGCCATGGAATCTTAAGCATGTAACGTTTAATCAAAATCTTAGTCATTTTTGAGGAGATTAAAATATTCGAAAAATAGTATATGTAAAGGGTTTGGATTGGTGAGATTTTCTTGAAAGTTTTTATTCCGCACCAATGAAAGGAGGAAAACTATTTAAATACACTATCTATATTTCCGGTGAAATTTCGACATCAAATTATAAGATGGAATACATAATGGAATACACAGTGGAGAATAATAGTGAATATGTCGAGAATACAATTGTAATAACAATATAATGTTTTATGTTTTCCTTAATAGTTCGGTAGACAGTTAATTATATATGTCCAGCACATTATTTAATGGATCTACTCTGAAGATGAGATTACAAGCTCCAGAGTCTCTGACTTGAGAATTTGTAAGGCTTAGTCTTGAGGCGATAATCCCAAACCCACAAAAAAAAAAGATTAACAACAAATAATAAATGACCGTTTAGCCAATATTATATATGTTAATTATCTATAATATTGACTCCACAGGAATAAAAACTATATAAAATCATAAAAAATATACTTACATATAGTATGTAAACATCATCAGATACGCGCTTCTATTTTGCAAGCGTTGATTTTTCCTTTCTCTACACAAACTTCATTGTGCATGGAGAATGTATTTCATTCCATTCAAAAATTCGATATCGAGGTTTCACCGGAAATACATGTTTGGGACCCCTGAATCCAAAATAAATATTTTTTACTTTCCTTATACGTACTATGTACATACTGTATAGTGAAGGTATTGTAATGTCCCCCTGAATCCAAAAAAAGCATTTCTGAAAAAAGGTCCGTGTGTGTCCGTGTGTGTGTGCGCGCGCACGTGCGTGTGTGTGTGTGTGTGTGTGTGTGGATGCGACACAAAGATTTTCAGGAAAATCCCCATCCCTAACCAGCCTTTAGATGGAGCTTTTTTCGAAAACTTTGATTTTCTCAAAAATGGCTCTTACAATTTTGATTAAAATATCGTATATTAAAAATATTTACCTGACTAATAAAGTGTATATCTTGAGTTTTCTGGGAATAGCCTCTGAAGACTATTTTATTCTGGATGAACTTTACGAAATTTTGCATAACTGCTAAACCGTAAGATATGGACCACACAAAAATGTAGAGCACATTAAAACACACAATTTATGTTATATATTTTTTTTTTCTTGGAGTTGATCGTTTTTTTCAGCTTTAAAAAACTTAAACTTATCTCATACAGGAATTTTTCAACTCCTATCCATACAAACAAAGGAACTTTGGTAACATCAATCAGCTTTTGACTATCACTTTAATCTGTGGTAGTCCCTTATTTCTCTTATACTTTAAAGGAAGCAAGTAATAAGACTATTTCTGCTAATGTTTCTCGATTAGTATGAATTAAATAGAAGCATGAGCTTTTTAACAATAATTTGTTGCAGAAATATAGAGAAAGTCATGTGAATGGAACACATCAGATTTTTTTGAAGAAGTGTCATGTGTGTGTATGTGTGTCTTTGGACAGCATAGCTCAAAAACGAAAAGGCCATTAAATACCAAACTTGGTATTTAAATTTGGTATCTTCCAAGGATTCGACTCGAACATTTTCAAGAAAATCTCCCCCATCTCAAACTAACCATTACAAAGAACATTTTTTTCGAAAATTTTGATTTTCTCAAAAATAGCTCTAATGATTTTAATTAAAATTCCTTATTTCTAGGATATTTCTATGACAAAGGAAATGTATATCTTGAATTTTCTAGGAATAGCCTCTGAAGACCTCTTTATTCTGGATGACTTTTATATAACTGGCAAACCGTAAGAGACACACAAAACTTACTACACAAAAATAAACAATTTATGCTACATACTTTTTTTTTTCAGTTAACCGTTTTCGAGATATTCCGGATTATTGGTTTCAATTTAATTGGAATTTCAATTTTTTTACTTACCAACCGGTTTTTAAAGGCCGAGACTATCGCTTTAGCCTGTGCTTTTTCTTATTTCCCTTATATTTACAAGGAAGCTAGTAATAAGACTAATTATGCTCATGTTATCTTGATTATCATGAGGTTTGTTTACCGAACAGCTAGAGCACATCATGTGAATGCAACACATTAGTTTTTTTTCTCTTCTACTTACAAGGGACCAAGTAATTAGGACACTTCTAATGTTTATCTCGACTTTCATGATGTAGTAGAAGAATAAGCTTTTTAACAATAATTTTTACATAGATATAGAGAAAGTCATGTGAATGAAACACATCCGATTTGTTTCATTTACCATTAACCACTGGAATATGCTGGTCTTCATATGAGTATTTTGAAAGTTCATATTAAAAGCACGATGGTTATGACTTACTAAGAATCCCTTTATAAAAATTAAAACTCCTTCATAAAAATATTTGAACCGTTGCAATTAACCAGCAATAATGAACCTTTGAAATGAATAATTTTGCTAATGAAGCTAACTCTGAATGTGCTCTACACGCTGTTCACCCTCAGCCAACAAGAAAAAGCATCTCTCAACAACTTGGTAATGAGGTAATGACAATACTCCTACACGAAGACCTAGCAATGCAAAACACTTCCCTGTAGGTGCCTTTTTTTCTAAGAACTATGTACTCTCACAATTTGTTTCAATTAACTGGGTCAATACAAGAGGTCATTTCATGTTAAGTAGTCTACAGTTCATGGGAAAGCGATTTTTTGGTGACAAAATGAAGTCAACTGTGTATTAAGACAACAGTGTTTTCTTCTGTTGAATCATCATCATTATCATAAAGAATTAACCTCTAGAACTTGCTCCTGTCTCATGAACTGCAATTGTTACTTTTACCTCTTCCTCTGTCTCTAAAATATACCAAATTGATTCTATACATTTCATTTTGTACTCTATTTATTGCTCCTTATTTTGGAATACGTGATTCTTTCAACTATCTACTCTTTTATTTCTTGAAAACTTCTCTTTGAGCAATTATTCGCTCCTTAAGCTAAAGGTCTTCCTATGGTCAATGTTTTGGATAATTACATAAAAGACCTCAGATTTTGAAAGCAATAACAGATTTCTTTCTAGAAACTTCTATTCACGTGGGCATGTGTGTATATGTGTGTTTGGGGGGAATTAGAGTTCTTTTCATTTAGGCTCTGCAATCTGAAGGGAATCATTGTAAAAACGGTTCGCCAAAAAAAAAAAAAAAAAAAAAAAAAAAAATCTGATGTGTTCCATTCACATGACTTTCTCTACATCTCTACAATAAATTGATGCTAAAAAGTTTATTATTCTATTTACTTAATACTAATCGAGAAAAAATTAGCTTAGTCTTATTACTTGCTTCCTTGTAAATAGAAGGGAAATAAGAGTACCATAGATTAATCGATAGTCGAATCTTGTAAAAGCTGATTGCTAGTGATTGAAGTACTTTTGTATGGAGACCAGTTAACAAATTCACCGTATGAGAAAAGTATTTTAAAGCTAATAATAATAACAAGGGGTACCTATCTAAAAAACAATCAACTCCACGAAAAAATATATATAACTTAAATTGTGTGTTTTAACGTGCTCTACAGTTTTTGATGGTAAGGTTTTGCCTTACTCTTACGGTTTACTTGCGTTTCCGCAAAATTCACATGTCTTCTGAGGCTATTCCCAGAAAATTGAGGATATACATTTCATTTATCTAATAAATATCTTAAATAGATTTAATCAAAATAGATAAAGCCATTTTTGAGAAAATCAACATTTTCGAAATTTTTTCCATGTAAAGGGTAGTTGGGGGTGCGAAATGTTCTTGAAAATCTTCGTGTCGCGTCCTTGGAAGATACCAAACTTAAATACCAAGTTTGGAATTTACCGGTCTTTTCGTTTTTGAGCTATGCTGTCCACAGACACACACTCATACACATTCGTACATTTTTCTAAAAATGTTTTTTTTTGTATTCAAGGAGTCTCAAAACATGTATTTCCGGTGAAATTTCGGTATATCGAATTTTTGGGCGGAACACAATACCTTCTGTATACACTATGTGCATAGTACGTTTAGAGAAAGTAATTATTGTTTTTTATTATTTATTTTAGCCATCCTGAGAGAAGGATATAATTCATCAGCTAATATCACTAGTGTTTCGCGATCCTTGAAGAAAAACAAAACCATCAAAGTACTCTAAATCTGGTGCAGGAGAAACTATATTTAATGGATGTAAATTGATTAAAATACTTCTTATTGATGTTTTCCTTTCTTTACACATACTGTGTACATAGCGTACAGGGGAAGTATTGTATTCCACCCAAAAATGCGATACCGAGATTTCACAATAAATACATGTTTTCGGTCCCCCTGAATCCAAAAAAAAAAAATCATTGTTGGGAAAAGGTCCAAGTGTGCGTGTGTGTGTGTTTGTGGGCAGCATAGCTCAATAACGAAAAGTCCGTTAAATACCATTCTTGGCATTTAAGTTTGATATCTTCCAAGGATGCGACACGAAGATTTTCAAGAAAATCCCCCACTCCCAACTACCCTTTACATGGAACTTTTTTCAAAAATGTTGATTTTCTCAAAAATGGCTTTAACAATTCTGATTAAAATACCGTATATCAAATATATTTACACGACAAATAAAATGTATATCTTGAATTTTCTGGGAATAGCCTCTGAAAACTACTTTATTCTGGATGAATTTTATTGAATTTTGCATAACTGCTAAATCGTAAGAGATGGACAAAAACTTACCATACAAAAAATGTAGAGTACGTTAAAACACACAATTTATGTTATATACATTCTTTTCGTGAATTCGATCGTTTTTGAGATATACCTTATTTTTGGTTTCAGCTTTAAAAAAACGCTTACTTTTCTCATACAGTCAGTTACATACAGTTTCTCTAATGCTAGTTTTAATCATGCTGCAGCGTGAACTCCCTTGGAACAACGAGCTCGTCCAGGAGCTCCCGTCAGTCAATTACGTCTCGTTCCTCTAGAGGCACTGCGGCCAAAAATCGTGTTATTAGTGCGGTCGTATAACTCAAATAACGACTGAACCGATTGCCATCAAAATCATGGTGTGCAGCATGAGTGAGGTTTCACATACATTATAGGCTATATGGTATACAAATTACTTTCTAGAGTCTTCATGGGTAAAAAATCTGATGTGTTCAATTTATTTCGCTTTTACTTATAAGGAAGATAGTAATAAGACTATTTCTGCTAATTTATTCTGATTAGCATGAAGGAAATAGAAGTACAAGCTTTATAACAATAATTTGTTGCAGAGATGTAGAGAAAGTCATGTGAATGGAACACATCAGAGTTTTTGTTATATTCCAGCCTCTGAGCATTTCGTAGATATATTAAGAAGGTGTTTTAGCGTGTTTCAAGTTGTATCAAATACATACTATGTACATAATGTATAGAGGAAGTATTGTATTCCACCCAAAAATTCGATACCGGTGCACCGGAAAGGTATGTTTCGAGGTCCCCTAAGTCTAAAAACAATTTTTAGAAATACTTCGATTCCATGACAATATAGCTAAAAAGTAAAAAGATGGTTAAATACGAAAGTTGGTATTTAATTTTGGTATCTTCCCGACTACCCGTTTTTTTGTTTAAAAATTGTTTTTATAAAAATGGCTCGTACCATTTTGATTAAAATTTCACATATTTACATAACAAATAATTTTCTGGGAATAGTTTTATGAAGAAGCACAATCTGAATGAATTTTTCTGAAATTTGTATTACTGGTAAACCGTAAGCCAGATAAAAACGTACTATGCTAAAATGTAAATCTCGTTAAAATACACAATTTATGCCATATACATTTTTGTTGCAGAGTTGACCGTTTTCGAGATATTTCTTGTTATGGGTATCAGTTTTAAACTACGCATCTTCTCAAACGGGGTCACATTTCTTTTGTTTTTCCGGAAATACAAAGAAAACGGAGCTTCAATTGTTCACATATCATTTGACTATCGTTTTAACCTGGTATATTCCGTTATTATCCTCCTGCTTATAAGGAGCTTAGTAGTAAGATCAATTCTGTTAATGCTTATCTCGTTTAGCATGATGTAGATTGAAGAATATTCTTTTGTAAGAATAGTTTGTTTGCAGAACAGGTATAGAAAGTCATGTGAAAGCAACACATCAGATTATTTTTAAGCATCATCACTTTATAACCATGCTACAGATAGAGGAAGGAAGAGAGATTCTAAGGAATAAAGCAGGCAAAGCTACAATTCTGCAAGTAAATAAATAATTTTATAATTGAAGAATTCTTTACTGATGTTGCACTGCGCTTTTTATCCCAGAGTTTCTTTATACCATTTCCGTAAATTCAGTTTTCTTTATTTCTGTTGGTTATTTCAAGAATTCTTTTGTGAGCGTTTGATACTGTCAATGATTGTTGCGGTGCTATTTCCTCCACATTTCACTTTGTGCATGTTGCATATCCTTCACGTTTACTGGCTTAAAAATCCTTAACTGATAAGAATAATTCCGACTGAGATTCTATCTGCTGTAATGGAAATTTCCTTATCTCATTAATCAGCAATTTCATAGCATTTTAGTTCATATTCTTTTGTCCTTTACGAACCTATTCTTGTAATTCTCTAAATTCTTACATGAGAGAATCCACCATTGTTAAATGATGGATAATAAGTTGACGTGGTATGCTTATTTCAGTTTCATCATGGAACACTATAGCATTGGGACTATTGTTTGGTGATTGCATTTCTGTACTTGATTTCAATAGGTTGTTAGAAGGAAGCATGAATAGCAACAGGAAGAAAGAATTCGTGAAATCATAAGTATAAAGGTAGCCAAATGTATAGAATATGTAAGAAGGCATGGTTTTTTATGTCATGATAACATCAGAAAAACTGGCCAAACATGTATCCATTCGTCCAGATGGGGGAGGTCCTATTGGCTAGATGTGATCGGCTGATCTGGTTGCGTTGTAAATCTACCTCCAGGCGCATTTCAATTTATTAGCAGCACGACCACGACATGCTTATCAGCCTATGTTTTAATGGACTGTTTGGCTATAATCCTTGGGCGTGTTATTAGACCACTCATATACAAGGTGATCAGTCAGAAATGTGCCTCCCAGGTTGGTGCTGAATTAACGCACCACTCCGAGCTTTGAATATCGAAGAAGACCAAGCTCTTCTTTGCCATCATAAAGTACACGAAGGTAACATCTGAGAGCAAGGGAAATCTTAATCAAACCTGTCTTAATGAGTTTCTGTTCAGTGTCTAGAACGTCTTGGACCAAATTAAACAAGCTGATAATTGGTATGTGAAGGGGACGGGCCACAATGAGTTCTCTGCAACCCCCGCTAAAAATAGAAGTTCCCTATTTCCCAATTGTTGCGACTTCATTTTAACAATGGATTTCTTCTCAAAATATGAAAATAAAAGGTGTTCTGTTAAGGTGATGCATATGTGATATTTGACCAAAAATTATGGAAAATTTAAAGATTATTTGTTTGATAAAGAATAATATGACTTCTAAAATTTAAGAAAAGAAATCGTTTTTCCCACTTAGCGCACTTTAACCACCAATTAACTGCAGCTATAAATGGACAGGCTCATGCTGATTAATAAGGATTCCCACTTTAAACCTTATTTTATCGCATAATGTTTTCCAACAGTTTTCCATACTAAAAATCCTCCAGACGCAATTTTTCACTAAATTGTTTAAAGCCTCTCAAAAGCACATTAAAGAAAGTGGTCTGATTACTTATGCTGCAATTGTTATAAATAAATTATGATTTTGGGAAATTATGATAGTGATCCCTGACAGCCAGCGCTTTGTCTCAGTTGCCTGCCGCTCTGCCAATAGATTCATGTTACGTAAACAATGTTGTCATCCTTGTTGCAAGATGTAACAAACATTCCTCAATGCAGTTTCAGCGCCGAGGTAATCCTAGTAAATATAAGCAATGGTAATGACAGTGACTGACTTTAGAAGCAACGATGAAGATGAATTTGACGACGAATATGATTTAGGAGAAGAGCCTTTGCCAAGCGTTTGGTGCTGTAGCCATGGACGGGACGAAGTGGCAACACCGTGACGGAAAGGCCAGGAAGTAAGTCAACTGTCAGGGATCACTATGAATCTCTTCGACTTTAGTGTCATGGGGCTCTCACTTTTAAACGTACTTGAAAACCCTATTCTGGGTCGGGTTTGAATCCACGACCTTAGGACTAGAAAGCCAAAGTCTAACCTACTGAGCCATCCACGGACTTCATCTCATCTGATTTAGGGTTGTAGGACCAGGCAATATCGATTGGAGGGTTGTAGCAGATTGTGGAATTTGCCTTAACTTTTTGTAATTCTTTCCTTTGAAGCATATTATTGCCTAACGACAATTGGTGTATACGAATGCAGTATATCATTTCTGTAGATTTTGTACATTATATCTCACACACACAGAGTCACACTCGTATTCATACTTCCAGACTTGGGGAGGATAGAGAATAATGTGGAAATGAGAGAACAGTTCCCACTCCAGCCGGTTATCGAACCCAGCATCTCTCGCACGGCAGATATGAGCTCTACCGGCTGATGTATGGGGCCAATCGGAAGTGTTAATGTGTGTTTGAACTTAATGTAATTACTCAAATTTACATCCCCTAAATGAAAAACAAGTGAACATTATTGTTCCAAAATTAAAGTCGCTGATGAGACCCGAAATGGTCGAATACAAATGGAACAAAAACTAAACTAATAAGATGCATCTTGAAAGTTCTGCCATGGCTGAGTGGTTTGAGCGATCACCTTTCACCTAGACGTCCCAGATGACTGCATGTGTGACCTAATGGGAGACGAAACGCTTCTGGGCGGGTTTTCTCCGGATCCTCGCCATTCATTTCACCAGTTACTCCATCCTCACCGTTCATTTATGCTTCGTTTCACGTCATCTACTTCCTCGCTTTCAATCCAAGTATTGGGCTGATATCCCATCCCTGTATACTCTATCACATCCATTGTCTGCAGCTCCTCAATAGGCATAAGCTTGTGAGTCTTGGGGGCGTAAGTCCTCCATATGAGAAGAAGACAAGAAGAAGTGGACCATTTCCCAGATATTCTCTGTTATTTTTATGCATTTTCAAATAACTTTAATCAAATAGAAAGCTGATATTCAATTGTTTCATTGTCATGCAAATATATCGCATGGCAATTCAAAATCATTACGATAGATCCGCCCTTTAAAAATCTGTGCAAGCAAATGTGTAAATACGTAAAAAAGTTTATCTAAGAAGTACTTGCTTTTGGAAGAAACACAGTGTATTTTATTTTTGGTGGCATCTCGATGTCGAGCTTTTTATCAGAATACTTCCTCTGTCGCTTCATATATGTGGTAGTTAAAGTACTAACGACAGAGAGAGAGAGGAAAAAGAGCAGTAGGACGAAATGATTTAGTTATGTTAGTAGGCCAGATACCAGCACTAAAATATGAATGGAGTGGCATAAGCAACTTTTCGATTTAAATTAAACACAAACACGTGATAGTAATTAGTGCTTAGATCCCATTATGAGTTAGGAACGGTAGACGAAGGTCGAGCAATGTTAATGACTTATGAACAAAACTGGAGGGGATACATTTGGAATGCTGAGTGGCCAAAGTTAAGTTATAACTTGCACGCTTCGCAAAGTAGTGGAGTGCATGTGTAAAAAAATCTTATGTACACATTTCACATGGCTTCCTCTACATCTCTGAAGCAAGTCATTGTTAAAATGCTTATGCTTCTATTTAATTCATGCTAATTGAGACAAAATTAGCAGAAATAGTCTTATTACTTGTTTCCTTGTAAGTAGAAGCGAAATAAGGGAGTACCATAGGTTAAAGTGATAGTCAAAAGCTGGTTGTTATGTGATTGAAATTCCTTTGTATGGACAGGAGTTGTCAAGTTCCTGTATGAGAAAAGTATACTTTTTTTAAAACTAATAACAAGGAATATCTCAGTAATGCCAACTCCTGGAAAAAATGCACATAACATAAATTGTATGTTTCAACGCGCTCTACATTTTTTGTGTGGTAAGTTTTTGTCCATCTCTTGCGGTTTAGCAGTTATGAAAAATTCCGTAAAATTTTTCCAGAGTAAAGTAGGCTTCAGAGGCTATTTCCAGAAAAGTCAAAAGATACATTTAATTTGTCATGTAAATATCTTTAATATACGATATTTTATATCGTTAGAGTCATTTTTAAGAAAACCAAAATTTTCGAAATTTTTTCCATGTAAACGATAGTTTGTGGTGTGGATTTTCTTGAAAATCTTCGTGTCGCAAGCTTGGAAGATACTATGCCTAAACACCAAGTCTGGTATTTAACGGTCTTTTTGTTTTTGAGCTATGTTGTCCACACACACACACACATGGACCCTTTTCTAATTTTTTTTTTTCAGACTTAGGGGACCCCAAAATATATGCTTTCGGGGAAACCTCGACATCGAATTTTTGGGCAGAATACAATACCTTTTCTCTCCACTATGTACATTGCACATGCAGGCTAGAGAAAGTAAACATTTCTAGTGAAGAAATACTATATAATAGAATGTGATGTGTTCCATTCACATGACTTTCTCTACCTGTTCAACAAACGTACGTCATGCAAAATATAATTCTTTATCTGTTGCATGCTAATTGAGATAAACATTAGAAAATTGTCTTATTACTTAGTTATAAGAGAAGTCTATTAAAAGTATAAGTTATATTAAAGAGATAGTCAAATGTGTTATAAGCTATCGCTATGCAATTGTCATTACAATTTTCTTCTTTGCATGGCCAGAAGTAAAACAAAAGAAACACGGACAGCTTCTTGTTTGAGAAAAGTAAAAGTGCTCTAAAATTAAAACCAATAACAAGGGCTATCTCGGAAAAAGTTAGCTCTATAACAAAAATGTAGAGGACAGAAAGTGTGTGTTTTGACAAGATATACATTTTTTGTGTGGTAAGTTTTTGTTTATCTCTTACGGTTTACCAGTTACGCAAAAAGTCGTCTTCAGAGGCTATTCCAAGAAAATTCAAGACACATATTTTGTCATGTAAATATCTTTAATATGTGGTATTTTAATTAAAATCGTTAGAACCATCGTAATTTTCGAATTTTTTTCCACGTAAGGGTAGTTTCGGTTGAGATGATTTTCCTCAAAATCTTGGTTTCGCATCCTTGGATGATACTAAACTTAAGAACTAAATGTGATAATTAACGGTCTTTTTGTTTTTTGAGCAATGCTGTCCACACACACACACACACATATACACACACAAACACACACCACCCACATCCACACAGACCTTTTTCTCTTTTTGGATTCAGGTGAAATCGAAACTTTGATTGGAACACAATACCTTCTCTATGCACTATACATGTAAAGAAAGTAAAAACTACGTAAATAGTTTCGATGCAAAGGCTTTCACGACCGAGTTAATTGATAAAATACTAAAATAACCCGGGTTGGAAGGTTATTCAAAATTGTTAAAACTTGATATTTCGTTCAACTCCTTAGTTGTGATCAAAGAGCAGACTTCTAGGCTGGCAGATGTTACTATTTTATCATTAAATAATTCCTAACGCTATACCAGAGTTTTTCAAGATCACCAAGATTAAAAAAAAAAATCTGAATTGTTCCATTCACATGTCTTTCTCTACTTCTGTGTAACAAATTATTGTTAATAAGCTTATTCATCTATTTACTTCATGCTAATCGAAAAAAAATTAGCAGAAATAGTCTTATTACTTGCTTACATGTAAGTAGAAGCTAAATATGGGAGTATCATACGTTAAAGTGAAGTCAGAAGCTGGTTACTAGGTGACTAAAGTTCCTTTGTTTGTATGGATACGAGTTGACAAATTCCTGTATGAGAAAAGTACAAGTTTTTCAAATCTGAAACCAAAAACAAGGAATATCTCAAAAACGATCAACTCCTAGAAAAAAATGCATGTAACATAAATTGTGTGTTTTAATGTGCTCTACATTTTTTGGGTGGTAAGTTTTTGTCCATTTCTTACGGTTTGGCAGTTATGCAAAATTTCTCCAGAATAAAGTAATCTTCAGAGGCTATTCCCAGAAAATTAAAGATGTACATATTACGATATTTTAATCAAAATTGTAAGAGTCATTTTTGAGAGAATCAAAATTTTCGAAAAAAGTTCCATGTAAAGGGTAGTTGGGGTGGGAGGATTTTCTTGAAAATCTTCGTGTATCGCATCCTTGGAAGATACCGAACTTAAATACCAAGGGTCTTTTCGTTTTTGAGGTATGCTGTCCATAGACACGCAGACACACACACACGTACACACAAACTCACGGACCTTTTTTCAAAAACTGCTTTTTTTGGATTCAGGGGGATCCAAATCATGTATTTCCGGTGAAATCTCGGTATCGAATTTTTGGGTGCATTACAATACCTTCCCTTTTTTTTTTGTGGTGTTTAACGCCCGCGTTTACAGCTCTGGCACCGCAGGCGATGACGCTGATGATACATGAAAATGGAGCTCCGGTGGAATGAGATGGCAGGGGAAACCGGAGAACCCGGAGAAAACTCGTCCACCACAAAGCTCACATGCGGTCGCTTGGGATCAATAGTCGAATAGTCTGAACACTCGGCCACGGCGCGGCCAATATCTTCTCTATACACTCTGTACATAGTACGTGTAGAGAAACTAATAACTCCGATAAGTTAACAGAATGTGTTGCAATCTTCTCAAAACCAAAATGTTCACTTGTAGCCGTTTTGTTCCCTAAATGTATTGTGTTTCAAAAGCCCAGCACAGTTTTTGCCTCAGATAAATGGGAATGTTTTTCAAAAAGACTGGGCATATCAAGCAGCAGATAATTTAAAACGCACTTTTTCACACAATCATTGTCACCTCATATAATCATTAAAATCATTTCTCTCACTTTCATTTAAAAGCATTATGATTTTTATCAATTTGAACAAATAAACAGTATTAATAACACCAGGAAATGCATCATTTATGCAGGTACCACAGCAGTGCTTATTGTATAAAACAATTTATAACTTGTGCAATCGTACATAACAATAAATATTTTAGATGGTACATAAAATCTATTAGAGCGTCATTTTAAAATGTTTCCGATCACTTCACACTTGCACAACAATATATTAAGAAAGGTTTCTTTCCATGAAAATGTGTTTTTTATTATTTAGGTACTCTTTGGTGTGTCCAACAGTTTTACTTTCTCTAGAACGTAAATACAATGTAGTTCGATGCAGATTTCATCGGAAATACGTGTCTTGAGGTCCCTTGAATAAACTTTAATTTTTAGAAAAAGGTCCGTATTTATGTGTCTGTAAACAGCTTAACTAAAAATAATTGGTATTTGAGTTTAGCATCTTCCAAGGTAGCGACACAAAGATTTTCGAGAATATTCTCCCACGCAAAACTACCCTTTACATGGAAGATTTTTCAAAAGTTTCAATCTTCTCAAAGTTATATACTGTATATTAACGATATTTGCATGATAAATAAAATGTATATCTATAATATTTCTGGGAATAGCCTCTGAAGTCCTTATCGTTTTGGATGACCTTTGCATAACTGCTATACCACAAAAGATAGAAAAATTTACTGCACAAAAATTGTAGATCTTGTTAAAACACACAATTTGTTATGTGCGTTTTTATACAGGGGACCCTAAAACATGTATTTCCCATGAAATCTATCCATATCAAATTTGTGGGTGGAATGCAATACCTTCTCTATACACCATGTACAGAGTAAGTAAACGTGTAGTAGGTTTTCATTGTTTTCACCTGGTTTGGCAATGTATTATTGTTTATATTATTATTTACAAAACCTTAAATGTAATCACAAACTCCGTGTGTGTGTCCCTGTGTTCGTGAACTCGAACACTCAAAAACGTAAAGTAGGTAAAATACCAAACTTGGTATTTAAGTTTAGTATCTTCCAGGGATGTGACATCACCCTCCGTGGTATAATGGTTACTAGGCTTACTTCATATACTCAAGGTCGCGAGTTCAAACCCGGCGGAGGGCGATGGATTTTTTCAGGCGTAAAAATCTTTTTTAGAAAAAAATCTACTATTTACATGGAAAATTTTTCGAAAATGTTGCTTCTGCCAAAAACGGCTCTAACAATTTTGATTAAAATACTGTATATTAAAAACACTTACATTGCAAATAAAATGTATATCTTGAAGTTTCTGGGAATAGCCTCTTAAAATCTCTTTATTCTGGACAAATTTTGCTGAATAGTGGTAACAGATAAAAATAGACAAAATTTACTACACAAAAAATATAGACCTCGTTAAAACACAACATTTATTCATATGTTTCTTTTCATGGAGTTGACCATTTCTGAGGTATTCCTTGTTATTTGTTTTAGATTTAAAATACTTAAAATTTCTCAAACACAAAGATTTGTAAACTCCTCGCCCTGCATAGAAATGGATTTCCACAGGTGGCAACCAGCTTTTAAGAGATTTAAGTATCGTTTTAGTCTAGAGTATTCCCTTATTTATCTTCTACTTACAAGGAAGCAAGTAATTAATACAATTTCTGCTAATGTTTATCTCGATTATCATAAAGTAGATAGAAGAATAAGCTGTTTAACAGTAATTTGTTACAGCGATGTAGAGAAAGTCATGTGATGGAACACACCAGATTTTTACTGAAATGAGGTGAAGATAAAACTCGACAGAGATAAATATATTGTAATGTGGAAAAGTGAAGTAGGTTAATAACAATTGATAGTTTCAGAAAAAATTTGAATAAAATCAGAAGAAAATTATGCTTATTGACGAAGTCAACTTCAGCAATGGGGGAAGGTTTGAAAAGTAATTACGTAGAATATTAATGACCTGTCTGTATTAACTCTGCAGTGCACACAGGAAGCATCGATCATAGCTGAAGGGCTTTAATGTTGAAATTAATGACACTTTTACGATCCAGAATGTGCAATAACTCTCACTCTGCAGTAACCAACTGGCATTGCAGACCTGAAAGCTTTTACAAATGTAAGAAAAATCTTTTATCTAATTCATGCAAATCGAAATAAACATTAGCAAAAATGTCTTATTACGTAGTTTCTTATAATACATTAGCCTAAACCGACAGTCAAATGTTTTAAAATATGGTTGCTATGGGATTCAAGTCCGTTTCTTCGCGTGACCAGGACTTGACAACTTCATGTATGAGAAAAGTATTTTAAAAGTGAAGCAAATAACAAGGAATATCTCGAAAACTGTGTATATGACATTAAGTGTGTGTTTTAACGTGATCTACATTTTTTCTGCAGTAAGTTTTTGTGTTTCTCTTACAGTTTACCTGTTATGCAAAATTCAGAAAAATTCAAACAGAATAAAGAGGTCTTCAGAAGCCATTCCCAGAAAACTTAAAATATACATTTTATTTGTCATGTAAATATCTTAAATATAAGAGATTTTAATCAAAATTGTTAGAGCCATTTTTGAGAAAACTAAATTTTTCGAAAGGTTTTCCACGCAAAGGGTAACATGCGGTTAGGGGGATTTTCTTGAAAATCTTTGTGACTCATCCTTGGAAGATAATGAACTTAAATATCAAGTTTGGTATTTAGCGGACTTTTCGTTTTTGGACTATGCTGCCCACAGACACCCACGTACACAGAGAGAGAGAGAGAGAGAGAGAGAGAGAGAGAGAGAGAAATATACACATACACGAACATTTTTCTAAAAATGTTTCTTTTGGATTCAGAGTTCTTAAAGCTTGTATTTCCGTTGAAATCTAGGTTTCAAATTTGTGGATGCAATACAGTACCTTCTCTATACACCATGTACATAGTACGTGTAGAGAAAGTAATAAAAGCAAACCCACTGCTAAACACTACTCAGTTTCTGTCTGCAGGAATAAAGTTAATTAATCACTTCTAAAATGATAGTACATTACCAGAAGAGAAAAACAAATTTAATAAATATGGATCCTAAAATTAGTGTCTTCAACGGTATAAATCTTTTCAAATGGGAGTTTAACATCATCCATCTTTTTTAATCTGAGCTCGCGGCTTCTTTAATGTGGTGCAGTAATGACATGTGTTAACACTCTAAACAGGAGTTATCGCTGCAATTTACAGACCGTATCACAATGTTTTTTGCTTAATTTGTATTGCCCCTTCACTTCTTTGGTCATATTGGGGTCTTTGACTTAAGAAACCTCTTAAGTGTTATTCCTCGCCAATCTGTAGCTTCTCTTAACGTTGCTTTTATCATTTTTACTTTCTCTATCACTAGTTTGCACTATGAAGGTACCTATTGTATTCCACCCAAAAATTCGATACCGCAATTTCAATGCAAATGTATGTTTTAGGGTACCGTGAATCCCCCCTAAAAGCATTTTTAGATAAAGTCCATGTGCATGTGTCAGTGTGTGGACAGCATAACTCAAAATCGAAAAGTCGGTTAAGTGCCAAACTTGGTATTTAAGTTTAATAGCTTCCATGAATACGACACGAACATTTTCAGGAAAGTCTCCCCACCCACAACTGCCGTTTACATGGAACATTTTTTGAAAGTTTTGAATTTCTCAAAATGGATATAACGATTTTGATTAAAATATTATAAGTTTAATACAATTTTATGATAACAAAGCCTCTGAAGACCTCTCCATTCTAGATGAATTTTGTTTAACTTTTGTATAACTGGTAAACATTCTCGCAGGTGTCCACTGCACCCAGGTGTTACATTCCAAGGTTGTCAGGCCACTCTTGGCGTGTTAAATTTGCGGTACCTGTGACAATGGCTACTAAATTTGCGAGTACTTACGAAACGGGCAACTATAAACTTTCCAAAGCAGACCACTAACACACTACTGCAATTACGGGTCAGCAATATGTACCGACATGCCTGAAGTTTTTATGTTTGCACATAAATACTAATTTTTGCATTGTTTGAAAATGTTGGCCAAAGTTTAGTTATAGACCCCTTAACAAAAAGTGACTAGAAGAATCACATTTTGTAAGAATAGTTTTTGGAAGAGTGAGTAAAGAAAACTATATGATTGCAGCGCATCAGCTTTTTTACTTTCTCTCTACACGTACTGTATACATAGTGAAATTGCACTCCACCCAAAAATTCGATACAGAAATTTCACTGGAAATATATGTTTTTAGATATCTTGTATCCAAAAAAAAAATTCAGAAAAAGGTCCGCGCGCGTGTGTCCGTGTGTCAGTGAACACAATAATTCAAAAACGCAAAGTCGGTAAAATACCAAACTTGGTATTTATGTTTTAGTATCTTTCAGAGATGCGACATGGAACTTTTCTCGAAAATTTTGATTTTTACTTTCTCTACAAATACTATGTACATAGTGTATAGAGAAGATATTGCATTCCACCCAAAAATTCTATACCGAGATTTCACCGGAAATACATGTTTTGGGTCCCCCTGAAACAAAAAAAAAAAAAAAAACCTTTTGAGAAAAAGTCCGTGTGCGTATGTCTGTGGACAGCATAGCTCAAAAAAGTAAAAAGACCGTTGAATACCAACATTGGTATTTAAGTTTGGTATCTTCCAAGGTTGCTACATGAAGATTTTCAAGAAAATCCCCCACCCCCACTACCCTTTACATGGAACATTTTGATTTTATTAAAAATGACTTTAACTATTTTGATTAAAATATCGTATATTAAAGATATTTACTTGACAAATAAAGTATATCTTGAATTAGCTGTAAATAGTCTTAAAGACTTCCTTATTTTGGAAGAATTTTACGGATTTTTGCATAGCTGCTAATCCATAAGAGGTTGGCAAAAACTTATCACACACAAAATGTAGAGCACGTCAAAACACTCAATTTATGATAAATACATTTTTTCGTGGAGTTGATAGTTTTTGAGATGTTTCTTGTTACATGTTTCAGCTTTAAAAAAAACGTATACTTTTCTCATACAGGAATTTGTCAACTCCTGTCCATACAAACAAAGGAACATCAGCCACATAGCAACCAGCTTTTGACATTCACTTTAACCTATGGTACCCCCTTATTTCGCTTCTACTTAGAAGGAAGCAAGTAATAAGACTATTTCTGCTAAGTTTTTTCTCGATTAGCATGAAGTAGGTAAATAGAAGCATAAACTTTCTAACAATAATTTGTTGCAGAGATGTAGAAAAAGTCATGTGAATAGAACACATCACATTGTTTTTATTTCTTGTGGTCATACAAACAAAGAATTTCAAAGCAATTCATAACGGCATTAAAAATCTGTGAGTTTCCTCAGCACGGAGTAAATATGTAATTAAAATTTTATCTCCATAAACCATAAGAGGATATGCCGCCTGCGTAGTGTGTCTGCCTCACATTCAACAGGACACGAGTTTGAATCTCGCTTAGGATGAGTAACCCAGATGAGGTTATATTCGGGATTTTCCCTTATCCTAAGAAAATGAATTTGCAGTAACTTTAAACTCCATGGATCCTAAGATCATTTGAGCATCATTTCACCAATTTCATTCATCAACAAGGTTAAAGGACGTCAAGCTACAAACAAGACTGATGTTTTACACTCCCATGACTTTCTCTACCTACTCTACAAACAAACTTCTTACAAACGATTATTCTTCTTTCTATACAATGCTAATCGAGATAAACATTAGCAGAATGTTCTTATTACTTAGTTCCTTATAAGTAGAAGGGCACTAAAGGCTATACTAAAGTTAAATGTTTTAAAAGCTATCGTTATTCGATTGTCATTGCAAATCGCTTCTTTGCTTGGCCAGGAGTAGAACAAAAGAAAACGGACACGTCCCCTCTCTGTAAAGTAAGTACTTGACAATTGAAGCTAATAACAAGGGATATCTCGAAAATGGAAAACTTCACGAAAATAAAATTTATATGACCTAAATTGTGTATTTTAACGAGATCTACATTTTTTGTGTAGTAAGCTTTTGTCTATCTCTTACGGTTTACTTAGTTATGCTATATTCAGCAAAATTCATCCAGAATAAACAGGTACTCAGAAAATTCAAGATATACATTTTATTCCGCCTGGGTAGTGTGGTGGGTGCGTGTCTGCCTCACGTTCAACAGGTCGCGAGTTCGAATCTCGCTTAGGGTGAGTTACCCGGATAAGGTTTATTTCTGAGTTTTCCCTTATCTTGAGAAGACGAATGTCGAGTAACTATAAGCTCCATGAATTCCGAGATCATTTGAGCAACATTTCACTAATTTCATTCATCGTCCGATATGACCAACTAGGTTCAAGGAAGTTAAGGTACAAAGAAAAAAAAAGCATTTTATTTGTGATGGAAATTACTTTAATGAGTGGCATTTTAACCAAAATCGTTAGAGTCATTTTTAAGAAAAAAAAATTTTCGAAAAATGTTCCATGTTTGGGGTGGGAGGTTTTCTTTAATTTTTTTCTTTTGGATTCAGAGGATATCAAAACATATATATCCGGTGAAATCTCGGTATTGAATTTTAGGGATACAATACAACAGCTTCTCTATACATTATGTACATAGTTACATGTAGAAAAAGTTAAAAAGGATAGATTTTGTAAGAGTGAGTAGAGAAAGTAATATGAGTAAAATGATAAGATTTTTATGCAAATATGCGTCATGATTTCATAAAATAACAGTACACCGATGTTTTACATGAATAGTCCTTAACAGATAGAGGTTCATGCGGCCTTTGCACATCCGATATTTTTACTTTCTCTATATGTACTGTGTATATAGTGTATTGTATTGTATTCCACCTAAAAATTTGATACCGAGATTTTGCCGGAAAAACATTTTTTGGATTCCCCTGAATCCCAAAAAAAGCACTTTTGCAAACAGGTCCCTGTGTGTGTGTGTGTGTGTGTGTGTGTGTGTGTGTGTGTGTGTGTGTGTGTGTGTGTGTGTTTGGACAGCATATCTCAAAAACGAAAAGACCGTTAAATACCAAACTTGGTGTTTAAGTTTGGTATCTTCCAAGGACGAAGATTTTAAAAAATATCCCCCCACTCCAAACCACCCTTTACATGCAACTTTTTTCGAAAATGTTGATGGCTCTAACGATTTTGATTTAAATATCGTATATTACCTGAAAAATAAAATGTTTATCCTGAATTTTCAGGGAATAGCCTCTAAAGTCCTCCTTATTCTGAATGATTTTTATTGAAATTTGCATAATGGTAAACCATAAGAGGTAGACAAAAACTTACCGCACAAAACATGTAGATCATGATAAAACAGAATTTCTATAATATACATTTTTCGTGGAGTTGATAGTTTTGAGACATTCCTTATTATTGGTTTAAAACATACTTTTCTCTTACAGGAATTTGTCAACTCCTGTCCATACAAACAAAGGAAACTCAGTCACATAGCAACCAGTTTTTGACTGTCACTTTAATCTATGTTACTCCCTTATTTCACTTCTACTTACAAGGAAGCAAGTAATAAGACTATTTCTGCTAACTTTCCTCAATTAGAATGAAATAAATAGAGTTGCTGAGATGAAGAGTACGTCATGCGAATGGAACACATCAGATTTTTCGATACCTTGTGTACCTAGATACAAAGGTTCAATGCTGATTGTTGAGATCTTCACCGCAAAGCTTCTTATTGGAAGACTCTGTCCCTGTTGATACCTCTAGCTGGAATAGCAGTCCCTATTCTCTGGACAATTGTGGAAAGCAGCAGTCAACAGCAAAGTATTTCTTTCGTCGCTGAATATTACTGATTGCACCGGCATGAAATATTGATCTCACAGCACAACGGAACAGGAAACTGTGAATGCATCCAAATGGGAATTGTGCTGATGCATGGTATTGTTTCCTTGCCACTGGGATTTCGCATTACACTTGATTCCGAGTGTAGTCGGAATTTGTATCGAAACAGACGGGAATACGCAGTTCCGGCATAGACAGTCGCTCAGGAAAGCTTTCAACGTTACTAGTCAAACAGTTTGAAAAGTAAACGTAATACCGTTTTAATATTAATGGCATGTACAATGGGGAACATAAAAACTTCCTGAATATCTGAACAAAATTAATAATTAATTCATTGACATTGCCTTATAGGATTGTATTGTTGGATTTATGAAATCTTTGTTTTGCTTCATTTTTACTAAACAGCCTTTACAAAGTGGGCCGGAGAGACGACATGCTTTATTTATATTCACCTATTTTGCTTTCTCTGCACGTACTACGCACATAGTGTATAGAGAAGGTATTACATTCCATCTAAAAATTCAATACCGAAATTTCACCGAAAGTGCATGTTTTGGGTCCCCCTGGAACCAAAAAAGAAGCATTTTAGAAAAAGGTCGTGTGAGTGTGTTTGTCTGTGGACGGTATAGCTCAAAAACGAATAGACCGTTAAATACCAAACTTTGTATTTAAGTTTAGTATCTTCCAGGGATGCGACACAAAGACTTAAAAAAATAAATAAAAAAACACCCTAAACTACAGTTTCCATGGGAAAAAAATTAAAAAATGTTGATTTTCTCAAAAATGCCTCTAACGATTTTGATTAAAATGCCCTATATTACAGACATTTATGAGGCATATAAAATATATATCTTGAATTTTCTGAGAACAGCCTCTAAATACCTCTTTATTCTGGATAATTTCAATTGCATTTTGCATAACTGGTAACCCGTAAGAGATAGACAAAAATATACTGCACAAGAAATGTAGATCACGATAAAACACACAATTTATGTCATATACATTTTTTTCGTAGAGTTGGTCGTTATCAAGACATTCCTTGTTATTGATTTCAGTTTTAAAATACTTCAACTTTTCTCATACAGAAACTTGTGAACGCTTGGCCACCCGAAGGAACGCATTTCAATCTCATAGCAAAGACATTTTAAAACATTTGACTGTCGGCATAGCCTAGTGCATTCCCTTATTTCCCTTCTACTTATAAAGGAACTAAGTAATATGACCGTTTCTGCTAATGTTAAGTAGATAGAAGAACGAGCTTATTAACAATAATCTGTTACAGAGATGTTGAGAAAGTCATGTGAATGGAGCACATCAGATTTTTAATCTCTGAATGTAAGTTAAAAATTTAGCTGCATTTTATGTGATCCCTCATTAAGAGCAAACATTAACAAACATGTTCACAGCAGCTTTTAGGTACACTTTATGTGCGTTAAAATGAAGCATAATTCTGATTTGGTAGACACATATATTCTAAGACTATGTTTTATTACATTCATTAAAAAGATATTTCTATACCCACTTATATTCATTATTAGGTTATTTACGATACAGCTTTGCCTATAAATTACTTATTATTAAACAATAAATACCTTATTAGTTCAAACATTTATCGGAATCGCAGAGGAGTATATTCAGAAATCATAATTTGCTATTTCTTGCTAAGAAAAAGAGAACATAATTGAGAACTCAAACGTCTTCCGACAGATAACGTACCTACAATTATTTCGAAAGCGATAGTATTAAAATAATTAGATAAAAACTGCATATTTTAATGTGCATCATAGTTTTGTATAGTGAGTTCTAGTCTATGGTTTCCCAGTCATACACAAACATTTAAAATTGACCTACCATGGAAAAGATGCCAGAAAATTTAATTTTCAGAATATTCAATATAGGTTTTATTACTCACATAAATACCTTAAATATATGATATCAGAGTGCCATTTTTCAGAAAATGAAAAATAACGAAATGTTGTCCATATAACTGGTAGTTTGAGGTAGGAAATTATTATTAAATTTTTATTCTAATTCTTAGAAAATGCTAATACCAAGATAGGTGTTTATTTGAAATCCCGGTTACTCACAAGGATATTTTTTAATGATGAACCTCGATAGCGAATTTTTGGTGAATAAATCTCTCCAAGTCGTTAGGAACAATAGAATTTAATTTTTGTTATTTTTCTCTTAAATATACAATTTTAATTGCGTATGAGGAGAATTTCTTGGATGGGCGGAGATAACAATAGATGTTGCAGTGCCAAATATAAATAAAGTAAATGTTAAAATAAAATATTCTCCTGGCACCATATAAACGCTTTTAGGAAATTATTGTTTTTGTGTTATAACTACTACTACCACTATTACAACATTATTATCAATAATAATAATAATAATAATAATAATAATAATAATAATAATAATAATAATAATAATAATAATAAGTAACAACAGCAGAAAAATATAGCGTGATATTTTCAACGGAAAAAAATGCATGAAATTAGAAATCAAAGGCTAAATTATTATGCCGTTGGGAGTTGTTATACTAAACTGTGAAAATATAAGCGATGAAGGAAGATATCAAGTTCGCAGTGCAGCAAATATATCTGGTATTTGCGAGATTCGATTGGAAGAGTACATATTTTAACTGGAGCTAAAGAAAAACCTGATGTGTTCCATTCTCATGACTTTCTCTACATCTCTGTAACAAATTACTGTTAAAAAGCTTATTATTTTATTTACTGCATACTAAGTGAGCTAAAACTAGCAGCAATTACTTTCTTTCTTGCTTCCTTGTAAGTAGAAAGTAAATAAGGGAGTACCATAGGCTAAAGTGATTGTTAAATATTTTAAAAGCTGGTTGCTATGTAATTGGAATTCCTTTGTTTGTTTGGTCAGAAGTTGACAAATTCCCGTACAAGAAAAGTATAAGTATTTTAAAGTTGAAATCAATAACAAGGCATATCTCAGAAACCGTCAGCTGTACAAAACAAAACAAAACAAAACAAAAAAACATATATGACATAAATTACGTGTTTTAACCAGATCTATATTTTTGTGTAGTACGTGTTTGTCTATGCAAAATTACGCAGTATGCATCTAGAATGAAGAAGTCTTCAGAGGCTATTCCCAGAGAAAATAAATGTTTTCGAATTTTTTTTCCATGTAAAGGGTAGTTTGGTGTGGGGGATTTTCTTGAAAATCTTCGTGTCGATTCCTTGGACAATTCCTACTAAACTTAAATCGAAGTTTAGTATCTAATGGACTTTTCATTTTGTGAGCTATGCTGTCTACAGGCGCACACACACACACACACACACACACACACACACACACACACACACACACACACACACACACACACACACATTCAATACACTGACAGATACACATAGACACACCCTGACTTTTTTCTAAAAATGCATATTTTATATACACAGGGTCTCAAAAAATGTATTTCCAGTGAAATCTCGGTATCGAGTTTTTGGGTGGAATGCAATACCCTCTCTTTACACTATATACATAGTACAAGTAGAGGAAGTAGTAAACGTTTACAAAACTGCAATAAGGCCTGCATTAGTGTATGAAACAGAACAAGGGCGAAAATAATAAATCTCGGAAAGATAAAGATGAATATGTAAAGGCAACAAGTTTAAACAAGAGAATAATCGAGTGATCAGCGTGCTGCACCCGGGTTCGTCTCCTGGCTGGGTCAATTACGGATCTATACAAATGACAGAATTAAAAATCTGATGTGTTCCATTCGCATGTCTTTTTCTACTTGATCTGTAAACAAACTATCCTTAAATAGGTCAGTCTTCTATTCCCCTCATATTAACATAACAAAATGGTTTTATTACTTACTTTCTTGTGAATAGAAGTGAAATAAGGAAATATACTAGATTAAAGCGACAATTAAAACTTTTTAAACCATGTTTTGTGATGAGATTGAAATTCTGTTTTCTTTGGTATTGCCAGGAGTAAAACAAAAGAGACACGAAACTTCCTATTTGAGAAAGTATAAATATTCTAAAATTGAAACAAATAACAAGGAATATCTCGGAAACGGTTAGCTTAAAAAAAAGTGTATATGACCTATTGCGTACGTTGACGAGATCCATGTATTTTGTATGGTAAGTTCTTCTCTATCTCTTAATGTTTACCAGTTATGCTATGAATGAAGTGGACTTCAGAGGCTGTTCCCAAGCAATTCAATATATGCATTTTGTTTATAATGTAAATATCTACAATATGCAGTATTTTAATCAAAATTCTTACAGCAATTTTTGAGAAAATCAAAATTTTGGACACTGTTCCTCATTAAGAGTAGTTTGGATAAGGAGTTTTCTTGAAAATGTTCGTGTCCGTCCTTGCTAGATGCTGAACTTAAATACTTAAACTTGGACTTTTCGTTTGAGTTGTCGTGTTCACAGACATAGGGACACACACACACACGAACACAATAGGATTTTTTACTAAAAGTGTTTTTTTTTTTTTTTTTTTTTTTTTTTTTTTTTTGGCAACTCAGGGTATCCTAAGGCGTGTATTTACAATGAATTCTCGATATCGAATTTTTGGATGGTGTATAATACCTTCTCTACTATTATGTGCATTCTACATAAGTGATAAAGTAAAACTATGAATAACGGATGAAATACAGTTTGTAAACGGAAAGAAACATCTCATGAGTGTGTTGACAGCGAAAAGAAAATAAGATTGATTAAAATAACATGAGACCAACGACCAGCAGGAAGCAGAAGTGCTGGAGGACGACTAAAAAAATCTGATGTGTACCATTCACATGACTTTCTCTATCTCCCTGCAACAAATTATTCTTAAAAAGCTTATACTTCTATTTACTTCCTGCTAATCAGAAAAAAATTAGCAGAAATAGTCTTACTGCTTGCTTCCTTGTAAGTAGAAGCGAAATAAAGGACTACCATAGGTTAAAATGATAGTCAAAGCTGGTTGCTAAGTGACTGAAGTTCCTTTGTTTGTACGGACATAGTTGACAAATTCCTGTATGAGAAAAGTATAAGCTTTACAAAGCAGAAACCAAAAACAAGGAATGTCTCAAAAACGATTAACTCCACGAAAAAATGTATATAACATAAATTGTGTGTTTTAACGCGTTCTACATGTTTCGTATAGTAAGTTTTTGTTCATCTCTTACGGTTTAGCAGTTATTCAAAATTCCGTAAAATTCATCCAGAATAAAGTACTCTTCAGAGGCTATTCCCAGAAAATTCGAAATATACATTTTATTTGTTAGGTAAATAGCTTTAATATACGATATTTTAATAAAAAAAATGACTGCCTCTGTGGTCGAGTGGTCAGCGAGCTGACTTCTCATCCGGAGTTCGATTCCCGGCTGGGGCGGAGAATTTTTCTTTAACCAGATTTATTCCCTATCCCCCACAGAGTCTGGAAGTAGGAATGTGAGAGTGAATGTGCGTGTGTATTAGTAATATAATAACAGTTAACCTAATGTTCTAACCTACAGTAATACGAGTTGTTTCACAAGTCAAAGCCCCCGATATGACCATTGAAGTTAAAGGGGGCTATACAAATGAAACAAAAAAAATAAATAAAATAAAAATCGTTAGAGCCATTTTTGAAAAAATCAAAATTTTCGAAAAACGTTACATGCAAAGGGTAGTTGGGGGTGGGGGGATTTTTCTCAAAATCTTCGCGTCGCATCCCTGGAAGATACTAAACTTAAATACCAAGTTTGGTATTTTACCGACTTTTGGTTTTTGACTTATTGTGTCCACAGACACACGGACACCCGGACCTTTTTCCGAAAATGCCTTTTTTTAGTTAAAGGGGACCCTAAAACATATATTTCCGGTGAAATCTCGGCATCGAATTTTTGGGTGGAGAGGAATAGCTTCTCTATACACTATGTACATAGTGCGTATAGAGAAAGTAAAAATGTTAGAAGGAACTTTTTCAGTACGTCAGGCTGTATGAAGACAAGCGGGGCTGGGGTAAATAAAGAAAAAAAATCTGATGGGTTCCATTCACATGACTTTCTCTAGTTGTTGCGCAAACAAACCTTTTATTCAAAAGATTAATTTTTAGCTACATAGTGCTGATCAAGCAGAATTAGTCTATTGCTTGTTTCCTTGAATGTACAAAGAGAATAAGAGAATGCACAGGCTAAAGCGATAGTCAAGTCGTTTAAAACCGGGCCTATGTGAAATTGAAATTCCATTCTCTTTTCTTGCCAGGAGTAAACAAACAAGAAACAAAAAGAAAGTTCTTCCTGTTCGAGAACATTTTAAGTGCTTTTAAATTGATACCAATAATCCGGAAATTCTCGAAAACGATTAATTCCACAAAAAATTGTACACAACATAATTGTGAGTTTTAATGAGATCTACAGTTTTTGCGGAGTAAGTTCTTGTGTAACTCTTATAGTTTGCCAGTTATACAGAAGTAATCCAGTTCATTAGTCATAAACATATTTTAAATATAAAGTATTTTAATCAAAATTGTTAGAGCGATTTTTGAAAAAATCAAAATGTTCAAAAAATGTTCCATGTAAACAGTAGTTGGGAGGGGGATTTTCTTGAAAATCTTCGTGTCGCATCTTTGGAAGATACTCAACTTATTTTGGTATTTAACCGAGTTTTCGTTTTAGAGACATGCTGCCCACTGTCACACTCACACAAACAGACACACATACATGGACATGTTTCTAAAAATCTGATGTGTTCCATTCACATGACTTTCTCTACATCTCTGAAACACATTGTTGTTTATAAGCTTATACTTCTATTTCATGCTAATCGAATAAACAGCAACGGTTTTATTGCGTAGTTCCTTACAAGTAGAAGGGAAATAAGGGAATACACTAGGCTAAACAGACAATCAAATGTTTTAAAATGTGGTTGCTATGGGGTTGAAATCCGTTTCTTTGCCTGGCCAGGAGATGACAAATTCCCGTATAAGAAAGGTATAATAAGTATTTTAAAACTGAAACCCATAACAAGGAACATCTCAAAAACGGCCAACTGTATGACACATATTGTGTGTTTTAACGAGATTTACATGTTTTGTTGGTAAGTTTTTATGTATCTCTTACGTTTTACTAGTTATGCAAAATTCACCAAAATTCATTCAGAGGTCTTCAGAAGCTATTCTCAGAAAATTCAACATATTCATTTCATTTGTTATGTAAATATCTTAAATATAAGAGATTTTAATCAAAATCGTTAGAGCCATTTTTGAGAAAATCAAAATTTTCGAAAATGTTTTCATGAAAGGTAGTTTGGGTGGGGGTGTTTTCTTGAAAATCTTCGTGTCGCGTCCTTGGAAGATACCAAACTTAAATACCAAGTTTGGTATTTAACGGTCTTTTTGTTTTTGAGCTATGCTTTGCATAGGCACACTCACACATGGACTTTTTCCTGAAAATGTCATGTATTTCCGGTGAAATCTCCATATCAAAATTTTGGGTGCAATACAATACCTTCTCTATAGACTTATGTACATAGTACGTGTAGAGAAAGTAGAAAGAATAAACAATAATAACCATAATTTTATACTATTAAAATCTTGATTACGGATGTATACAATACGTACCAAGGAACTGCTCGTCAAAATACTGCGCTCCAATGTGTTAAACAGCTGACTGGCTGCAGCTCCTATAACCGTTGCTTCCTGATGATTTGCAAGAATCAGATTTGCGTCTTGTTTTTGTAGCGAACCGAGGTACTGCTTACATCAGCGCCCACACACATCTATGAACATGTACACACGCGCGAGCTGCAATGCAGCCTTTTACGTTAAAACTGGCGTACGACTGAATGAAACTTATGTCATCCGCGTTAGGCGATTAGTCACTAGTGGGATGCCAATTCACTGAAACACCAAAGAGGCTGGGCCACTTATTCATACTCTGCTGCTTCATGGAACACGCTTTTTCGTTAAGGTCACCAACAAAACTAAAATAAGCGTACCTACGCACGTTCACAAACTTGCACACATCGTCAGGGAAATGGTTGCAGAGACACTGTGGGAAAGTTGCTATAAAGAAGCTCTCATAACTCACGTTTTCTACAGAGGAAGTTTAGTAGTCCAAATTACATATTCCATGACTGTGAAACGCTGATAAAGAGTTATAAACTTTCATCGAAACACTTAGGACATGTCATTGAAATGTATACTATATTTTTGCCATGTGTAAACATTTTCGCTTCAAGGCTATTAAAATAATAATTTTACTGTCTAAATTCATTACTGTAATAAAATGTAATTATCACTATTCACGTAAAAATTAAATTTTACTACATTTTTTACTGGTTGTATTGATAATAAAATTCAGCGAAATAGACTATCAATAATTTATAATATATAGGAGGAAAGATTTTATCAGTTTATAATTGTAATACTTACATTAGTTCTCAAATGGTAAATGACGCATTCAACCATGTTTATTTACCGAATGTTTTTTTTTTTTTTCTTTCTTCGCTGCCTCCTGAATTATGATATGGCCGGCCATGTCTACACCCTATTTACCCCAACAATAGAAATAAGAAGCAATTATTTTATTTCAGCTTTTAATAACTAATAATGAAATGGAAACCCGTTATTTTATGAGGTTATTGCATTCATTTCATACATAAGAAATACAAATAAACATTACAACTGAATTAATTGAAAGTACAATTGTGGAACTGACAATTATTAAAAGTGAAGATTGGGTGCCCGCAATAGCATCCTGTTACCAACAACCAAGACAGGAGATTAAACAAACGAACGTCAGGTGGGGCAAGATTTCAAAGAAATGAACATCAGCTGCGATAAGATGTTTCGACATTATTGGTCAGATGACAGAGATTGGTTGATATTGCCTAATCTCGTCCATTACATTAGCCCTTTAATAATTGAGCTAAATTGTCAAGGAATATCCCTCCTCAAGCTACACTTTACATTGAAACATTTGTTTTTTACTTTCTCTATACGCACTGTGTACATAGTGTATAGAGAAGGTATTGCACTCCACCCAAAAATTCGATAACGAGATTTCACCGGAAATATATGTTTTAGGGTCCCCAATATCCAAAAAAAAGCATTTTTACAAAAAGGTCCTGTGTCTGTAAACACGATAACTCAAAAACGAAAACTCGGTAAAATACCAAACTTGGTATTTAAGTTTAGTATCTTCCAGGGATGCGACACGAAGGTTTTGAAAAAAATCCCCCCACCCCAAACTACCCTTTACTGGAATTTTTTTCGAAAATTTCGATTTTCTCAAAAATGGCTCTAACAATTTTGATTAAAATATCATATATTAAAGATATTTACCTGACAAATAAAATGTATATCTTGAATTTTCTGGGAATAGCCTCTGAAGAGTAGTTTATTCTTGATGAATTTTACTGAATTTTGAATAACTGCTAAACCGTAAGAGATGGACGAAAACTTACTCCACAAAAAAATGTAGAGCACGTTAAAACACACAATTTATGTTATATACGTTTTTTCGTGGAGATCGTCGTTTTTGAGACATTCCTTATTTTTGGTTTCTGCCATGAAAAACATATTTTTCTCATACCGGAACTTGTCAACTCCGATCCATATAAACAAAGGAACTTCATTGACATAGCAACCAGCTTTTGTCTCTCACTTTAACCTATGGTAGTCCCTTATTTCTTTTCTACTTACAAGGAAGCAAGTAATAAGACTATTTCGGCTAATTTTTTTTCTGATTTGCATAAAGTAAATAGAAGTATAAGCTTTTTAATAATAATTTGTTGCAGGGATATAGAGAAAGTCATGTGAATGGTGCACATCAGATTTTTTTGAATACGTTGTTTAGGCTACACTTGAAAACGTAAAGGCAGTTGATGTGATAAATCCTCGCATCAACAAATAACCAGCGCATGCGTATTCAGCACATTCAATGCTGCCGCTGATTCATTTTAGCTCTTCTCTACCTTGTTTGAACGCTCGATATCACTCAACACTCGATCTTGACAGACAGCAACGTCCATATAGGGAGTGAAGCCTTCGGATGTTTTTATTTTCTACCTGATCAAACATGGTGATTATGCAGTGCTCCTAAACAGGCAATAGCAACGGCTAGACTTTTATTACTTTCTCAATACCACGTCTCATTTAAGCTTTATCGGATTAAATTGTGTTTTGTTTATGGACGCACTTTAACTGCTGCGTTCTCAGTGTCCCATTCTTTATTGAACATGAAAGACCACTTAATTTTGCACAGAGGCCTCTTTATCAGGCTTGAGGTTCTTTTGCGTGCCGTAAAGTTACGACAGGGGACCAACGATTTATTCCCTTCCGAAGGAAACCATGCTAGGGACTTTTATGCCGAAAAAAAAACCCCATCGCCCTCGCGACCTTGAAAACCAGAGGCTAGCTAAACCATGGAGGATGACAATATCGGAATGCAGTAGTCTTCTTGATATGAAATATTTAAAGCGCAGCATTATTCGACATTGCATAGCTGATTGCCATTTAGAAAATTTAGATTAAATATATGAAGGATTGATAAAAGTTGTCCTATAATCTGCTTCGCTTGCATTTCATACTATCCACTTCCTCACGATCACTCGTTCCAGGTTCTCCATTCCGTGGTTTCGTGCCGTTGGGTCCCCGACAAGCATCCGCTTGTAAGTCCTAGGGGTGTGTCAGTGCTGAATACGGGGAGGGTAAGCCAACTACGAAACGAAACGAGTTTGCTGTTCACAGACGTAGAGAAGGATGGCACATACACACACACTGATTGTTTTCCTAAATATCCGATGTGCTCCATTCACATGACTTTCTCTACGTTTCTGTAACAAATTATTGGTAATAAACTTATTCTTCTATCTATTTAATTTAGCAGAAACGACCTTATTACTTCCTTTATAAGCAGAAGGTAACTAAGAGAATGCACTAAACTAAACCCACAAACAAATGTTTCAAAATGTGGTTGCTATGGGATTGAAATGTGCCGATTCCGGTGGCCGCGCTCGCTAAAGTGACTCGCTTTGGCGCTTCGTGGTGCACAGGATTGTGGGTTCGAGTCCCGCCTTGGGCATGGATGTTTCTGTGTTTGTAAATCTGTCTGTTTGTGTACCTATATGTAAAATGAAAACGTTAAGAATGATGTCTACTAAGGAAATATAGGAAACTGGAAAAAATGGAGAGAAAAAAAGGAATACGGCACCGGAGTTCTGACAAGCCAGCGGAACTGTATTTTTTATAAAAAAAAAAAAAAATCCGTTTCTTTGTGTGAGCAGTAGTTGACAGGATACCGTTTAAGAAAAGTCAAATATTTTAAAGCTGAAATCGATAACAAGGAATACCTCTAAAAAGGTCAACTCCACGAAAAACTGTACATTTCAAAAATTGTGTGTTTTATTGTGATCTAAATTTCGCAAAATTCACCCAGAATAAAGTAGTCTTCGGAGGCTATTCCCAAAAAATTCAAGATATTTATTTTATTTATCGTGTAAATATCTTTAATATAGGATATTTTAATCAAAATTGTTAGAGCCAATTTTGAAAAAATCAAATTTTCAAAAAAAGTTCCATGTAAAGAGTAGTTGGAAGCGGGGGGCTTTTCTTGAAAATTTTCATGTCGCATCTTTGGAAGATAACAAACTTAAATACCACGTTTGGTTTTTAACAGTCTTTTCGTGTTTGAGCTATGCTGTCCACAGACACGCACACACGTAGACACACACACATGGACATTTTTCTAAAAATGTTTTTTATGTATTCAGGAGGTCCTAAAACATGTATTACCGGTGAAATCTCGGTATCGAATTTTTGGGTGCAATACAATACCTTCTCTATACACTTTGTACATAGTACGTGTAGAGAAAGTAATACTTTTGGGGTGCCTCAAAACCTACATTTTTTGTGAAATGTAGGCATAGAAATGTTGGTACTGCTTACTGGAAGTACATAGTGGAGAAAGTAAAAATCCTTTTGGGGATAAATGCATCGCAAAACCTGTGTTTCCGGTGAGATCGCGATATTTATTTTTATTTATTTATTTATTTATTTACTTAATGTTAAAATGTCATACTTATCTACTACAGTTAAAGTGCTGCAGAAAATAGCAAGTTTTGCTGATAGATGAAAATCGCTACCGTTCAATGACAGCATTAATTCCTGATGTTTTGTGTTTGATGCAGTTGTGAAAATCGACTGAAAGGGTAATGCAATATATACTAAGTGTGGTATATAAATCAACGAACACCTATGTGAACAACATCAAGTGAAGTGGGATGTGGCAAATCCTCATTAGTGGTGGCTCTTTTGTTTATGCTTAATGGAAATAATGTGATGTGAAACATAAATCATGGGACCCCTTGAGAAATGAAGAGGAGAAAAACATGGAACGCTTTAATCAAACTAAATTAACTTTGTCCCGCGTGTACAAACAATTGCGTTCTAAAATAATGACCGTTTCCATGTTAAGTATTGAAATGCATGGAAATCAAACGGGTGAAGATAATGTCAAATGTCATCCGGAGTTATCCCGGCTACAATTTCACAGGAACTTCATATTCCGTTTATATGTATCTACAGTCATGGAAATAAGTATTCATACAGTACTGCAATTGAAATTGACCACTGATATTTCCATATTAAATTAAATGACAGCGCTACTATTCTGTGTAGGAAGCCACCCCATTAAACAAACATTGTCATGATAACAAACGTACCTCAAGGAAATAAACGATACCCCAATGCTGGCTGTATTTGACAGTGAAAAAAGTATTCATACACAACTAGAAATGTAAACACAGAAACCACCAACGAACCGTTTGCAGCAAGCAAGGCCTCCAGTGGCAAGCTATCTCCTGCTTGTTGGTTCTGTTACGTAGTGAATGCCGTGCGACAGAAATATGGGCCGCAAAGGTAAAGAAACAACTGTAGAGGAAAGCCAGATAGTTATCTCTCAATATCAAAAGGGAAAATAATTTTCAAACATTTCTGATGTTATTGGAAGAAGCCGGGCAACTGTGCAGTCCATAATAACAAGATATAGAGAGAGAAATTCTATCATTAACAGCGAAAGAAGAAGACGACCACAGAAGCTAACGCAAAGGGAAAAGAATATGTTAATAAGAGTGATAAAAACAGATCCTAAATTGACAGCCTCTGCATGGTCTGCCTTGTTAACGATCAGTTCGGAAAGGAAATAACACCAAAGGCTGTTCGCTATGTTCTAAGTAGTGCAGGCTATGGAGCTAGGGTACCTAGAAAGAAACCATACATCAGCAAGAAGAACAAGAAAGTCAAGACTTGAATTTGCTCGAGAGCATCTAAGCAAGAACACGAGTTTCTGGGACAGGGTATTGTTCACAGATGAAAGTAAATTTAATGTATTTGTAAATGGTGGCAGAATTTTGGTGTGGAGAAAACCAAATATTGAGCTTGAACCCAAGCACCTTCAAGCCACAGTGAAGCATTGTGGAGAAGGAATTATGATATGGGGGATGTATGGCTACATCTGGTGTTGGGGAACTTGTTTTTGTTGAAGTTAACATGGATAGATTTCAATCTTTAAATATCCTAAAGAATAATCTGCAAAAGAGTGTTGATAAATAGAGTTTAGGCACAGATTACTACTTTCAACAAAACAATGATCCTAAGCATACGGCGGAAATTGTTCGTTTGTGGTTGTTGTACCATACTCCCCACGTTCTTAAGTTTCCAGTACAAAGTGCAGACCTTAATCCAATTGAACATCTTGGGATTCCCTTGAAAGAATCGTCCGAAAGCATGACTCACGAAGTAAGGCAGCTCAGAAACAATGTCTTCAGCAAGAATGGCACAATATTACTTAGAGACTACAAAAAACCTGGTTCATTCCTTGCCAAAGAGGTTAACAGAAGTAATACGTAGAACAGGAATGCCTACAAAGTATTACTTTTCTTATTGTATTGTATTTAAACTATCATTTTCTTTGAGTGTATGAATACTTTTTTCCTTGTTGTGAGAAGCCAGCTGGTACAAATGTTTTATTTACTTTTTGAAGAGTAGTCATTTAGGTCATGCATTTATATGTATAGATTCAGGAGGAAATATCATACTGTTAGTTTACCATATAACCTCTCTGGATGTTAACTTTAGTTATAATAAATTGAGTTGTTCTACATAAACACTGGTGTATGAATACTTTTTTCCATGACTGAATGTATTTATTCTCTACAACTGGGTACTGCCCGGTGGCAGAGTTAAATGTACAAAATTTACTTACAATAATAATCTTACATTAAATTAAGAATAGTTATACAACTAACATATTGCATATACATGTTATTTTTTTTTAAATGCCTAACTACTTATTCAGTATAGCAATACTTATGTCAATTACCAGCATTTTTGTAAGCAGTTATTATGAAGCCTCTACATTAATACTATGCATTACTAATATATACATTAATACAGTTTTATGAAATCTTTAGTTACTTCACAATATTTACTCAAATTAACTAACATTTATTCCCTTTAAATTATTCCTAAACTTCTCTAAAGTCAAAGGGCAGCATTGATAGGCTTCTACAGGCAATTCATTCCATTCTTCAATGGTCCTCTTAACAAAAGAACATTTTCTTACGTCGGTTCTGTATCTTCTACCCTTAGTTTTATACAAATAATCGTTTCGTCCATAGTATGCTGGGTTTTCTAACCTCTTTCTAACGTCCACCCATGCATTTAAACCAGGATAAGCTTTAAATAGTGCGACTAACCTATGTGTTTTATGCCTAACTTTTAGCGGCTCCCATTTATTCTCTTCGCCTTTAGTAAGTCCAAATTCTTTACCCCTCTATATGAATTTAACCACCCATTTCTGATTCTTTCCCAGCGAATCAATTTGATTAACTCTGTATGGGTACCAGCATGCTGCTCCATATAAAAGCTTATATTGCCATACACAGTAATAGATTGCTGAAAGGTGTTGTACAAATTATTTCAGTTGGACATAGATATTTTTAAATTCCAACACATCAACATATATGGTCTAATAATTTGCGTATACAAGCAAACTTAGTGATTAGCCTCAAACCCTTAAGTGGCATTTATACCATGATTAATTTAAGAATGAAATCAAAGGAAATGCTAATTTTATAATTATAAAAAACACACAGCATGCTAGATGAAGACCTTCAAGAAAACCTCACCGCTCTAAAACCATTCTTTACGAGGGAAATTTTTCACCACTTTTATTTTATTAAAAATGAATCTCATATACATGATTAAAACACCAAATATATAAAATATTTGCATTACTAATAAACCGAATGCCTAATAAGATGACTTTTCATTAAACAGCCTTTGAAGTTTTCATTATAACTCAATTTTCTATAATGTTATGGAAATAGAAAACCCCAAGAGACTGATAAATCCCACTTCAGGAATTTGTTCATAATATTAGTTGTTTTTATATTTCAAGCTCTGTGCTTCATCCTAAGGGATCTTAATGAAGATGCATGAACTTTTCCGATTCTACTATTTTCACTTTTCTTTGCAACATGACATTACCGATAAACATTCCAATGTTGCTTTCCGCATTTCGTATAAAACGAATACTTATTGTATATTCTGGAAGCAATTATAGAAGTAATATGTAAATTGAATAATGTAACTTTTTTCCAGGAATACGGTCGCGCCATTGCCGAATGATCAGATCATTCTACTCTCACCTAGACGGCCCGGGTTCGATCCCAAGCGACCACATGTGAGATTTGTGGAGAACAAGGCGGCCAGGGGCGGGTTTTCTCCGGGTTCTCCGGTTTCCCCCGCCATCTCATTCCACCGGGGCTCCATCTTCATGTATCAACAGTGTCATCACCTGCGGTGCCAGAGCAGTAAAAGTGGGCGTTAAACACTACCCAAAAAAATTATCCAGAAATAACTTTGCATCCGAATTTACTTTCTCTACTACGTTTAGGGAAAAGTATTGTACTCCACCCAAAATTTCAACAGCGCGATTTCATCGTGAGCAGGCAGAAGTTTTGAATGTTCCTGAATAAAAAAGGTATTTTTAGAAAAACTTCACAGTGTGTGTATGTGTGTGTGTGTGAGAGAGAAAGAAAAAAGAAAAAAAAAAAGAAGGGGAGAGATTTGTGAACATCATAACTCGATAACAAAAAGTCATTATATACCAAACTTGGTATTTAAGTTCACCATTCTCCAAAGATGCGACACACAAGTTTCAAGAAAATCACCCGCCTAAACTAGCCACTACATGGAACACTTTTGGAAATGTTCGATTTCAAGTTTTTATTAATTATTTTGATCTAAATATCATATATTAAATATATTTGCAGAACAAGTAAAATGTGAGTACCTCCAAATAGAATGGTCAGCGAGCTTACTTCTTACCCGGAGGTCCCGGGTTCGATTCCCGGCTGGGAATTTTTCTTTAACCAGAATTATTCCCTATCCCCTACAGAGTCTGGAATTATGTATGTGAGAGTGAATATGTGCGTGTGTGATTCAGAAAAATAGAAAAGGATTTAAACCAAACGTAAAGAACTTACACACGAGTTGTTTCTAATGCAAAGCCACCGATATGACCAATTAAAACAACAAATAAAATGTATATGTTGACTTTTCAGTAAATAAGAAGCCGTCTTCATTTGGAGGGAATTTTGTATAATTGTGTATAGTTAGATGAAAACTTATTACACAAAATCTTTTTAAAATACAATTTATTCCAATAAATATTTTATGCCATGAGCCATTTCCTAGATGTCCATAATTATTGGTACGACTCGGGAATGCTTCGTCATTCCTTTTTAAGCCCTTTCAATAATCGCTGATTTTATGAAGACGCAAGGGATTTTTTAAAGGTTGTATATAGCTTCCAGATCTTAAACATTTGACATTCGCTATTCCCTTTGAACATGAAGCGAAATGTATAACATAGCTGTTTTTACAAAACTGTGTCTCAAATTTTTGCCCTAGAATAGCCATTAATAAACGATAGAAGATAGAGAAATTCATATGAATTTAACATATTGTATATTTTTAAAAATAGGGATAGGGGATAACTCCGAAGAGAAAACAAATCCTAACCTGCATTCATTACGTTGTTGGCATTCTGCTTTACAACTGGACATTTAGCTCTCTGACCATTTCTCTGTGTTTATTACTTTCTCTACACGCACTATGTACTTAGCGTATAGCGGAAGAAATACAATACCAAAAATTCGGTATCGATATTTCACCGGAAATATGTTTTGAGATTCCGAGTCTAAAAAACATTAGAAAAAGGTTCTCTCGAATGAAAGAAAATCCCTCCACTCCAAACTACCCTTTACATGGACAAAAAGTTCGAAAATTTAGTTTTTTTCAAAATTGTCTCTAAACGTTTTGATTAAAATACCGCTCATTAAAGCTATTTATATCACAAATAAGTTTTCTGGAAATAGCTTTTGAAAACCTGTTCATTCTGAATGAATTCTACTGGAGACTTACAAAACTTACCACACACAGAAATGTAGATCTCGTTAAAACACACAATTTATGTCATATTCACTTTTGTTATAGAGATGACCGTTTTCGAGATATTCCTTGTTATTGGTTTCAATTTTAAACTGCGCATCATCTCATCTATCGTTTCGTTTCGTTCCATCTTTTGTTTTTCTGGAAATGCAAAGCGAATGAAAGTTCAATTGTTCACTTATCGATCGACTTTTAAAAGATTTGACTATCGCTTGAGCTTGGCATATTCTCTTATTTACCTTCTGCGTGTACGAACTAAGCAGTAATTTTCCTAATGTTAATCTCGTTTAGCATGCCGTAGACAGAAGAATAAGCTTTTGTAGGAATAGTTTGTAACATACTAGGCAAAGAAAGTCATGTGAATCGACATAGCAGATTTTTTTCGTCTAATTTCTGTGTACTATTTCTTGGGACTATTGCTGGGTGTTACCCTAACTGCATGTTATAGTGTGTTCCCAGCTGGTGGATTCTGAAAGAGTGTGTACTACGTTCACAACACACACATGAGTACAGATAAGGTGACGCGCAGATAGAAACGGTATTGAAGAATAACATGCAGCCTGCACTAATAGATTAGTGACCGTGCTAATTCTGAGCCCAATTCTGAACACGACGCCGTTTCGTTTTCTGAAGAAGAAGATTAGTTTTGTGTGTGTGTGTGTGTGTGTGTGTGTGTGTGTGTGTGTGTGTGTGTGTGTGTGTGTGTGTGTGGACGGCATAGCTAAAAATCGAAACGCTCGTTAAATACCAAACTTAGTATTTAAGTTCAAAATCTTCCAAGGATGCCCCACAAAGATTTTCAATAAAATCCCCCCCCCCCAATTATCCTATACATGTGATATTTTTTCGAAAATGTTTATATTATCAAAATTAGCTTTAACGATTTGTATTAAAATGCCATATGTTTAAGATCTTTTCTGGCAAACGTAATATATACTTTAAATTTTCTGGGAATAGCCTCTAAAGACTTCTTCATTCTGGAGACTTTTGTAAGAGAAAAACAGAAACTCACTACATAAAACATGTAGAGTTCATTAAAACATACTTTATGGCATAGACCTTTTATTAAATAAATAAATATAAAATGAGTTAACCGTAGTTAATTGCATTCGTATAACGCATTCGTATAAGGGTAACATTAAAGTCATTGGTTTCTCTCCTTACGAATACTCTTTATTGTTGACACGGAAATATCAGTATAATATGCAAATGGTTGTGAGCTTGTGGCATTGTATATAAATACAGTTTATTCAGAGCTTCTTCATCATATTCATCTATAACGCTACTTATAATTTCACGCCTTTCTGAATGCACTACCGTACACTTCTTAACTTCAGACATGGTGAAAAGAATACAAATCTTCTTACAACGTTGAACTACTACTACACCTTGTTACGCTAAGAAGGCCATGCCAAGTTAATATACATATGTGCTGGAATGATTACTGCATAACAGCTCACCGTGTAACTAGATATCGCTTTCCCCTGTCCCCACATTTCATACTGCAGGACTCACGAGCTCAGAATACAACTATACATTGCTATTCTGTGGTTGGCCTACCTCGTGCGTGCGTGCGTGCGTGCGTGCGTGCGTGTCTGGTAGGCTCGTGGTGAGCCTAGGTGTTGTTGCTGTGTACCTACCCTGGTAAGGGTTTAACCACAGGAATGAGGTGACGGTTGAGTTGTGTGTGTTTTTTTTTTTTTTTTTAAAGGTGTTTTCGAGCGTTGGTGTTAAGGAAGTAGCGCTATTAGGCTCCTCGAGCGGTTGCATTTTCAGGAGCAGCATCCTTTCCTTTGCTCCGCTGGTGTTTCTTTTTCTTTTTTTTTATTTAATTATGGTGGTGAAATTTTGATAGACCTCTCCCAATGGGAGGGGGGGGGAGTGCTTTGTTCAGCGATTACGCTGTTGGCTGGTTTAAAGCCGTTGTTACCGGGGGTGCCCACAAGCCATGCGGGGAACCCGGAACCGCCTCTTTCGGCGTTCAGAGGGTAAGTACTCTCCCAGAGATCTGACAAGTGCGTTCTCATGGTCGCCCAATCTGGCGTAGAATTTTTGAGCCCGGCGCCTAATAACATCTTCCACATATGGGAGGGCTTCATGTAATAGCCTCAAAGGGAAACGTCGACATACAGAATATATGGACCGGAGTCCTCTATTCTGTACTTCGCAGGCATAGAGCATCATGGTGGTCTACCTCAACTGTGATGCACCTTATTTATACAGGAGAGTTTCCTTCTAAATAATAGCAATATAATAGTACCACCACCACCACCACTACATTGTTCTGCACTTGGTCATGGGTTTCTCAGTTACATCACGTTCAACAAGAAAGAAGATGACCACACGGACATTTCAAAACAAATGCAAGACATGGTCTTACCCCAAACTCATGAAATTTTAATGAAGCATTAGTCATTTTGTGACAGAAAAATAGTCGACCCACTTTCCAAGTAAAAGATTCTTTGGGATGAGGCATATTCTCTGAAAGCCTCACCTTGTATCCTCTGAAAAACTCGACTTTCCGCGTTTCACCCCTTACCTCTCTCTTCCTCCCTCTCCCACCTCTTTATCTTTCTCGTTCACATACATATTCACATACAAATAGGCTTCTTTAATGTTTCTGTTACATTCAGGAGGCCTCAGAACATGAATTGTTTTGTAAGATAACTATGTCTAAATTTCGAGTGGAGTGAGATATTTCTTCAACCTTAGGTAATAAATAAAAGATACGAAGTAAACATCTGTAGTATGAAATATACATGACATTTCTCCACCCATTGAAATGTCAGAGTAATGTACAGGTCATTCATATAAAACGATATTTTCCAATCCATTTCATTCACAGAATCGATTTTTAAAGTAACATACGTTTAGTCGCATCCGGGAGGTTGCAACAACGCTATCTACATCTATTCTATACTAATATTTTAGAGAATAATTTTGTAACGTATACATAAGGTAATTTAAAAAAAAAATCTGATGTGTTCCATTCACATTACTTTCTCTACAGCTCTTTAACAAATTATTGCTAAAACGCTTTTCTTCCATTTACTTCATTTTAATTAAGATAAACATTAGCAGAAATGGGCTTTTTACTTGCTTCCTTATAACTAGGAGAGAAATAAGGGATTACACTAGGCTAAATCGATATTCATATCTTTAAAATCTAATTACCCTGTATTGAAATCCTTTGCACTGCCAGGATTTGACAAATTCTCGTATGAGAAAAGTTCTAAGTATTTTAAACTGAAACCAATAACAAGAAATATCTCAAAAATTGTCAATCCCCGAAAAAAATGTAGATGGCTGACAAATTGTGTGTTTTAAGAGATCTATATTTTTGTGTAGTAAGTTTTTGTCTATCTCTTAGGATTTATAAGGTTCTTAAAATGTTGTTAATCGGTTCGAATTAATTGCTAAAATATGCCTTAGAGGTAGCCAATTAGATTGTGTTAACAGATTACTTCAATCACTAAGGATTTGAAATTTGTATAAAATAACAATAAACAATAAATTTAAAGGCAATCTATGCAATATTAATTATAAATATTCAAAACCTTTATAAAAGTTTTTAGTGTGATATGCAGGAAAATTAAATCCAAACCTAAATTAGGTCTTGCTCAAACATTTGTACATAGTTTTAATATTTTCTCAAATATTCATTAAAAAGGAGTTATAGCAGCTGTCAAAAAACATTAAACATTATGCTTATATGAAGAATATATTTTCTACAAAACTTCCGGCTTTGCTATAAAACCATGATATTCAAACAACTTGAATATTTAAAGCTATGCTTTATTAGAATAATGTCTTTAACCGAGTTAATCACTGACTTGTTTCTTTTGTGTGTCTACTATGCTGACATCGTGCAAACAATCCTCAGCATATGGTTGTTAAAGGAATAGTAAAGTCATTCCTTTATTCTCTACTTACACTTTAATTGTTTGCTCACAGAACCGTGTGTAGTATAGGAGTTGGATAGGTAGAGTCAGATTGAAAAACTCAATGCCATAGCGGGGATTTGAACCACGGATCTCCCTGTCTCTAGCCGGTTGCTCTACCACTGAGCTATCATGCCAATATGCCGGTATGGCACTAAATTTCTCAACTGACTCGCGTTTTCCGGTAAACCACTACGTGATCTCAAATTATTTTGAGATGACAAACCCCAATGGTGACTTACAATGTCGTAAGTACTTCAGGACCCAGATTCATACTATAGCCAACTATTGTGGACCATTGTGATAATTTAGTTGTTTTCTCACAGAAACCGTGTGTAGGACAGGAGTTGTATAGGTAGAGAACGGGAGACCAGTGGGTCAAATCCCGGCTATAGCATTGAATTCTTCAGTCTGACTCTACCTATCCAATTTTTTCTAACGCTTCTTGAGATTTTACAAATTTAAAACTAAATAATGTTTACATTCGTCATTCCAGATTTTTCAGAAATTCCCCCCGGAAGCCGATAACAGGCAAGTCCCGATAAGTGCAACATTTTTCAAACCCCAAACGGGTCTGGCTCCAGCAGACTCAAGTTCCGCAGCCAGAGACGTTGGCCAATCTGTCTGCTGGGCGGTGAAACCCCAGACAAAGGAAAACGAGATTACAGCTATCGCCGCCAGGTGACCTATGTACGTGTTCCCTCATTCGTAAACCCTGGCAAAATATTAGTGGTGGGAAAAACTGTTCTTTTTGCGAAACAGTTTAATCTGTTTCTGTTGCAACCACGAAACAGTTTCCTGCAACAGAAATTCCCTAAACTGCGAGATTGCAGTTTCTAATTCAGTTTTAGACTAAGGCTCTTTCCTGGGCTTTCCCTATTGGTTACGGAGACAATATGGCTACGTGACAGGCGAACGACAGGTTTCTAGATTTTGTCGAGGTTAGGCTACGTTAGGTTAGACTGGATCGAAATAAGGGATATAATTGGACTTTCTGAAAGTCGGTTTTACTTTCCAATGGGAAATGCACGATCTGCTTGCGCATGGGCAGCCATGATGATCAATCGACTAACTAAAACTCAACTGGAATATGAATGTCGTGTTTGTTTCGCAACATTGATCAGCTGCAAAACTCTTGCAGACATATTGTGTACCACAAAATACAGAGGAAATTATAAAATCACGGAAGCAAAGTATTGCTGCGCGTTAACGAGAGGGAATGAGTTTGTATTGTATTTGAATTTCGCGTTACCAGGCCGAGCGCTACAGGGTACAAAGGCGCACCTTGCGGTAAACTTTGGAAGCAATTATAAAATATTTATGTTATGGAACACAACAACCGTAGCATAGTAACTGTTACAATAAATGAAACAACTATATAGGCCAGTGTTTCCCAACCTTTTGAAGTTCACGGCACCCTTGGGAATAACATTAAACACCAGGGGCACCCTTCCTTGAATTAAAATAAAATTAAGCTTAATATGTTAATTTATTGAAATATTATATAATAATAACATACACCATAACATAATACAGTAAACTTTACTACAATCACTGAGTAAAAATACATCAATAAATTTTGTTCGATTAATGATTAATGTGAAACTTGTGATTGATGCTTAGAGCACAAATATGTGATGTCGGGTCTTACAGTTGACAGTGAAACACGCAAATCATCCTCAAGGTTATTCAGTCTATTTCTTGCTTTGCATTTTATTGTCACCATAGCAGAGAAGGCTTGCTCACATAGATAGGATGTTGAAAAGGGCAAAAGTGCGTTAATTGCTTTCTTCATTAGGTTAGGGTACTCCTCTCTCCGTTGAAGCCAAAATCTAGCCACCGACGCCTCACTCTTGGTGAACTTACCTTTGAGTGTGGAATCAGCGCAAAGATCAATAAATTCATCTCGTTCGCAAGCAGTGAAGTCTATTTCCTCTGCACTATCTACGAAATCAAATGGGGAGACAACCCAGTCGAGATTCGTAGTGGAAATAGTTGGAAAGTACGCATCTATTGCATCTTGCAATCTTGATAAGTGATCACAAATGCGGTCTTTCAGTTTACCCAGATCTTTATCTCCTGCCACATTAAGAAGAGATGGAAAGTTCGACAAATCTCCTTTTTGAACTGCAGACTTCCAAGAACTAAGTTTTCTTTTAAAAACTTTCATTTTATTGGTTGAGGATATTATTGTTTCATGTCGACCCTGCATCGAAACATTCAGTTCATTCAGCTTATGAAAAATATCTGCCAGATACGACAGTTCAAAACACCAAGAATCACTTAGTAAGAGCTCATGAAATGTGTTTTGATTTTCATCCTTAAAAAAGTTTTTAGCTGTTCTTTAAGTTCGAGAAACCGGTTCAATACACGACCCCGCGACAACCACCTTACTTCTGTGTGAAGTAACAAAGAGGTATGAGGTGCATCCGTTGCGCGACATAACTGTTCAAAAATTCTGCACTTTAAAGGTCGAGACTTCATATAGTTCACCATTTTCACAACTTGGTTAAACACTTCAGCAAAATCGTCATTACACGCTTTCACGACTAATGCCTCTCTATGCAGAAAACAGTGAGTTATAATAATGGATGGATTTTCATTGAGAGCTCTGGCAGTAAAACCTTTAATTTTCCCAGACATAGATGGTGCACCATCTGTACATATACCACAACAGTCTTTCCATGAAAGATCATGGTCATTGAGATAGGAATTAATAGAAACGAAAATACCATGGTCTGTGGTTGTAGTCTCCAGCGGTCTACAGAACAGAAACTGTTCACTAATATATTTTTCATCAATATATCTGATAAAACCAAGGAGTTGCGGTTTGTCACCAATATCGAGACTCTCATCTTCTTGCAAAGCAAATGTTCTACAAGTTTTTATTTTCTCCGTGACTTGTTCGTTGATATTGCATGACATTTCAGATATCCTGCGGCTGATTGTGTTGTTGGACAGAGGAACTTTCGAAATTTGATTAGCTGCTCCTTCGCCAAGTATTGTTGAAACTATAACTTGACATGCACGGCCAATGATTTCCTCTCCAAGAGTATGAGGTTTCTTTTTTTTTAGCTATCAGTTCTGCTACTTTAAATGAGGCTTCAAGAGCAGTATCACCTATGGTCATTCTCTTTACCATTCGCACAGCTGCTTTCTTCTCCCCTTCTAATATATGTGAAAAATACATTGCACTTTTCTGTGACACACTAGGATGCTTTGTTGTAAGATGCCGCTTCAGTTTGCTAGGTACCATGGCCTCGTTGCTAAGTGTTTCGCCACAAACTAAACACACAGGGATAGGGTTTTCCTCGTTGTTATTCCACTTAAATCCATGCGCTAAGTAACTGTCCTGGTATGTTCTTTTCTTTCGTTTGTCTTCTTTATGTGATGAATTCGACGGTCCGGGAGAAACTGTAAGATGTTGGCTTCTTAAAGCAAGCAGTAGGAGCCGACTGTTCACTTTCACTGTCCTGGCGTTTACGTTTAACAATGAACTTATCCATAGCTAAACACTGTGAATCAACGCGAGGAAGACAACTGAAAGCGCCAAGCGTTCAGTAGAAGGTATTTATTTTGTTTATCTCAATATCTCGCGGCACCCCTTAGCCAATCACACGGCACTCTAGGGTGCCCGGGGCACACCGGTTGGGAACCGTTGATATAGGCGTTGCTGTTATTGTTGCATGGATCTATTGCGGGGAAACGATACAGGCAAGAATAACACAAATTCCAGAAGTGTTTTATGAAACAGTTTTAGCGGTAAAACTGTTTCAAATGATGGTGTTAATGAAACTGCTTCAAAATAGTTGTTACTTTTGTCCCATCACTAGAAAATAATCAGATGGGCGAACGTCTAGCACACTAAAACTTTTATGGTGGTGTAAGGGACGTCCAAAATTCCCAAAGAGCGTTGAAGGCTTGCTGAGCGGGAAATCGAATGAAGCTGTGTAATGACGCAATGGAATGGAATAACCTTCATTCATAAGATAAGTTTGCGACGGCTTTTGATGGAAGAGGATGGTAAATGTTTAGTTTCGTCAGTTAAACTGTGACGGCAATCCTTGCCCCTTCTTATTCCACTCATGTCTAATTGACGGCGTAATGTGCCTCGGCGTAGCGAAGTATTTTATTTCCTTAATTTTTGTTTCGCGTGAGTTCTTTTTAGGTTTAAGTTCGGAAACTGTTCTTGTGGAATAAGCAATATTGAAGGTGAGTTGTAAATAATAATCTTTTATTGTATTTACTAAACTTTTAGCGAACTCACAATAATATAATTCACATTTTTCATACACTTCATCATTACTTCATATTTATATTATGCACTCTTCAACGAAATAATCTTCTTGTAGACTTATTATTTTAATAATAAATTTTAAATAATCGCGATCTTTTATGCACACTTATTACTTTTACCGGAGCTCGTTGCTTTTCGCAACCGAAGCGTGTCTTTGTGTAATGGCATCTCTTTACTTGTACAAATATACAACTTTCTCAATTTTATTTTTCGTTACTATGACAAAACAATTAACGGCCCACCTGGGTAGTGTGATGGTAGCGTGTCTGCTTCACATTCAAAGGGTCGTGAGTTCGAATCTCGCTTAGGATGAGTTACCCGGATAAGGTTTTTTCGGGGTTTTCCCTTATCTTGAGAATACGAATGTCGAGTAACTTTAAGCTCAATGGACCCCGAGATCATTTGAGCATCATTCACTAATTTCATTCATCGTCCGATATGACCAACCAGGTTAAAGGACGTAAACCACAAAAAATAAATAAATAAATAAATAAATAACATCTCCATACATTTGTTTTTATTCCTTTTACATTTGTAGCCAATTTGCTAATACAAATATTTAAATTATGTTTTAATTACTTTCATAAATATTATTGAATCTTCCATAAAAAAAATTACACAAAAATAACAGCTGTTAATTACTTTTTTAAGATTTTACACACCATTCCTTGTATTTTATCTTTAATTTTAAGGATTGCAACGAAAAATATTTTAATATATTAGCATTCGTACGCAATTCGTAACTCATTCATCCAACATGCAATGCATTTACAAAACAAAATGGTCGATTTATGGCTATAAATATTTCATCTTCTTTTCTTATTTTAAATGGCTTTAGGTTTTCTCTGGGCTTTAGGATTATTTCAGTTACAAGTCTGTCTACCCTAACGCTTCTCCTCTGAGTACAATTCTATCTTGCTTAAATGCAGAACAGTGAAATTTATTAGTAGGGGAAGAATTAATAAACTTCCATAGAAAATACAAATGGAGTTATATTTATGGAAACTCTTTAATGCTGTGGTTCTCAGCGTCCCAGTCTATACTTTTTTATATTCATAAATAAAATACAGTTCCGGAGTCTGATCGGGACTCCGGCGCTATATACCCTACTATTAATTTACCTAATTTGTTTACTTTGATTACTGTATTTCTGTTTTACTTTTTACACACACATACATATAACACCCATGCACAAGGCGGGACTCGAACCCACGGTCCCCAGCGCTGCGAAACACCAAAGCGAGACGCTTTGGCGAGCGCGGCCATGGGGACCGGAATTTTTTTTTCAACTGTTTTCAGGCACAGTCGCGCACACATATCCAGACTCTGAGCAAAATGCATACCCTAGCTGGGAATCGAACCCAGGACCCCTAGTATGGTAGACAGACGGCTTACCGACCTGTCTGTGGGGCCAGCCATACTGGGCGTGGAAGACCGCTTAATTTTGCTCAGAGGCTTAGGTATATGAGGTTAGCATGGTAACCATTACACCACGGAGGGCGACTACGGTTTATAGAGCAGCACTGGTTGTGGATATTTACTAGGAAGGATTTCCAAACGGACGAGCTCGTTACCATTCAGCATAGATCATACCACCATAGATACCAGACTCCTTGTATCCGAACTGTGCGCATTACACAGAAGAGCGGTTTGGTAGTCGTGGTCAAGGACGGGTGAGTTCTGTGCGAGGTCAAGGAAACAGTGCTGCTGAAGGGAACACATCTTTAGTGACTACTCGAATTATCACTTGCTAACCAATTGGTACTATTGCACAGAGAGGGATTTTTTAATTCGCGCAATTTATATTTTACTTTCCCTACACGCACTATGTACATGGTGTATGGAGAAAGTATTGTATTGTACCCAAAAATTCGATACCGAGATTTCACCGGAAATATATGTTTTGGATCCCACTGATTCCAAAAAAAAAAAAAAAATATTTTTGGAGAAAGGTCCGTGTATGTGTGTGTGCGTGTGCGTGTCTGTGGACAGCATAGCTCAAAAACTAAAATACCAAACTTGGTATCTTCCAAGGATACGACACGAAGATTTTCAAGAAAATCGCCCACCCCCAACTATCCTTTACATGAAACTTTTTTCGAAAATTTTTATTTTCTCAAAAATGGCTCTAACGATTTTGATTAAAATATTGTATACTAAGGTATTTACCTGACATATAAAAAGAATATCTTGAATTTTCTGGGAATAACCTCTGAAGTCTACTTTATTATGGATGAATTTTATGGAACCGTAAGAGATTGAGAAAAACTTACTTAACAGAAAATGTAGAGCTCGTTAAAAAACACACAGTTTATGTTAGTTCGTGGAGTTAATCTTTTCGAGATATTCCTTATTGTTAGTTTAAGCTTTAAAATAGTTATTTTTCTCATACGAAAATTTATCAACTCCTGTCCATACAAACAAAGGAACTTCAGTCACATAGCAACCAGCTTTAATTATCATTTTAACCTCTTTGTTTCACTTCTAGGTACAAGGAAGCAAGTAATAAGATTATTTATGCTATTTTTTTCTCGATTAGCATGAAGTAAATAGAAGCAATAGCTTTTAACAATAATTTGTTGCAGAGATGTAGAGAAAGTTATGTGAATGGAACACATTAGATTTTTTTCTTTCTTTTATTTTCTTATGCAAGTTGAAAAAAGAAAAGTGAAAGTGATGTTTTGGCAGCAGTTGCGTTTATTCATCGGAACGTTTCCTAGCTTCAAAAGAAGTGCCGTGCCAAGGTCTGCATTATGTACGTGCTGATTTAAATATTGCAGAACGTTTAGGTCAGCATCCTTGGCCGTGATCCGCATGACCTTGGCACTTTATGGACCAGGTTGTAGTGGAAATATGAAGGTCCACGCTTTGGTATATTTCTACGTCGCAGAAAGTTCATGGTGAATTACCCCAGAACTATTTTGGTGGACAACGCATACCCACAGCTTAATTTAATAAAAGTACATGACATGACTGTCATCATTATAGAAAAAAGTCTGATGTGTTACACTCACATGGCTTTCTCTAGCTGTTATACAAACTTCTTACATAAGATTATTCTTTCTGCACCTTGTTAGTCGAAATAAGCATTAGCAGAATGTCCCTATTACATAGTTCCGTATAAATAGAAAGAAAACAAGGGAATAGAAATCTAAACCGATAGTCAAATGTTTTAAAACCTATCGTTGTGTGATTGTCATTGCAAATCGCACCTTTATTTGGCCAGGAGTAGAACAAAAGAAAAGAGGACGCTTCATGTCTGAGAAAAGTATAAGTACTTCACAATTGAAACCAATAAAAAGGAATATCTTGGAAACGGTTACTTCCACAATAAAAACGAAAAGGACATAGATCGTTATTTAACGTGAAATACATTTTCTCTGTAATAAGTATTTTTCTATTTCTTACGGTTAACAAGTTACGCAAAATACAACAAAACTCATTCAGAATAAAGAGGTCTTTAGAGGCTATACCCAGAATATTCAGGATATATATTTTATTTGCCATATAAATACCTTTAATATATGATATTTAAAAAAAAAAAAGTTGGGGCTATTTTTGAGAAAATAAAACTGTTCGACATTTTTTCTATGTAAAGGGTAGTTTGAGGTGGGACATTTTTTTCAAAATATTTGTGTCGCATCCCTGGACGATACTAAACTTAAATACCAAGTTTGGTATTTTACCAATTTTTCCTTTTCGAGTTATCGTGCTCACATACACACGGAGACACACACACATGCACACGCACACATACACACACTGACCTTTTTCTACAAATGCTTTTTTTGGGTACAGGGGATCCTAAAATATATATTTTCGGTGAAATCTCGGTATCGAATTTTTGTGTGGAATGCAATAACTTCTCTGTACACTATGTAGGTAATTATTCTAACAACATTACGTTACTCACGATTATTTTGTGCGGGCTTGTTTAGGAATATGTTTGAATTAAGTCAGAAGCGATTACTTACAATATACGAAAGCAACATTCTAACATGGATTCATATTTATTCATAGCACTAAGCTGTAGGTATATGGCGCACTAAGAACTGTAAGTTATACTTATCAGGTCAAGAATGCAAGTATTCGAGAACTGATAAGTAACTTTCAGTTCGTGGTTAGCCAATTGCATTTTGAAATACTTGAAAAAAACTGTAAAAAATAATAAAACAAAATTACTTTTCAATATTTTATGTGAACAGATGAAAGGCTACATCTAAATTATATGGACAAAGCCTTCTTATACATTTTTACTTTTTCTATACGTCCTAGGTATTGCACTGTACCAAAAAATTCGATACCCAGATTTCACCGGAAATACATGTTTTGAGACCACCTGAACCCAAATAAAAGCATTTTTAGAAAAATGACCGTGCGTGTCTCTGTCTGTCTGTGTGTATGTGTGTGTCTGTGTGTCTGTGGGCAGCATAGCTCAAAAACGAAAAGACCGTTAAATACCAAACTTAGTATTTAAGTTCAGTATCTTCCAAGGATGCGACACGAAGATTTTCAAGAGAATCTCCCCGACCCCAACTACTCTTCACAGGGAAAATGTTTCGAAAATTTTGATTTTCAAAAAAATGGCCCTAACGATTTTAATTAAAATATCATATATTAAAGATATATACTTGACAAATAATATGTTTATCTTGAATTTTCTGGTAATAACCTCTGAAGCCTACTTTATTCTGGATGAATTTTACGGAATTTTGTGTAACTGGTAAACCGTAAGAGGCAGACAAAAACTTACAACACAAAAACTGTAGAGCACATTAAAGCACACAATTTATGTTATATACATTTTTTTTGGTCGTTTTTGGGATACACCTTGTTTTTGGTTTCAGCTTTAAAACTTATAATTTTCTCATACAGGAATTTAACAAACAAAGGAACTTCAGTCACATAGCAACCATCTTTTGCTATCACTTTAACCTATGTTACTTCCTTATTTCGCTTCTACTTACAAGGAAGCAAGTAATAAGACTATTTCTGATAATTTTTTCACACTTAAATGAAGTAAATAGAAGCATAAACGTTATAACAAAACTTTGTTGAAGAGATATAGAGAAAGTCATGTGAATGGATTACATCAGATTTTTTTTAATTATTATTGTATATTTGTATAGCCCCCTTAACTTCAATGGTCATACTGGGAGCTTTGACTTGTGAAACAGCTTATGTCACTGTAGGTTTAGAACGTTAGGTTAATAAGATTTTTATTTTCTCCGCACCTTCTATGTACATAGTGTATATAGAAGGTATTGTAATGCACCCAAAAGTCCGATACCGCGATTTCACCGGGAATATATATATTTTTAGGGTCCCCTGTTCGCAAAAAAAGCATTTTCAGAAAAAGATCTGTGTGTCCGTGTGTCTGATGAACAGGATAACTCAAAAAACAAATACCAATTGGTATTAAGTGTAGTATCTTCCAGGGATGCGACACGAATATTTTAAGAAAAATCCCCCCACACCAAACTACCCTTTACATGGAAAAAAAATTCGAAACATTTTATTTTCTCAAAAATGGCTCCAAATATTTCGATTAAAATATCGTATATTAAAGATATTTACCTGGCAAATAAAATGTAGATCATCAATTTTCTGGGAATAGCCACTGAAGAATACTTTATTCGGGATGAATTTTACGTAATTTTCCATAACTGCCAAACCGTAAGAGATGGACAAAAAAGTACCACGCAAAACATGTAGAGCACGTTAAAACACACAAATTATGTTATATACCTACATTTTTTCGTGATGTTGATAGTTTTTTAGATGTACCTTGTTTTTGGTTCGAGCTTTAAAAAGCGTATGCTTTTCTCATTCAGGAATTTGTCAACTCCTGTTCATACAAGCAAAGGAACTTCAGTCACATAGCAACCAGCTTTTGACTATCACTATAACCTATGGTACTCCCTTTTTTTATCATGTACAGTATTGTATTCCACCCAAAAATTTGATACACATATTTCACCGGAAATACATGTTTTGAGACGGCTTGAATCCAAAATGATAACCGTTTCTAGAAAAATGTTTGTGTGTTTGTGTGTGCCTGTGGATAGCATAACTGAAAAACGAAATAGCTGTTAAATACTTAACTTGAAATTTAAGTTCAGTGTCTTCCAAGGATGCGACACGAAGGTTTTCAGAAACTCCCTGACACTTAATTAAACTTTAGTTGGAACATTTTTCGAAAATTTTATTTTTTTTTTTGAAAATGATCTACCGATTTTGATTAAAATTTTAAATGCTTAATATATGTTTATGACAAAAAATGTATATTTTGAGTTTTTGGGGAATAGCCTCTGAAGACCTCTTCATTCTAGATGACTTTTGTGTAACTTTGATACAACTGGTAAACTGTAAGGGATACAAAAACTTACTACACGAAAAATATAGATCTCGTTAAAGCACACAATTTAAGTTGTATACATTTTCTTTTAGAGTTAACCGTTACCAAGATGTTCCGTGTTGTTGGTTTCAGTTTTAAGCTAAACATTCCTCAAACTTTTCATCGCTTTTGTTTACTCCTTCTACTTACAAAGAAGCAAGTAATTCTGATAATGTTTATCACGCATAGCATTATGTAGATAACAGAATAGTCTTTTGTAAGACATTTTTGTTTGTGAAACAGGTAGAGAAATCCATGTGAATGGAACACTTCCGGTTTTTTCAACTTATTTCTTTAGCTAGCTTTTAACGTAGTACTTTATATAAACACGTCTTTTCTATATGTATTGCTTTGTACATGGATTCATTTTCATGTCTCTGATGAGATAAGATATTTCGTTTGATACTCTTTTATTTAGATGTTGGTTTCTCTGCTTGACTGTTTTTGCAGTTTTTGTCAGAACTCTTAAAAGAAGTCTGCTATGTTGTACATATTCTGTAATAAAAAGAAATCCCACTCGAGGCGAAACGCATCTATTGTTGAAAATGTCGTTTCGAAAGCCCATAGGCATTTTTCTCCGGCCTTGTAGAAGGTTTTGCTTCCGTGGATTAATCAGGACAATAAAACTGTTTATAAAACAAGGGAGAATGTGTTACATCATTAGCAAAAGAAATGCGCTCGCGAAGCAATGAACTCGTATATTAGTACAGCTACCATTCAACATGCTAGAAAAAAGTTGGACATTTGGTAGGTTAGGTTAGGTTACTCTCTCGCCTTCAATCTCAAGCGACCGCACGTGAGATTTGTGATGGAAAAAGCGGCGCAGGGGCGAGTTTGCTCCAGGTTCTCCGGTTTTCCCCATCATCGCATTGCACCGGTTCTTTATTTCATGTATCACCAGTGTCATCGCCTGCGGTGCCGCAAATAGTAAAAGTGAACCTTAAACACTACAAAAAAAAAAAAAAAAAAAAAAAAAAAGTCCACCTCCATAGTGTGAGGATAGCATGTCTGCCTCACATTCAAGAGGTCACATATTCGAATCTCGTTTAAATAAATCGAATTTCGAGTAACGGTAAGCTACATTCAACTCCAATTCCGAGATCATTTGAGCATTATTTCATCGATTTCATTCATTGTCTGACATGATCAACCAGACTAAAGAAGCTAGAATACATGAAAATGTAAATAATGTGGTATAATATAAATGCGAATTTTGTAATTCCTAACAAGAGCTGAATTCAACAGCAAACTTTCTCGCCTTAACCATCTAGCAACAGTTGAGCAAAACTATGGTGCAGAAATAGATAGAGCGGAAATGTTAAAATAATATTTGTCTTTTTAATTCCTTAACCGTTTAGTCTAATATCAAAACAAACAAAAAAATATGTTTAAAGAATGTAGTATAATGTATAATATATGTAATTATAATGCAATTATAATAGTAATGGTAGTATGAAAATAATAATTATTATAGTAGTGGTGCGGGGATTTTCCTGAAAATCTTCGTGTTGCATCCTTGGAAGATATATATTTCCTTTTTGAGTTATGTTATCCACAGACACACATACACACAGATCTTTTTCTAAAAATGTTTTATTGGGGTTTAGAGGATCCTAAAGCATGTATTTCCGGTGAAATCTCGGTTTCGTTTTTTTAAGTGGAACAAAACAAAAAATACAGTAAACAGGATAAAAGCATTATTTCAAAGATCGACAGCTTTAGTACCTCTTTTAGAACGTCTATTACAAGCATCTTTTGGGTACAGGTTTGTTTAATTTTTTCTTCTTGTCACTTTGGTTTAGGAAATGTGTCTAAAGTGTGTCCCGGTATTTCTGTTATGCACTGTGTAGTAGACAAGCTGTTACGTAATTCAAGGTAGAAACTGTTGCTACGTATATAGTCAAAGAGTTTGCGCCTGCGTATTCCATGAGTCTTTCTCAAACATTTATTTCTGTAAACACTCTGTTGGCATGTAGCCACGGTAGCTCGAGGGGGCTTGAGCAACTGGTTGGAGACCAGGAGGCCCGTGCTTCAAATTCTGGCTAAGGTATTGAATTTTCCATTCTGACTCTACCATTCCAACTTTTATCTTACACATGACTGGTGTGGAAGAAACAATTGAAAATGTTATTTTATTGTTTCTGAATTTATTTATGATAGCCTCGTCACTTTTTGTCAGTTAAAAGCTTATTTTATCTCTCGACCCTTTTTCTGTAAATTATTACAATTATTCATACATAAGTGATAAGTTATAAGCCTAAAATCCATATAACTTCTTGCAGCTTTTTCTGTCTCTAGCACGTGTGTAAATGTACATAGTGGATAAGAAGATACTGTATTTCACCCAAAAATTCGATGCCGAGATTTCACCTCAAATATATGTTTTTGTGACCTTTTGAATGAAAAACAAAAAATTTAGAAACATGTCCGTGTATGTGTCTGAATGTGTATCTGTGGACAGCATAGCACAAAAACTAAAATACTGTTAAATACCAAACTTGGTATTTATGTTTATTATTTTCCGAGGATGCGACATGAAGATTTTCAAGAAAATCTCCCCACCCCAAATTTATTTTTACAAGGAAAAATTAATTTTGTTTTTCTCAAAAATGGCTCTAACAATTTTGTTTAGAGTAACTTATGTTTAAGCTATTTTCATGACAAAACGTAATGTATATCTCTTCCAGGAATTTTCTAGGAATGGCCTCTGAAGATCTCTTCATTCTGGATGACTTTTAATAACTTTTGTATAACTGGAAACTGTAAGAGCTAGAAAAAGATTTACTACGCAAAAAAAGCAGATCTCGCTAAAACAAACAATTTATATTATATACATTTTTGTAGTGTTAACCGTTTTCGAGATATTCTAGATTATTGGTTCTAATTTTAAGCTATTTAAACTTTTCTCATACGGGAAGATATCTTTTTTCACGTCTCTCTCTCTTGTTTACTCCTGGTAAGCAAACAAAACGAAATTTCAATTATTTCTCATAGCGACCGGCTTTTAAAGGACTTGGCCATTGCTTTAGCCTAGTGTATTCCCTTATTTCCCTTCTGCTTAAAAACAAACACGCAATACGTCTACTTCTGCTAATGTTTAACACGATTAGCATGATATAGATGAAAGAATATTTTGAAAGAAAGATTTGGTTTTGGGGCAACTAGAGAAAGACGTGTCAATGGAACACGTCAGATTTATTCCTAAAAGGACTGTTAATAATTGGCATCAATTCAATTTGTACTTTCTCTATAGGCACTATGTACATTGTGTATAGAGAATGTATAGCACTCCACCAAAAAATTCGATACCGAGATTTCACCGGAAATATATGTTTTAGGGTCCCTTTTATCTAAAAAAAAAAAAAGCATTTTTGGAAAAAGGTCCGTGTGTCTGTGAACACGATAACTCAAAAACGAAAACTCGGTAAAATACCAAACTTGGTATTTAAGTTTAGTATCTTCCAGGGATACGACACGAAGATTTTGAGAAACATCCCCCCACCCCAAACTACCCTTTACATGGAACTTTTTTTGCAAATTTTGATTTTCTCAAAAATGGCTCTAACGATTTTGATTAAAATTTCGTATATCAAAGATATTTACCTGACAAATAAAATGTATATCTTGAATTTTCTGAGAATAGCCTCTGAAGAGTAGTTTATTCTGGATGAATTTTACGGAATTTTGAATAACTGCCAAACCGTAAGAGATGGACAAAAACTTACTACACCAAAAATGTAGAGCACGTTAAAACACACAGTTTATGTTATATACATTTTTTTCGTGGAGTTCGTCGTTTTTGTGACATTCCTTATTTTTGGTTTCTGTTATGAAAAACTTATACTTTTCTCATACAGGAATTTATCAACTGCTGTCCATACAAACAAAGGAACTTCAGTGACATAGCAACCAGCTTTTGATTATCACTTTAACCTATAGTACTCCTTTATTTCACCTGTACTTACAAGGAAGCAAGTAATATGGCTATTTCTGCTATTGTTTTACTGATTAGCATGAAGTTAATAGAAGTATAAGCTTTTTAAGAATAATTTGTTGCAGGGATATAGAGAAAGTCATGTGAATGGTACACATCAGATTTTTTTCAGCACATACATTCCATTAAACACTATAAAAATGCTAGAGTTAAGTCTTCATTAGTTCAGTGAATTTCTTAATGTCGAACTATAAGTATTGAGCTTTCTTAGTCTTCCCACGATTACTTGAAATAGCATAAGCTACAAGTTTTTTACAACTGGTAACCTTAATTATTACTAATACCGTTTGAAAATCTCGAGGTTATAGTTTGTATAAAAGATTTATTATTAACCTTAAGAGTTGATGTAGTTAAAACTGTGTTCTCACTTTGGAGTAGTCCTATACGTTAAAGCAGTAAGCTTTTCTACTAATAGGCCTACACAGATCTCTTATTTAACCTTCTACTCTTAAACGATTTATCTCTGACCCGAAGCCATAATCTGAAGCCTTATATGGTCTGCTAAACGTTTAGCGCCGCATGTTTGTTGATCAAAGCTTTGTTTATTTTAATTTTTCCTGAGTCAAGAAATTACTTGAGATGTTATCTGTCGACTGCTGCAAGCACTAGAGTACTTAGCAAAACACGTTGTTGTTCTGCAAGTCCAAAACTCTTGTGATGAAGTACACATTCAGTAGCGCCTGGAAGCCAACACAAGATAAAAACCCTAGAGATGCACAGAGGAATAATAATATGATACACAGAATCTCCCAGATATAATGTGCAAATTAAAAGAACTAAGCTAAATATTTTGAAACTACAAGAAATTGGTCGGAAATTCCCATTTCAGGTTGTAGGAAGACATACCACATGTACATAGAATTCAACATAAAAGCAGAATTGTATATAATATTATAACACAAAGGAAAGCAATGTTCCGCCTGCGGTGCCATAAGTAGTTAAAGCGGGCGTTAAACACTACCAAAAAAAAAAAAAAAAAAAAAAAAAAAAAAAAAAAAAAAAAAAAAAAAAAAAAAAAAAAAAGCAATGTTCAAACTGCTAAGAATATTTAGCTGTAGAAAGATGTACAAAACCAAATTCTAACCTCCGTAATTAAGGAAGGTAATAGTCCACTAGCCCCCACTTAGTAATGAGGACAATTAGGCCAAGTAACTACAAAAAATCTGACGAGTTACACTCACATGACTTTCTCTAGCTGCTCTACAAACAACCTTCTTTCTACACCATGCTAATCGAGATAAACATTAGCAGAATATACTTATTACCTAGTTCCTTATAAGTAGAAAGGAATTAAAGGAGTACGCTGTGCTAAAGTGATAGTCAACTGTCTTAAAAGCAGTCGTTATGCGATTGTCATTGCAAATCGCTTCTTTGATTGGCCAGGAGCAGAACAAAAGAAAAACGGACACTTCCTGCTTGAAAAAGTATAAATACTTTACAACTGAAAGTAACAACAAAGAATATCAAGAAAACGGTAAACTTCACAAAAAAATATGTATATGACATAAATTGTGTGCTTTAACGGCTTTACATTTTCTATGTAGTATTCTATCTCTTACGGTTTACTAGTTATGCAAAATTCAGCAAAATTCAGCAAAATTTCTCCGGAATAAACAGGTCTTCAGAAGCTATTCACAGAAAATTTAAGACATTCATTTTATTTGTGATGAAAATGGCTTTAAAATGTGGTATTATAATCAAAGTTGTTAGAGCCATTTTTAATAAAAATAACATTTTCGAAAATTTTTCCATATAAAGGATAGTTAGGGATCGGGGGATTTTCTTGAAAATCTTCGTGTCGCATCCTTGAAAGATACCAAACTTAAATTTTTGAGCTATGCGGTCTACAGACACACACAGACACAGACCTTTTTCCAAAAATGTTTTTTTTTTATTCAGGGGAACCCTAAACATGTATTTTCGGTGAAATCTCGGTGTCGATTTTTAGGCACAATACAATACCTTCTCTATACACTATGTACATAGTAAATGTAGAGAAAGTAAAAAGGGAGCATGTCCCAGACTTGTACTCTATCTCTGTTTATTCTCCATTATGATCAGAAGGTATGTGAAGCGACGAAGGAATTCCCGATCCCGGTGGCCGCGCTCGCTAAAGCTTTGGCGTTTCGAGGTGCACAGGATCGTGGGTTCGAGTCCCACCTTGGGCATGGGTGTTTCTGTGTTTGTAAATGTGTCTATGTTTGTGTACCTGTATGTAAAAGGAAAACGTTAAGAATAATAAGGTCTACTAAGGAAATATATAAAAATGGAAAGAAAAAATATGATGTGTACCATTCACATGACTTTCTTCATATCCCTGCAACAAATAATTCTTAAAAAGCTTATACTTCTATTTACTTTATGCTAATCAGAAAAAAAATTAGCAGAAATAGTCTTATTACTCGTATCCTTGTAAGTAGAAGTGAAATAACGGACAACCGTAGGTTAAAGTGATAGTCAAAAGATGGTTGCTATGTCAATGAAGTTCCTTTGTTTATATGGATAGGAGTTGACAAGTTCCAGTATGAGAAAAGTATACGTTTTTCATAACAGAAACCAAAAATAAAGAATGTCATAAAAACGACGAACTCCACGAACAAAATGTATATAACATAAATTGTGTGCTTTAGTGTGCTCTACATTTTTTGTGTAGTAAATTTTTGTCCATCTCTTACGGTTTAGCAGTTATCCAAAATTTAGTAAAATTCACTCTTCAGAGGCTATTCCCAGAAAATTCAAGATATACATTTCATTTGTCAGGTAAATATGTTTAACATCCGAAATTTTAATCAAAATCGTTAGAGCCATTTTTGAGAAAATCAAAATTTTCGAAAAAAGTTCCATGTAAAGGGTAGTTGGGGTTGGGGGGATTTTTCTCAAAATCTTCATGTCGCATCCGTGGAGGATACTAAACTTAAATACCAAGTTTGATATTTTACCGAGTTTTCGTTTTTGAGTTATCGTGTTCACAGACACTCGGACACACGGACACACACACACACACACACACACACACACACACACACACACGGACCTTTTTGTGAAAATGCTTTCTTTGGATATTGGGGACCCTAAAACATATATTTCCGGTGAAATCTCGGTATCGAATTTTTTGGTGGAGTACAATACTTTCTCTATACACTATGTACATAGTGCGTGTGGAGAAAGTAAAAAGGAATACAGCGTCGGAGTCCTGACAAGCCTCCGGAACTGTATTAAAAAAAAAAAAAAAAAAAGGCACGTCCACGTACTTAAAGGAGTGGGCGAACGATGTGCATTTAGATTACGCTCCTTGTTAACTCATTAAAGTGGTGAGAATATTAATAATGTAAACATGTTTTAAGGAAGAAATTAGCCGCCGATTAAGGTTTTAAACTATCTTCACGAAGGGAATAAATTCAAATTTTAAGGAAAAACCAAAGTTTATCAATTTGCCTCAGATATAAAAGTATCCTGTGATAATTAGCTAAGCAATAGCAGGATTGGAGAATTCATCAGGCACTGAGCCGAGAACGCCGGAGATCACATCACTGCACTGGAGACCTTCCAGCATCAGAAGGACGCGTTTCCCCACTACAATGCTCCAGAGAGCTTGATCTAATAACTTAAAAACCCTGCAGTTGCAAGAATAAGTTATCCATTTCATAAAATATAACAGACGTAACGTTTTCTTCACCAAGCGAATTGATTCCGGGTTAAAGTGTGAGGCTCAAATGCGGAAGACTCCGGGTTCGATTTTCGTCGGGCCGGCCACTTTCACCATGGGTTATCTGGTAGTTCCCAGAGTGCGAGATGTGCAAGTGCTGGCTAGTAAAAACAAGAATAATTAGCAGATTGAGCGAGATTGCACGCGATTGTGCATGTGACTCGCATTCAGGAGGTTGTGGAGACTATTCTCTTGGCTGATCTTCCTCACCCATGGTTCTCAGAGCAATGCATTGGAGGTTTATTCCATCCTCCGAATTTCCTATCCCTACTTTTCACCAAACTTCTCAATTCATTTCGCCCTTCATCTGGTTGTTTTTTTTTTTTTTCGGGGTTGTAAATGTTGGCGGAGGCTCGCTGCTGCAATGTAGAGAAAAAATCGACTTCTTCCTCCATCGGGATGGCCGTTGGTCTCCGCCCGCCCCCCAGCCCAATGTGATGCCCAATTCCTCAGAGGGTGGAAGGCAAGTTGGTTTTACTAGCCTCCACTGGGAAGTTTCCATCTGGAAATGATAGGGATTTTGTCATCTGTCTCATCTCGCCTCAACTCTTTTCTCAGGGGTGTAATGCACGTGGCATAGATACAGAAGATCCTCTAGGTCAAGATGCGGAGTCCTCTCCGTGCCTTATCCCAATCTTAATTCTAATGACTAGCAGACATGTTTGACGATTCATTCTACATTTTTGTTATCGTTATTGTCGTTGTCATTTATTTACTTTCTCTACACGTACTATGTACATAGTGTTTAGAGAAGATATTGTTTTCCACCAAAAAATTCGATACCGACATTCACGGAAATTAAGGTTTTGAGTTCCCCTGAACCCAAAGAAGCATTTTTGGAAAAACGTCCGTGTGTGCGCGTGTGAGTGTGGGTGTGTGTCTGTGGACAGTATAGCTTAAAAACGAAAAAACCGTTAAATACCAAACTTGATATTTAAGTTTGATATCTTTCAAGGATGCGACACGATGGTTTTCAAATAAATCCCTCCACCCCAAACTACCCTTTACAGGAAAAAATTTCGAAAATTTTGGTTTTCTCAAAAATGGCTCGAACAAGTTTGATTAAATCCCCTATATTTAAGATATTTACATACCAAATAACATGTATATCTTGAATTTTCTGGGAATAGCCTCTAAAGACCTCTTAATTCTGGAAGATACCAAAATTAATATCCAAGTTTGGTTTTTAACGGTCTTTGCATTTTTGAGCTATGCTGCCCACAGACACATACACACACAGACACACACTTACAGACACATACACGGACATTTTTCTAAAAATCTTTTTTTGGATTCTGGGGGTCTCAAAATATGTATTTCCGGTGAAATCTCAGTATCGAATTTTTGGGTACAATACAATACCTTCTCTATACAATATGTACATAGTTCGTATAGAGAAAGTAAAAAGCGTTCTAAACACATAATTTGTGTACCCATTAATAAACGGTCGTTTCCTCAGCTCGGTGGTTGCGCAGCCCCGGTTTTGATTCCGGTGCTGGCGTAGTGATTTTTCCCCCCTTGGAGACGTGGTCCGGGGTGCATTCAGCCTCGTGATGATCCTATAGGGGTCAATTGAGGAGCTACTTGAGGGAAAAGTAACGGTTCCAAGTTCCGAAGACTGCATTAACCGGCCATGAGGGACTCAGCTCACCAAACACGTCCCATCTGTAATGCAGCCTGTAATGTGCAAGTTGGGAAACGAAATGGGCACTCTTTAACTGTTATGGTTCTTAGCGTCCCATTTTACATAAAAGGTCACTTAATTTTGCTCAGAGGGCTCTCTGTCAGGTTTGAGGTTCTTTTATAAGCCGTAAATCTGCAACACGGGACAAACGGCTTTACTTCCCTTCCAAAGGGAGCCATATGAGGATTTCTTTGCACTCTGTCAGGCTAGAACCTGCGAACTTGAAGATAGAAAAAAAAAATCTTATGTGTAACATTCACATGATTTTCTCTACATCTTGTAACAAATTATTTTTAAAAATCTTATGCTTCTATTTACTTCCTGCTAATCGAGAAAAAATTACCAGAAACAGTCTTATTACTTACTTCCTTGTAAGTAGAAGCGAAATAAGGGAGTAACATAGGTTAAAGTGACAATCAAAAGCTGGTTGCTATATGACTGAAGTTCCTTTGTTTGTATGGACAGGAGTTGACAATTTCCTGTATGAGAAAAATATGTTTTTCAAAGCTGAAACAAAAAACAAGGAATTTCTAAAAAAAGATCAACAACACGAAAAAAATTAACATTACATAAATTGTGTGTTTTAACGTGCCCTATATTTTCGTGTGGTAAGATTTTGCCCATCTCTTACGGTTTAGTAATTATACAAAATTCCGTAAAATTCATCCAGAATAAAATAGTCTTCAGAGGCTATTCCCAGAAAATTCAAGATATACATTTTATTTGTCAGGTAAATACCTTTAATATTCGATATTTTAATCAAAATCGTTAGAGCCATTTTTAAGAAAATCAAAAATTTTTAACAAAGTTCTATGTAAAGGATGGGGTGATTTTCTTGAAAATCTTCGTGTCGCATCCTTGGAATATACCAAACTTAAATACCAAATTTGGTATTCAACGGTCTTTTCGTTTTAGAGCTATGCTGTCCACACACACGGACCTTTTTCTAAAAATGTTTTTTTTTTATTCAGGGAGGCCCAAAACAATTATTTCCTGTGAAATCTCGTTATCGAATTTTTGGTTGGAATGCCATACCTTCTCTATACACTATGTACATAATACGTGTAGATAAAGAAAAAGTCACGTGTATTAAGACATGAACTTTTTAAATATTTTATCTTGTTTTTAGAAAATGCACAAATGTGTTCTAATTTACGCAATGACTTGCGAGTAGAAAGTAAAATGGATATATCTGATAATGATTTATTTACTTACCTCTACTGTAGTGTTACTGGTTGTACTTTTTGGTTTCAAGTCGTGTTGTGCCTCTAGCGATCCCGTCTACCGTTAAGCTTCATGCATAAACAAATGACCTGGTTCAGAAACAAGATATTAGTATTAGTACAGAAATATAGCCATAGCCACGAGCTTGTGATTCACATTTAGAGCCTGGCAATTAAACCTTACTTTAGTCGTCCTGCCGATCAAGACAGTTTATTGCTGCTAACGGTGCTTGCCTCAAGCAAAAACTCTTGTTCTTCAGTATCGTTATAAGGAAACATTCACCAAGAAAACTCATGCTCAGGTCTGAGGCAGGATTACAGTCTCCCTTATTAAATCAGTATCATCTGAATAAACAATTAAAACGTGTGCAGCACACATAAAATAATTAAGGACATTAAATAAACTAAAATATCACATGCCTTTCTCTAAATATCTGCAACAAATTGTTAAAAAGCTTAAACTTCTATTTACTCCATACTAATTGAGAAAAATTAACAGAAATAGTCTTATTACTTGCTTCCTTGTAAGTAGAAGCGAAATAAGGGAGTACCATAGGTTAAAGTGATAGTCAAAAGCTGGTTGCTATGTGACTGAAGTTCCTTTGTTTGTATGGACAGGAGATGACATATTCCTGTATGACAAAAGTATACGTTTTTTAAAACCTGAAACCAATAACAAAGAATATCTAAAAACGATCAACTCCACGAAAAAATGTTTTTGAGATAAATTGCCTGTTTTATCGTGATCTACATCTACATCTTTTGTGTAGTTTACCAGTTATGCATAATTCAATAAAAAAATCTGATGTGTTACACTCACATGACTTTCTCTAGCTGTTCGACAAACTTCTTACACCTTGCTAATCGAGGTACTTATTAGCACAATATTCTTATTACTTAGTTCCTTATAAGTAGGAAGAAAATAAGGGAATACACTAGGCTAAACCAATAGTCAAATGTTTTAAAAGCTGTCGTTACGCGATTGTCATTACATATCGCTTCTTTTCTTGGTCAGGAGTAGAACAAAAGAAAAACGGACACTCCCGTCTGAGTAAAGTATAAGTACTTCACAACTGAAACTAATAACAATGAGTATCTCGAAAACGGTAAGCTCCACGAGAAAAATGTATATGACATAACTTGTGTATTTTAAAAAAAAAACCTGCATTTTTTGTATAGCAAGTTTTTGCCTATCTCTTACGGTTTACTAGTTATACCAAATTAAGCAAAATTCACCCAGAATAAACAGGTCTTCAGAAGCTATTCCCAGAAAATTCAAGATATACATTTTATTTTTCAGGAAGTATTTTTAATATACGATATTTTGATCAAAATAGTTAGAGCCATTTTTAAGAAAATCAAAATTTTCGAAAAAAGTTCCATGTAAAGGGTAGTTTGGGGTGGGGGGATTTTTCTCAAAATCTTCGTGTCGCATCCCTGGAAGATACTAAACTTAAATACCAAGTTTGGTATTTTAGCTACTATTCGCTTTTGAGTTAGTGTTCACAGACACACGGACACACACGGACCTTTTTCTGAAAATGCTTTTTATGGATACAGGGGGTCCTAAAACATGTATTTCCGGTAAAATCTCGGTATCGAATTTTGGATGGAATACAATACTTCTCTATGCCTATGTACCTTGTACATACGGGGCTAGAGAAAGTAATTATCCAGAATAAAGTAGTTTTTAGAGTCTATTCCCAGAAAATTCAAGATATACATTTTGCTTGGCTTGTAAATGCCTTAGATATAAGAGATTTTAATCAAAATCGTTAGAGGCATTTTTGAGAAAATACAAATTTTCGAAATTATTCCATGTAAAGGGTAGTTTGGGGTGGGGGGATTTCCTTGAAAATCTTCTTGTCGCATCTTTGGAATATACCGAACTTAAATACCAAGTTTGGTATTTAACGGATTTTTCGTTTTTGAGGTTTGCTGTCTACAGACACACTCACACGCACATACGGATCTTTTTCCAAAAATGTTTTTTTTTAATTCAGGGGTCACAAAAAATGTATTTCCGGTGAAATCTCGATATCGAATTTTTGGTTAGAATACAATACCTTCTCTATTCACTATGTACATTGTACGTGTAGAGAAAGTAAAAAATATTATGTATATTGAAATATACATGGCTCATTCAATAATTACTGTTAACATTTTAATTAGCAACAATAAAACATTTTTGGAGCAGTCATATTATTGCAGCGCTTAGAAGTAATCTCTTGCAACATGAAAACTCGCCTCCACGCATCAGGGAGACCACGGATGTCATCTATCACGTCTTGTCCTAATATTTGAACACTCCGCTCTACTGCTATTATAATTTGCCTGTCTAGTTCTTAAGTGAACTCCTCTTAAGTGATAATTTCATTTTCTTAAAGAGGTCGAAATTACATGGGCTCACATCTGGGGAGTATGAAGGATGCTCAAATTCTATCTGAGTTAACAATAGGGGCAGTCGTGTGAGAGCGAGCACCATCATGTAACACAATAGGAGATTTGGACGTTTACGACACACAGCTGGTCATAAATGATGTTCAGAAAGTAATGTAATATGCGCCATTCATATGATTTCCTTGAGGAACTGAATGAGGATAAGATCACCGTCAAAATCATAAGGAACAATAAACATGATTTTAAGTGGTTGCGGTCTGCCAGGTCCACTTTTTGATGGACATCTTCCCTTCCTCTACGAAATGCATTCGCCCACCTAGCCACAAGTTTCCAATATTTCTGTATGGCATTGTTGAGCATTCATTCCTCTTGCAACCTGAATTTTAATGAAGCTTCTTTGTTCGAATTTACTAAGCATATTTAGATCACTAAAGATAGGTCTATAATTAAACTTACTAACATGTTTATAAATAAAATTGTCTTCAAACTCACAGCTAACAAACATTAGATGCTCTTCTGTTTCATTGTTATCAGCTTACGTCATTTACCGCTGATGACGCCAAATGCAGGCAGTGTTGCCACTAATTTTTGAATGAGCCATGTAATTCATGGCAAACACATTGGTAGCTAAGGGTTACCTGGATTCCTTATACAAATTTTGGGTCACTTAATTCTTTGCACTACACCGGGGGATGTTGAAGAACAAACCGTTTGTAAAAAATCAGATACCATTAGAGTGGGACGAGTTAGAACGTTGTTTACTGAAGACGTGGAAAATAACAGTAGAGAATCACATGTCCATAATTAAGAGACGAATAGGCTGACGGAAATATGATGACGTGGTGATAGACGCCGATAGCAATCGAAAAATCTATCTAACACATAAGACCTACAAGAAACGTCATGAATCTGAAATTCGTATAAATATGATGCAAAACTGAAAGGAAGCTCACTTTTCTCGAAGTTAGTTACGGCAAAGCTATATCTGAAAGAGACATAAAGGAGCGCGGAAAGTTCTTTTTCTAAATTCAGTTTCGATAAGCCAAAGGATACAACTAATTAGTGCGGAGGAAAAATGTTATTACTTTGGTCGTCGAAACAGGAATCAGAGAAGTGTGAATGTTGCTGGACAGCGCGAAACCATGAACTGAGAACGCGGTTACAGAATAAAACCAGTTATTTCATAGATACAGCAGCGGAAGTCATAGCTGTTTTGTACATTTAAATGACTGGGTCCTCGGTAAATAAATACAAAAAGCAGGAACAATGGAATATCATTCCACCACTGGAATGTTCGATAAAATCCTCTCCAGCATCAGAACGAATGCTCTAATCGATCCCGCTTTCCCAGTAATTACCCAAACCTTACACAGGAACAAGATCAGAACCTGAGATAAGCTGAACCAGGGGGGGGGCACGAAGACAGAAAGAGGCAGAACTCACCCGGAAGAAAATGAGACTATAAGAACTCTCAAGTATTTGCAGTGAAATCAGCCGCCACTCGTTTAAAACTAATAAAAAAGAATTTAGCAGAGAAACATACCGAGACCATAACTGGATACTTAACTGCGACAGCCTCCTCGCTCAAGCATCGGAAATAAAATTGGAACTCGGTTCTTTCTGGATCCAGATTCGACTTCATGTCTACCCGGACACTCTGAGCATAGATTTTTTTTCGTGTTTTCCCCAGGTCAGTAGGTAATTCTGCGTTGTTTTCCATCTACCCAACAATACATTTCAGTTGTTTCAGGGTTGAAGGACCAGTCGACGGCATTTGGTGTGGTGTAGGAAAACGACAGATTGTCCGCTTTGGAAAGGTTTTTTCCCCTGGCCTTTGGTTTCTTTCTGGAATGTATTCCATCTGGAATTGTTATGCACTCATCCCTCCCTCTCAGAGGTCACGTTAGAAACAAGAAAAACTACTGTAGTCTACTTACGGAGCTGTGCTCCAGTAGCTGTTGGACCCCTCCGGCTGAGTAAAATGTACCATCGACTTAAAGGGGGCAGAACACCGCACATAGGCTCCTAGCTCTTTTTGTTTCTACAGTGTCGCCACTATATTGGGGAGCTACAATAATTACCAATTTATTATCTGCTTTCCTTATTTCGGTATTGATTGATATTGATTCCGTTTAATAGAACAACTGCTATATATGCTTGATCATTCAACATAAATTACCTTATGGATAACAGCATGATTTCTTCTGAGAGTTATATCGAAAAAGAAGATTGTGGAAGGGAAGAGACTCGAAGGACATCCATATTCGGGTGACGACGACACAGGCATGGAGGGGGTTTCTAACGTTTTCCATAGAACACATTCGATGTCGCCCAGCATTCACCCAAAAAACCCGCACTCCCAGCATTATCCGAAAGGGCCCCCATTAATGGATCCCGGAGGCAGGACCCAGTTGAGACGCACCGACAACGGCGCAAGGGAAAAGAAACCTCTAGAGCAACGGTTCCCAACCGGTGTGCCCCGGCACCCTAGGGTGCCGTGTGATTGGCTAAGGGGTGCCTCGAGATATTGAGATAAACAAACAAAAAAGACCTTCTACTGAAGCCTTAAGTCTTGTAAGATCTTGAAATAAAATAAGTCAAATCAATTACTCTCATGCACGGCAGATGGTTATAGTGGTCGATTCATTTCAATAATTCAGTTATACTAGTATCCAACAGATGGCATTGCAGCTATACCCTGCCGAACATTCCCGAGACTACTCGCTTCCTCACGAACATTCCCGAGACTTCTACAGATGAATATATAAAAGTGTACGCCGCTTGGCGCTTTCGGTTGTCTTCCTCGCGTTGATTCACAGTGTTTAGCTATGGATAAGTTCATTGTTAAACGTAAACGCCAGGACAGTGAAAGTGAACAGTCGGCTCCTACTGCTTGCTTTAAGAAGCCAAATCTTACAGTTTCTCCCGGACCGTCGAATTCACCACATAAAGAAGACAAACGAAAGAAAAGAACATACGAGGACAGTTACTTAGCGTATGGATTTAAGTGGAATAACAACGAGGAAAACCCTATCCCTGTGTGTTTAGTTTGTGGCGAAACACTTAGCAACGAGGCCATGGTACCTAGCAAACTGAAGCGGCATCTTACAACAAAGCATCCTAGTGTGTCACAGAAAAGTGTAATGTATTTTTCACATATATTAGAAGGGGAGAAGAAAACAGCTGTGCGAATGGTAAAGAGAATGACCAAAGGTGATACTGCTCTTGAAGCTTCATTTAAAGTAGTAGAACTGATAGCTAAAAAAAAGAAACCTCATACTCTTGGAGAGGAAATCATTGGCCCTGCATGTCAAGTTATAGTTTCAACAATACTTGGCGAAGGAGCAGCTAATCAAATTTCGAAAGTTCCTCTGTCCAACAACACAATCAGCCGTAGGATATCTGAAATGTCATGCAATACCAACGAACAAGTCACGGAGAAAATAAAAACTTATAGAACATTTGCTTTGCAAGTAGATGAGAGTCTCGATATTGGTGACAAACCGCAACTCCTTGGTTTTATCAGATATATTGATGAAAAATATATTAGTGAACAGTTTCTGTTCTGTAGACCGCTGGAGACTACAACCACAGGCCATGATATTTTCGTTTCTATTAATTCCTATCTCAATGACCATGATCTTTCATGGAAAGACTGTTGTGGTATATGTACAGATGGTGCACCATCTATGTCTGGGAAAATTATAGGTTTTACTGCCAGAGCTCTCAATGAAAATCCATCCATTATTATAACTCACTGTTTTCTGCATAGAGAGGTATTAGTCGTGAAAGCGTGTAATGAAGATTTTGCTGAAGTGTTTAACCAAGTTGTGAAAATGGTGAACTATATGAAGTCTCGACCTTTAAAGTACAGAATTTTTGAACAGTTATGTCGCGCAATGGATGCAGCTAATACCTCTTTGTTACTTCACACAGAAGAAAGGTGGTTGTCGCGGGGTCGTGTATTGAACCGGTTTCTCGAACTTAAAGAACAGCTAAAAACTTTTTTTAAGGATGAAAATCAAGTCACATTTAATGAGCTCTTACTAAGTGATTCTTGGTGTTTTGAACTGTCGTATCTGGCAGATATTTTTCATAAGCTGAATGAACTGAATGTTTCGATGCAGGGTCGACATGAAACAATAATCTCCTCAACCAATAAAATGAAAAGTTTTAAAAGAAAACTTAGTTCTTGGAAGTCTGCAGTTCAAAAAGGAGATTTGTCAAACTTTCCATCTCTTCTTAATGTGGCAGGAGATAAAGATCTGGGTAAGCTGAAAGACCGCATTTGTGATCAAGATTGCAAGATGCAATAGATGCGTACTTTCCAACTATTTCCACTATGAATCTCGACTGGGTTGTCTCACCATTTGATTTCGTAGATAGTGCAGAGGAAATAGATTTCACTGCTTGCGAACGGGATGAATTTATTGATCTTTGCGCTGATTCCACACTCAAAGGTAAGTTCACCAAGAGTGAGGCGTCGGTGGCTAGTTTTTGGCTTCAACGGAGAGAGGAGTACCCTAACCTAATGAAGAAAGCAATTAACGCACTTTTGCCCTTTTCAACATCCTATCTATGCGAGCAAGCCTTCTCTGCTATGGTGACAATAAAATGCAAAGCAAGAAATAGACTGAATAACCTTGAGGATGATTTGCGTGTTTCACTGTCAACTGTAAGACTCGACATCACATATCTGTGCTCTACGCATCAATCACAAGTTTCACATTAATCATTAATCGAACAAAATTTATTGATGTATTTTTACTCAGTGATTGTAGTAAGGTTTACTGTATTATGTTATGGTGTACGTTATTATTATATAATATTTCAATAAATTAACATATTAAGCTTAATTTTCTTTTAATTCAAGGAAGGGTGCCCCTGGTGTTTAATGTTATTCCCAAGGGTGCCGTGAACTTCAAAAGGTTGGGAAACACTGCTCTAGAGACACACATCCAATGCACAACCGCAACCTGCCGAGCACTGTCGTCTGGTTCCTCGACCCTGAAACAGATGACAAGGAAGTGCTGTGTATAGGGAATGATGGACAGTAAAGTCGTGGCAGAAGATAATCCACCCCATCATTTGAAAGTCGACCCAAGGAAACCACAATAAGCCCATGGGTCAGAAAGGACGATCGCTGCGCCTGGACCCGCGACCTCCCGAAAGCAGTTCCACCTGGTTCAGTTCTATTTCTGTGTTTTCCTACTCCTCTTAGACTTTAGCAGATACATTATCTATCTGATTTTGCAAATGTATTATTGTTTAGTGGAAGAAGCGCCTTATATCCCCCTATGTATGCACAATAAGGTTCTTGTTCCGGTATAGGAAAGCTCTAAACTCGGTAAACAAAAAACAAAAAACAAAAAAAAAAACAAACAAAAAAAAAACCACACACACACAAAAAAAGCAAAAAAAAAAACCGTGTGACAATATACTTGGGGATGAGGTCCTAGTACCTTCTTCTAAGTTAAATCACTTTATAGCCGAGTATAAACATTTATTATAGGTGTGCTTGGCTATTTCACCTTCAAAACCTCATGAAACACCTCCTACCAAATGGTTCTATTGTCAAAAGCAGACAAAACTAAAACTATGGACTCAAATTACTAGAGGAACAACAGACCATAGCCAAATAAATAAGACTACACTCAAAATGGGTGATGTACAGTCATGCCATAATCGATCTGTGCAATTCGTAGTGCGCGAGTTGTCTCTCTCTCTCTCTCTCTCTCTCTCTCTCTCTCTCTCCGCTATATAACTTATACCTAAATAAAACAACAGGTCGCCTCTTTAGCGCGGTGGCTTTTATTTGTTGAATAAAATGCTCAATCTGCAATAGTATCAATGCTGAAGTACATAAGATGCATTGCAGTCAGAGACTAGTTTATTTTGAGTTGAATATTTGTAAACATACAACAACCTACATCACACAACATATGAAATCTTAACTTAGCATTACAGCTTGCCAAGCGGGAAACCTGGGTTCGATTCCCAGTACCGGCGTGGGGATTTTCCCCGCTGGGAGACCTGGACCGGGGTGCACTCAGCCTGATCTGATGTGTTCCATTCGCAAGACTTTCTCTGCATCTCAGTAAGAAATTATTGTTAAAAAGCGTATTCTTTTATTTACCTCGTGATAATCGAGCTAAACTTAGCATAAATGTCCTTATGCTTGGTCCCTTGCAAGTAGAAGGGGAAAACATCTAATGTGTTCTATTCAACATGATGTCCTCTAAGTGATCGGTAAACAAACCTTTTGTTCAAAATATTAATCTGTTATCAAGATAAACATAAGCAGAATTGGTCTTATTACTAGCTTCCTTGTAAGTAGAAGGGAAATAAAAAATAATGCACAGGATAAAGCGATAGTATCATCCTTTATAAATCGGTTGCTATGCGAAACAACTGATATTTCAATCTATTTGCCTGCCAGGATTATATAAACGAGAAGAAAGACGTCTTCCCGTTTAAGAAACTAATAAACCGGAATATCTCGAAAACAGTTAATTCTACAAACAAAATATATATGACATAAATGGTGTGTTTTAATGAGATCCACATATTTTGTGTACCCGGTTTGCCAGGTGTACAAAAGTCACCCAGAATGAAGAGGCCTGCAGAGATTATTCTAAATATATATTGTATTTGTTATATAAATATCTTTAATATACGGTATTTTAATCAAAAACGTTAGAGCTATTTTTAAGAAAATCCAAATTTTCGAAATTTTTTCCATGTAAAGAATAGTTTGGAGTTGAGGAATATTTCTCAAAATCTTCGTGTCGTATCCCTGGAAGATACTAAACTTAAACACCATGAATTTTACCGACTTTTCGTTTTTGAGTTATCGTATTCGAAGACAAACGGACACTGACCCACACAGGGACCTTTTTCTGAAAATACTTTGTTTTAAAACGTATATTTTTGGTGAAACCTGGTATCAAATTTTTTGATGGAATGCAATATCTTCCCTATACACTGTGTACATAGTACGTGTAGAGAAAGTAAAAATCATTGGAATGAGCATATCTCTAGAGAGACTGAATTCCCTTAAAAGTATTCAGAACACACCAAGGAAACTTTGAATAAATGTTTATCTTCTATTAAAAAGAATAATATATGGTAATTTGACAGGGTAGAAGGCCTAATCCGGGCTGTCTAAGAACAGAAGAAAAATATATTCCTTTATTTACTGTCAAACCCATTCAGAGAATTTTGCGGGATGAAATCCACCGACTTCCGTGGAGATCCCGCTATTATTATTTGCCTCTGCCGATTCTCATTGCGTGCGTCACCAGGACAAATGAAATAACAGACTACCTAGTGATTCTCTTTTAGTAGTTGTTGGAATTGTTGCCCACTTTTAACTACATAATTCACTTCATGCGCACCATTTCCTCCCACTGTTGGATTTAGTGCAATGTGACATCATTATTCCTGAGTTAATTTCGCCCACTGCCAGACGAGGCATACATATTCACGTCACCAAAGATTATATTCTACACATTTTGACCCATATCTCTCTTCTTACTTTACAGAAGTAGCCATCAATCGATTGCCTTATTGTTCACCGTAAAAATACAGTCTTACCCAGGACTTATTCTGAAACAGAAATGAAAGGTGAAAAGGAATCACGGTATCACAATCAATATTTTAATGGTACTATTAATTTCAGTTTTACTTTCTCTAGCCCCGTATGCACAATGTACATATTGGATAGAGAAGGATTGTATTCCACTGAAAAAGTTTGATGTCGAGATTTGATCGGAAATATATATTTTGGGGTCCTGAGTCCGAAAAAAGTATATTTAGAAAGAAAAAAAAATCCGTGTGTGTGTGTTTGTGGACAGCATAGCTCAAAAACAAAAAGACCGTTAAATACCAAACTTGGTATTTAGGCTTAGTATCTTCCAGGGATGCGTCACGAAGATTTTCACGAAAATCCGCCTATCCTCACTAGCCTTTACATGGAAAAACTTTCGAAAGTTTTGATTTTCCAAAAAATGGCTCTGACGATTTTTATTAAAATCCCGTAATTTAAAGATGTGTACATTCCAAATAAAATGCATATCTAGAATTTTCTGGGAATAGCCTCTGAAGTTCTATTTATTCTGGATGAATTTTGGCGAATTTTGCTTAACTGCTAAACCTTAAGAGATAGACAAAAACTTATAACACAAAAAATGTAGATCTCTCAAAACACACACTTTATGTTCTTTACGTTTTTGTTGTGGAGGTAGCCGTTTCCGAGACATTCCTTGTTATTGCTTTCACTCTGACGCTTTTCGTAGGCGACAGCTGGAAAGAACTTTCCTGTCAATTTTCTGTACCCATAATGTCCATTGTTATCTGCTTCAGAATTGCAAGATGCTGGAAATGTGAACGTTTGACGGGGACCACGCTTTTCATTGGTGTCATTCTGGTATAACATGTGAGTCGAGAAAAAAAAGACAAAACCGACTATAGTAATTCACCTCTTCATCGCTCAATCCCGCTCGACACTGCTTCAGAACAGGTTGACTTGTATAAATAGTGTGTTAATTTAGTTAACCACAAGGACGAATTACCTTGACAGAACTTCAGTATGTAGTGCATGGAAAAGATTAATCTAATTTTGTAACACCCGGTGAGAGGGTGGAGTGTTGTCCAACAGGAAAATTTAAGGTTTACCAGTTCGCAATTCAGAACTTCATTTGTCGCAAGTTATTTTTCAGCACCGTGGCCTGTCCAATATGCTTTAAAGAGCATAGCAACAGATGGAAGACACAAGGATGCAATCTTAGGATACGTATTTCTAGGCGATTTTTAATGTCCTTGAGTGTACCTTGTAGGGGATCCGTCGTTGCAGAACTGCCCAGTTAGGATCCGGTTCCAAGTGGAAGAATGCAAGTGGTTTGTGGCTTATGGATGGTCCCAGATGCGGTTGAAATGGAAACGTTATTAACCCCGTCCAGTTTGCGTCCACCATCATCCGGATTGGGTGGCCATCGAATTTCATTTCAGAGGTCACGGTAGCAGCTTAAGGGACCATATGATCTGCGTGCGATGCTGTGCCACGGTTTCGGAAGATCCTTTCTCTTTACCCGTACCTCTATTTTTAAGGTTATATAATGTAATTATGTGATACAGCTTGGTGTTTATTAAACATGTTGTTTTCGGAAATATCGTATAGGGGTTTCAATCTTCAAAGTCCTCGGCAATAAAGCGTGTGAAAATTCGTTAATAATCCCACCACTTTGACTAATGTAGTTTTCTGGAAGCAAGGAGTCGTGTGCACTTGAAACAGCGAATGTTGAATTTGTCAACTTCCTTGATGGCACAGGCATCTGCGTAGGAAAGAGTTTACTCATTCCTTTATGGAGGATGCGGATGACGAAGAACACTGAACAGAGAGTCGGAAGGATCGCATGCAGCTGCCCTGCCTATAATAATTCCTCTTTGGACTTCCTTGAGACGGAAGAGGAGATCGCATACCGCTGTTTCTATATTAGGTCTGAACAAAACTTTTAGTGGTGATTTCCAGGAAAATACGTGACGCATTCTTCAGGAAACGCCCTTACTATCATCGTATAAAATGGAGTGGCTGCGTTTTTGGGCAGGGCGGTACTGGCCTCATTTTGAGCACCAGATAACGTAGATATTCAGGCTATTTTACTTATAATTCTTTAATATAATATGCGCTAGTAATCATTAAAGGTTACCGTATATGTGTCATTTACTAGGCATGCCGCACGGGTTCTATTTAAGTGAACAGTAATTGGCGAAAATTATAAAAAAAAATTCTAATGTGCTCCATTCACATAACTTTTTCTACATCTCTGTAAAAATTATTGTTAATAAGCTTATTTTTCTATCTATTTAATGCTAAAACATTAGCAGAAACGGTCTTATTACACAGTTTCTGTATAACTAGAAGGGAAATAACGGAATACACTAGGTTAAAGCCGACACTCAAGCCTTTTAAAATGTGGTTGCTATGGGATTGAAACCCGTTTCTTTCCGTTGACAAATTCCCGCATGAGAAAAATATTTTAAAACTGAAATCAATAACAACGTATATATCAAAAACGGCCAACTCCACGAAAAAAAATGTGTATGTCATGTGTGCTTTGTCGTAATCTATATTTTTTGTATAGTAAGTTTTCGTCTATCTCTTACATTTTACCAGTTATGCAAACTTCAATAAAAATCAACCAGAATAAACAAGTCTTTAGACGATATTCCCATAAAATTCAAGATATACATTTTATTTGGTATGTAAATATCTTAAATATAAGAGATTATAATCAAAATAGTTAGAGCCATTTTTGAAAAAATCAACATTTTCGGATTGTTTTCCATGTGAGGGGTAGTTTGGGGTGGGTGGATTTTCTTGAAAATCTTCGTGGTGCATCCTAGGAAGATACCAAATCTAAATACCAAAGTTGGTATTTAGGTTTGGTCTTTTCGTTTTTGAGCTATGCTGTCCACAGACACACACACACACACACACACACACGCGCGCGGATATTTTTCCAAAAATTCTTTTTTTTTTTTATTCAGGGGGACCCAAAACATGTATTTCCGTGAAATCTCAGTATCGAATTTTTGAGCGAAATGCAATACTTCCTCTGTACACTATGTACATAGTACGTCCTATATATAATGTAGTTTTAAAAATAGTCCTGCATTTGCAGCGTTATACCATCACGAACTCTTATAAATCTTTGGTTGGTTAGGCTATTTTCCAGGCAAAGTTTTCACACAATCGCGAAAAGCAACTGAAACTCGACAGAACTATAACAAAAATGACATAGTATAGAACAACTAGAACACTTCTTAACGTTATGAGATGCCTTTTGTTACAAAAATATTATTTGGAATCATTTTATCGTATAACGATTAAACTATACATTTTATAAAACTTATATAAAGTTCACTTTTAACACGCTACTCTCAGATCATTAAAGACATACATTTTGTCATATAAATATGTTTAGTATATAGTATTTTAATAAAGATCGTTAAAGCCATGTTTATAGAATCAAAAGTTTGAAAAATGCTCCTTGAAATGGTCTCTGGGATAAGAATTTTCCGGAAAATCTTGTGTATCAATACCAAGACTAGTAGTTATCCAACTTTTTGTTTTCATGTTATATTGTTGATATGATCGCGTGTACATACGCACACACACAAACACACTTTTTATGTAATACGGGGTCCTGAAATCATGTATAACTGCATATGGTAGAATAATATATTATATATATATTATTAATATGTTATTTTCAGAATAACTGAATTACTTTTAAGTAATTATATTTTATATATCAGCTACATCTTTTGAATATCTTACTAATATTTAACTAAATATTTAAAATCATTAATATATAACTTTAATTAGATGGTCCTTAAAACAACAATATTTACTGCATAAGTTAAACTAGGATAGTCACTCTTAACATGCAGTTTTTATTATCAAAATATCAATGCACTCTTGAATTATAGAACTTTGAAGAACATGCTTGATGAAGCTTAGAAAAACAAATATCTAAAATGGAGTTACACTGTCAGCCGTAAAGCAAACGCGAAGTTTGCGGATTATACGGGAAATCAGCATTTCCAATTTTATCTTCAGCTAATACCGCATGCCCTGCTAGATAGCAAAAGTGGCAATTTTGTGACGTTGTACCTATATTATGCATTCTTACCCATTAAGAGTAAAAACTTATTTACAAAGTGCATAAGGAATCCGGACAGTTCCTTCAGTACTGCTTGAAAGTAGGCAGTACGCATAGTATCATTGATACATCATATTGTCACACTATTTTTATTAGAATAGAATAACCATTGCTTTAGTAGAATTTGCAAGTTTTATTCTTTGTTTGAATATACATGAATTAAAATAAAATCATGAAATTATTTTAATATATTGTAAGCCTGAAGGAACAATTTGGTTATTAAATGAAGAACAGGCGCTAAGCGTGTGAAATTTGAATACCAACAGCAGAACAGGTTTTCGTGCTTCATTATAATCCTATTAGCTAGCAATTAGGATGCTGTTTCTGAATGCTACTTACTCTCTGAAAACCAATTAGAGCAGCACAAATGGACATGTAATTAAACACTAACAATCCAGTATGGCTGTAGTATTTTGGGTTAGAGAGGCTCGTTTATTGCTCGCACTACCGGTTTCATTGAGAAGTGGTCGCCATTTTCCGCACACTTTGCAAGAAAAAGAAAAACACAGGACCAGGATGGCTTCATATAGATACTGAGTTACATAACAGCCTTTGAACCTAAAAGGTTACCCACTGTTGTTATATTTATTTATAATCACAATAATTAAGTCTATTACACAAAATTTAGTTCAAATAGCATTTTTGGATATTGCTCAAGCTTTAAGTAAAATTTTACACACTTAATTTACTGAATAAGTCCGTTTACACACGTTCTCCTGTTATTTACTGTAAAGCCTCATCGTTTTCCTTGGGCCTTGTGCTTTGTGATCCTCAAAAGTACTTGCAGAAGCTGGTGTTCCACAGGACTCCGTTCTAGAACCTCCTCTGTTCAACATTTTAAACCCGGTTCGCTGGAAATAGACGGCGCGGTTCTCCAATGCACATTAAGATATTCTGCTCGCCATCATCATGGGAGCAAGCACTGTGCGCACACCTTTCTTGAGCTCTCAGCTGCCGTCTTCATTCGGTAGGTTTCGCGAAGTTTCGGAGTCAGAGCCAAGCGACCACATTGAAATATGAAGTATGATATCCACACCGATTTTAGTGGCTTCAATACTAAGGTTTCATTCTGTCTGTAGATCCCATAGTTCTCGCACGTACACGTGTAATGTGTTTCGTTTAATAATTCAACTAATCCGCGATAAACTATTCATCATAATGACAGAGGACCTCAAAGAAAGTCCTTTGGTTGACAGCACTGTGGAAAAACAGACGAGTAGTCTCCCCCCCCCCCCGGGCCTTACTCGACATAAGTTTAGCGCCCAAGAAAATATGCGCTTATAGTATGTCCGCGTTTTGCAGTGATATATTTGGAATATTGAAGAAGTCTATTCTGACGAAGGAGAGAAATACGAAATTATATATGTGTGTGTGACCACTGGACAAAAAAAATCCCAAAAATGCAAACAAACAAAAAATGCAAAATAAAATTAAGCAATTTTTGTCTTGAGACGAAACAAATGAATGTGTTCTACATCTTGTGTGATACACAAGAAAAATGGAAAAAATCTGATGTGTTCCATTCACATGACTTTCTCTACATCTCTTCAACAAATTATTGTTAAAAAGCTTATGCCTCTATTTACTTCATGCTAATCGAGAAAAAATTAGCCCAAACAGTCTGATACCTTGTAAGTAGAAGCGAAATAAGGAAGTACCATAGGTTAAAGTGATTGGCAAAAGCTGGTTGCTATGTGACCGAAGTTCCTTTGTTTGTATGGACACGAGTTCACAAAATCCTGTGTGAGTTTCAAAAAACAAGAAATATCTTAAAAACGATCAACTCCACGAAAAAAAATGTATATTGCATAAATTGTGTGTTTTAACGTGTTCTATGTTTTTTGTGTGGTAAGTTTTTGTCCATCTCTTACGGTTTAGCAGTTATGCAAAATTCTGCAAAATTGATCCAGAATAAAGTAGTCTTAAGAGGCCATTCCCAGGAAATTCAAGATATACATTTTATTTGTCGGGTAAATGTCTTTAATATACGATATTTTAATAAAATCGTTAGAGCCATTTTTAAGAAAATTAAAATTTTCGAAATGTTTTCCATGCAAAGGGTAGTTTGTGGTGGGGAGATTTTTCAAGGTACATTCGCGAAGTGTCTCATGATATTAATATAAAATTAATTGATATTACGTAATCAATATATAATGCACCAATTTTAGTTGCCCATCGCGGTAACTATACATGTAGGCGAGCCTTATACACAGTAGTAGATATAATAAGGAATAGTACAGGAAGCACATGTGTATCACAATAAGTATTTTAGCTATACCTATCTCTTATTTATTAATGTTTGTGGGTCCTGGTGTATACATCTGTTGAACACAAGCGTAAATGACAATATAGAATCGGGTAAATAATGCAGTGGGTGTTGAGCAACTCGAATCTTCCGTATTTCACGTAACAATGCTCATATTGTCGTTTACACTTGTGTTTAACAGATGCCTGTTAATAGATAACGTATATCTAAATGGAATAAAATACTCATTATGTTATACCTGAGTTTCCTGTCACATTCATCTTACACACTATCTATAAGGCTCACTAACATGTAGGCAGCTAAACTTTGTGCAACAAGTATTGTTTACATCGTTAATTTTATTTCAATATCGGTGAGAAATTTCTTGTTAGTGTATTGCCTTATTTAACTTCTGCTTACAAGGAATCAGTAATAAGACCAATTCTGCTAATGTTTATCTCGATTAGTGTGAAGATAAAAGAACAATCTTTTTGTAAGGAAAGTTTGTTTGTGGTACACTAGAGAAAGTATGTGAATGGAACACTAGAATTTTTTTTTACACTTAGGGGAGACTAGCCTAAAATGACATATCAGGGTAAAGTGGCACACTGGTGTTTCTGACAAAACTACACGTTCAATTGTTTTAAATTAACCACCATTAGAACTGTCATGTTGGTATTACTGTTGAGGGAAAATGGCGGATTTGTAACGTGCGGCGTTTTCTGTTGTAAGCAAATATTTGTGTTTTTATGTTTCTTGTAAGATTATGGAATGAAGCTACATCAGCATTTGTAGTGAGAATATTGTTGAGTCTTCCACAAAATCAGTATCCAGCTAAAGCACATAATGTAAGCAACAAGTTGATGTAATTCGCTTCGACGTTACAACTACTTAGGTTATTGTTTCAACTATCAGGGTAGCCAACTTGGGGTAAGTTATTCTCGATATGTCATTTTACTCGAGAGCCTTCATTCTGACGTCAGTGTTACGTTTTATTTCATAATTCAACAGAGAAGTGAACAAATAGTTGAAGAATGGTCCATGGAGGACAGTTACTTTATTCCAAATTGTTCTGCACCGCTTATTTGATGGGCCCTACAGTCCTGAACGCAATTTCTGGAATTGAAGCGTGTGGTATAAATCCACTTAATCCAGATATCTTTTCGGATCACTTTAATTGCCCAGTGCAGAAAAATGATAAACCTGAATGGGTACAATTAAAAAATAAAAGCTCTGATGAGGATTCCAAAAATAATGTGACAATGCAATCCGCAGAAGGGGCAAGCCCAGTGCTGAAGATAGTGTTTAACGCCCGCTTTTACTGCAAATGGCATCGCAGGCAATGACACTGATGATACATGGAATGAAGTGGAATGCAATGGCGGAGGAAACCGGAGAACTCGGAGAAAACCTGCCTCTTCGCCGCTTTGTCCACCACAAATCCCACATGTGGTCGCTTGGAATCAAACTCGAGTGCGTAAGTGAAAGATGGGTGGTTTAACCACTCGGCCACGGCGTGGCTGCCAAAGAAATTTGATAAGTTTTTCCATATTATGAAGGGTTCTGCAACTGTTGCCAGTAAAGTTTGTAATAATTTTCTGACCATGTTGGATGTGTGTCATTTTACACAGAGTATAGGCCTAATGATAAACTGGTATAATTTGATAATTCTTTTTTTAAAGAAATGTTAACGTAGAATTTTACATTCATTTTGTATAAAGTACTCGCTATATTTCAGAGTTTCTAAAAAGCATGCAATCACGTACTTAAACATAATGTACAAAGATTTAATTTAAATTTTGTTTAGGGTATGTCATTTTAGGCCAGTCTCCCCTATTATAAAATTTATGACTTCCGAATTTGGTGGAAACGGTGCAACGGTTTGTAAGCCTGAGGAACATACATACACTCCAAGCTTTATAAATAAAGGTACGCAAAATTTGAAATATTATTCTCTTTTGTAAGCCGTGAAACCATCTCCGTGCAAGGAGGATTTCAGCTAGTGTTACCTAAGTTTTCCTCCTTTGGTTTTGGTAATGTAATGTCTAATCAGAGTTGCCAGATTGGGCGAAAAGTCGCGGATTGGGCTACTAAAAGATCAACCTTGAGTGATTTTTAATTGGTGCGATTTACGAATTTTTGGACTACTTCTGAAATCAAGAACATAATTTGAATTTATTCATTGAAAAATATATTTTATATCGTTTCGTAAGTTAAATAATGTACTAATGGATATACTAGAAGTAGTATATTCGTTATAATTACTGCTATGAAAATAATGTTAGTTGTAAAATAGCTGCAGTCAGCATTCACAGAAGAGAAATTAGCTGCTAAACTGTATTCTTGGTTCGCTTTTCATTGTTACTTCGCTGTTAGTCGTGCCAATTTCAAGAAAACGTTTTGAATAAAATGTTACGGTTAAGTGAAAATATATGAAAATAATGTTTTATAAAGCGGTGTTAGAGTTTAAATAATACATTTTTACTGAGAGTGGCCTTTAACTATAGTGCATGTGCAACAATTGCTTTGCGAGGGTTCCCGGGTTCGATTGCCGTCTGGGGTTGGAATTTTTTCTCTAGCCAAAAGTATTCCCTAATCCTCGCTAGACCCTTGGAAGTATGGATGAGAGTGTGAATGTGTGTGTGTGTATTTGTGTGTGTGTGCGCGCGCGCGTGTAATCTAATGAATAAAATTAAAATAGAAACAGAAACCCAAACCTTTTTCCAAAGGGAAATGTCGCCAATAGAACCATGCAGTTAAAGAGTGTAAATAGTACATTAATTTAAAAAATCTGTTGTATTCAATTCACAAGACTTTCTCTATATCTCTGCAATCAATCATTTTTAAAAAGATTATGCTTCTATTTGCTTCCTGCTTATCGAGAAAAAATTAGCAGAAATAGTCCTGTTTCTTGCTTCCTTGTAAGTAGAAGCGAAATAAGGGAGTACCATAAGTTAAAGTGATAGTCAAAAGCTGCTTGCTATGTGACTGAAGTTCCTTTGTTTGTATGGATACGAGTTCACAAAGTCCTGTATGAGAAGAAAAATATAAGTTTTTATAGCTTAAACCAAAAAACAAGGAATATCTAAAAAATAATCAACTCCACGAAAAAACTGTATATAATATAAATTGTGTGTTTTAATGTGCTCTACATTTTTTGTGTGGTAGGTTTTTGTCTCTCTCTTACGGTTTAGCACTTATGCAATATTCCGTAAAATTCACTCAGAATAAAATAGTCTTCAGAGGCTATTCCCAGAAAATCAAAATATGCATTTTATCTGTCAGATAAATAGCTTTAATATACGATATTTGAATCAAAATCGTTGGAGCCATTTTTTTAGAAAATCAAAATTTTCGAAAAAAATTCCATGTAAAGGGTAGTTTGGAGTGGGGGATTTTTCTCAAAATCTTCGTGTCGCATCCCCGGAAGATACTAAACTTAAATACCAAGTTTGGTATTTTACGACTTTTCATTTTTGAGTTATCGTGTTCACAGACACACGGACACTCACACACAAAGGGACCTTTTTCTGAAAATACCTTTTTTTGGATACAGGGGACCCTAAAACATATATTTCCGGTGAAAGCTCGGTATCGAATTTTTTGGTGGACTAATACATTCTCTATACACTATGTACATAGTGCACATAGGAAAAGTAAAAAAACAAATTAGAAGGTTTTCCCGTGACACCATATGTTTACTTATTTGTTTATATAAAGTTTGCAACTATGTCCAATGCTCTCACCTTAAGAAACATGAGCCAAAAATCACAAAAGAAAATTTGGTAGCAGTAGTTTCCTAACCAATTTTAAGAGACGTTTTTCAACCCCCCAAAGAAAACGTCTGTGAAATTGTGCGATTTCATTATGAATGTTGTTATGTTTAAATTAATTCTGGCGATATTATGTGAAATAAATCAGGCAACCCTGTGTCTAATAGGAGTTCAGCACATATTTGGAACACACAATATCTTTAGAGCAGTAGTGAAGGTCGCGCTAATTTTATGCAACTGTTGATTACGGAGCTGCAGCTGATTCCTCGTATGCAACAGCACGCTTGCTGGGAACTTCTCCAAATATGACGGGGAGAGCTATGTAGAGTTACGTATTCACAGTGACGAAACTCTAACCCCCGCATATCCGCTCTCATATCGCTTGGGAAAAAAGGACATAAATCTAAAATAAAAACATGACCTCACGGCGCCTGTGCGATGTTCCGCTCATGACGCATTACTTGCGTCACTTCCCTTCTGTATCAAATCGACTGATCGCGATTCTATGCATATCGATTATTTTCAGTTCACGCTATGTTAATGCTAAACTAATCTAAGATGTTGTTTGAGAGGCAATTACTGCGATGAGAGGATTTTACATAACAAAGAAGGTTGCCACCTGCTCTAAATAGCTAGCTCTGATTACCTTGTAGCAGGAGAAAAAATAGCTATCTTCGACACCTTATAAGTGGAGCAGCATGTTTGGGCTTCTGACTTTAGCTGCTAAACAAGAGACAGACTCTTCTGACTGCCTCTTCGAATCTCAAAATGTCTCTTGAATTCCTTAGTCTCAAGATTGTATTTTCAGGGAAATCTCATCATCCAGTTTTTGCATACAATTAATACTGTTGCTTCAGATCAGTGCCTTATTGAGTATAATTTTTACTTTCTCTATATGCACTATGTACATAGTGTATAGAGAATGTATTGCACTCCACCAAAAAATTCGATACCAAGATTTCACCGGAAATATATGTTTTAGGGTCACCTGTATCTAAAAAATGTATTTTCAGAAAAAGGTCCGTGTATCCGTGTGTCAGTGTGTCCGTGAACACGAAAACTCAAAAACAAAAAGTCGGTAAAATACCAAACTTGGTATTTAAGTTTAGTATCTTTCAGGGATGCGACACGAAGATTTTGAGAAAAATTTCCCCACCCCAAACTACCCTTTACATTGAACTTTTTTCAAAATTTTGATTTTCTAAAAAATGGCTGTAATGATTTTGATTAAATTGTCATATATTAAAGATATTCACCTCACAAATAAAATGTATATTTTGAATTTTCTGGGAATAGCCTCTAAAGACTACTTTATTCTGGATGAATTTTGCATAACTACTAAACCATAAGAGATGGACAAAAACTTAACGCACAAAAGATGTAGATCACGTTAAAACACACCATTTATGTTATATACATTTTTTTCGTGGAGTTGATCGTTTTTGAGATATTCCTTTTTCTTGGTTTCAGCTTTGAAAAACATACTTTTCTCATACAGGAATTTGTCAACTCCTGTCCATACAAACAAAGGAACATCAGTCACATAACAACCAGCTTTAGGCTTTCCCTTTAACCTATGGTACACCCTTATTTCGCTTCTTCTTACAATAAAGCAAGAAATAAGACTATTTCTGCTAATTTTTCTCGACTAGCATGAAATAAATAAAAGATAAGCTTATTAACAATAATTTCTTACAGAGATATAGAGAAAGTCATGTGAATGGAACGCATCAGATTTTTCTAAAAACGTTTGACCTACTGTAATGAAAAATCAAGCCGTAGTGAAACAACTTAATCTTGATTTGGACTAAGAATACTTTTAAAACCATCATGGTCAATAATCTATTTAAAACTTTCCAGTGCTATATCCGAGTGTCAAAGCCTTCAAATTCATTATTAGTAGATTTTCCTAACATGGATTTTACTAACATGCATATGTAGTGTCGTCCTTCGTAGACTAAACCGAGCCAGGTGACTAAGGCGTTTCGTCTGAGGCTGGCATTCACGATGTCTTGAGATCGGTTCACTGCGGCGAAACTCTGACTTAAGGATTTTTTTCGGGGGGTTTCCTGGGTCACTAGGCTTTCTTCATTGCCCCAAACTTTCTGTCCTATTTCATCTCTATTTATCCAGCCGATATCTTTCATAATTATACGTGCCCGTGAAGATTGCGGTAGTGGCGACCTTCCGTGGTGGTTACTACGTTCTGGAAATATTCTCGGCAGGATTTAGAAGTCGTCTGTAGACTCAGGGAATTTTGTCAGACCTGGGACGAGGGTTTCTAGTGCTCCCCGCGTTCAGATAGAAATCTGCTTGGAAACTAAAGGACCCTCCACGGAGACTCCTTCTCCGTCGTCCGGGTCCGGCAGCCCGTCATAATTACTCTCACACCATCCTATCCACCTGGGGTCTGACGTACAATAAGCTAATCGCTGCTGTATGGAATCCCCTGCGAAATCACACCCACCAACCCCTCCATGGTCTAGGGGTAACATGCTAGTCTCTGGTTCCTGAGGTCGCGGGTTCTAACTCGACGGCGGGTGATGGATTTCTTTTAGGAAGGGACACTTGGCTTCGTTCGAAAGAGAAGTAAAGCTGTTGGTCCCGTATCGAGTACCAAGAAAAATGTATAGGACATAGGCTGTGTGTTTTGACTCAATCTATATTTTTGTACAATATGTCTTTATCTCCCTCTTACAGTTTATACCAGTTATGCAAAAATCATTCTGAATGAGGACTTCAGAGACGTTTTTAGGAAATTCAGGTTATATGTATGTATATACATATTTTTTTTCGTTTGCCATGTAAATATTTTAATACAACTATAGTATGCTAATTAAAATCGTTAGAGCCATTTTTGAGAAAATAAACATTTTCGAAACTTTTTCCATATATCGGGTAGTTTGGGGTAGTGGATTTTCTTGAATCATTTACTTGGACGATGCTAAACTTAAAAATCAAGTTTGATATTTAACAGACTTTTCGTTTCTGAGTTATGTTCTTCAAGAACATACACATGCACAAACACGCGCGCAGACCTTTTCTTAAACATGACTTTTTTGGGATTTAGTGAACACTAAGACGCGTATTTTCAGTGAAATATTGGCGTCGAATAAATGGAGGGAATGCAATACCTTCTGTACCTATGTAGTGTATACGAAAAGAGAAAGTAATAAGTTAATTTTTCTGCTAGTATATATTAAAAGGTTGTATGTATACTTTCTGTTTTGGGCGTCTGCTATTAGAACAGCTAATGGGATATGAGCATTTCGTTTCTTTCTTTTTTTTTTTTCAAAGTCAGTTTACCCATTTCGTATTTGGGACTAACACCCTCTAGGACTTACATCTTAGTGGTAGGAAGCCTGTCGGGGAGCCAACAATACGAAACCACAGAATGGAGAACCTGGAATGAGAGGTACAGGTTCTCCATTCATATGAAATGCAATGGATGGTAGAAAAGATGATGGAGCAGTTGGTGGAATGAGTGGCGGGGAAACCGGAGAACCCGGATAAAATCCGCCAAGACGCCACTTCGTCCTTCATAAATCCCATTAGCGGGCGCTTGGGATCGAACCCGGGCCGCCTAAGTGGGAGGCGATCCTAATTCTTGGCCACGGCTCATCCGAGCCGAGCGTTTCATGGATGTAAAATGAAATAGGTCGCAGAACCCGATATTCTACCTTGGTAGAGATGGCCTCCTATCGCTGTGAGCCCTCCAGTTATAGCCATTTGATTTTCTATATGATCCTGTTATGAGAAAACTAAGACGACAGGTGTTGAAGTAGGCAAAAGGTGAAGGCAACATTTTCAACATTTGTTCCTTGGTCAAGGCTTCATGCTGTGCGGGATATTGCCCAATTGGTTACGCTGCAAGCCTGAGAGTATTTATGCACACTTCAACACGAGTACTGATCGACCACATTCCAAGGTCCCCTGCCAACTGTTTGCGGCTTGTTGCATTTGCATAAATATCGATATTTTGTTAATTACAGAGCATGTTCAACCAAGGACTGCGGTATCAGAAATGTAAAGCAGTATTCATTGTAAACCACAAGCACTGCTGCTGCTGAAGATTTCAGCATCCCTCTACAGAATTGCCAGATGGCAATTTCAGTACAAGAATTTCATTTTCACTAAGCTGAGCATTCCAAGGCAGTAAGAGTGTCTTTTTACTTTCTCTATACGTACTATGTATATAGTGTATAAAGAAGGTATTACACTCCACCCAAAAATTAGATACCCAGATTTCACCTGAAATGTATGTTTTAGGGTCTCCTGTATTCAAAAAAAGCATTTTCAGAAAAAGGTCCGCGCGTGTGTGTGTCCGTGTGTCCGTGAACACGATAGCTCAAAAACGAAAAGTCGGTAAAATACCAAAATTGGTATTTAAGTTAAGTATATTCCAGGGATGCGACACGAAGACTTCGAGAAAAATCCTCCCCCCCCAAACTACCCTTTACATGGAACTTTTTTCGAAAATTTTTATTTCCTCAAAAAAGACTAACGATTTTGATTAAAATGCCGTATATTAAAGATATTTACCTGACAAATAAAATATGGATCTTGAATTTTCTGGGAATAGTCTCTGAGACTTATTCTGGATGAATTTTACTAAATTTTGCATAACTGCTGAACCGTAAGAGATGGACAAAAATTTACAACACTTTAAGCAATAGTACTCCATTATTTCGCTTCTGCTTGCAAGGAAGCAAGCAATTGGACTATTTCTGCTGATTTTTTCTCGATTAGTATGAATAGAAGCATACGCTTTTTAACAATAATTTGTAGCAGAGGTATAGAGAAAGTCATGTGAATGGAACACATCAGATTTTTACTTTCTCTACACGTACTATGTACATAGTGTACAGGTGTAGGTATTGCACTCCACCCAAAAATTCGATACCAGATTTCACTAGAAATATATGTTTTAGGGTCCCCTGTATCCAAAAAAGCATTTTCAGAAAAAGGTCCGTGTGTGTGTGTGTCCGTATGTCTGTGAACACGATAGCTCAAAAACGAAAAGTCGGTAAAATGCCAAACTTGGTATTTAAGTTTAATATTTTCCAGGGATACGACACGAAGATTTTGAGAAAAATCCTCCCACCTCAAACTACCCTTTACGTGGAACTTTTTTCGAAAATTTTGATTTTCTTAAAATGGCTCTAACGATTTTGATTAAAATATCGTATATTAAAGATATTTACCTGACAAATAAAATTTATACCTTGAATTTTCTGGGTATCGTCTCTGATGACTGCTTTATTCTGGATGAATTTACGGAATTTTGCATAACTGCTAAAGCATAAGGGATGGACAAAAACTTACCTCACATAAAATGTACAGCACGTTAAAACACACTATTTAAATTATATGCATTTTTTTCGTGCAGTTGGTCGTTTTTTAGATATTCCTTGTTTTTGGTTTCAGCTTTGAAAAACATACTTTTCTCATACAGGAATTAGTCAACTCCTGTCCATACACACAAAGGAACTTCAGTCACATAGCAACCAGCTTTTGACTATCACTTTAACCTATGGTACTCCCTTATTTCGCAAGTAATAAGACTATTTCTGCTAATTTTTTCTCGATTAGATGAAGTAAATACAATAATTTGTTGCAGAGATATAGAGAAAGTCATGTAAATGGAACACATCTGATTTTTAAATATTGAAGCAGCTGGTAATGCGAATAAAAGTTTCCTTTATGGCCATCGTTGCTACAACAGAAAACAGGTTTTGAGTGCTCGTTATGAGAAGATTTTATTCGGTCCTTGTTTTATGCTAGGTGCTGTTATTTGGAACAGTAATATCTCTAATTACTTTCTGCGCCTATTTAAACTAGTTTCTTTTGGCTGGCTCCGCAACTCAGTAGAGCACATTCCTGCAATGCTAGAGGGACCGGGTTCAGTTCCGGGTGGTGCCAAGATTATTCCCTATCCACCCTAGAGTATGGAAGTATGAATGAAAGCGTGAGAATAAATATATATAACCAAAATCCCACGGAAACTGTTTAAATGTTAACGTCTTTGCTAACAGGCAATATGTTCGAAATATAAAAGGCCTCCATATGATCATTGCAGTTAAAGACGAAGAATAAATAGAACACTTAAGAAAAAAAACCTGATGTGTTACACTCACATGACTTTCTCTAGCAACTCTACAAACTTCTTACAAAAGATTATTTTTATTTCCACACAATGCTAATCGAGATAAACATTAGCAGAATATTCTTATTACTTAGTTCCTTATAAGTAGACAGGAGCTAAAGGAATACACTATGCTAAAGTGATAGTCAAATGTTTTAAGCTATCGTTTTGCGATTGTCAATGCAAATAGCTTCTTTGCTTGGCCAGTAATAGAATAAAAGAAAAACGGACACTTCCTGTTTGAGAAAAGTATAAGTATTTTACAACTGAAACCAATAACAAGGGATATCTCGGAAATGGTTACCTCCACAACAAAAACAAGACTTTAGTTTTGATTCAAGACATAAATTGTGTGTTTTGATGAGATCTGTATATTTTGCGTAGTACATTTTTGTGTATCTCTTACGCTTTAGCAGTTAAACAAAATTTGGCAAAATTTATTCAGAGGCTATTCCCAGAAATTTTAAAATATAAATTTTATTTGGGACGTAAATATCTTGAATATACGGGATTTTAATCAAAATTGTTAGAGCCATTTTTTAGAAAATCAAAATTTTCGAAAATTTGCCCATGTAAAGGGTAGTTGGGGGGACTTTTTTGAAAATATTCGTGTCGCATCCTTGTCTTTTCTTTTTTTAACTATACTGCCCACAGACACACACACAAACACACATACACGAACAGACAGACACACACACGGAACTTTTTCTAAAGATGCTTTTTTTCGGATCGGGGGACCCCAAAACATATATTTCCGTTGAAACCTCGACATCCAATTTTGGGTGGAATACAATACCTTCTCTATCCCTACGTATATTGTACATACGGGGCTAGAGAAAGTCAAAAGAAGTTACGATTTATTCGTTAAATATACTGCTCAACATATTGTGGGGAATGGACACAAAGTTATGTTATATGATTTCTTTCCTATTTTTGTTTTAATCTATAGCAACTTAGAAAAATGTGATGTTATCTGACACGGATTTCTCCAATCACTCCTCTATAGACTTGTCGCAAAGTTTAGTTGATATAACCTTTCATTCCACATTCATATTTTGTTGTAGATTTAAACAGAATTCAATAGACTAAACCGAAAGTTAGATACTTAAAAAGCTAGTTGCTAAGTGATAGCTTTGAAATTCCATGCTCCTGGCACCACCTGGAGAGAGAGAGAGAGAGAGAGATAGATAGAGAGCAAAAAAAATAATAATAATAGTAATAATATACTATTTGAAAACAATCCGATGCTCTCTCTCTCTTACATTCTCTTCTATTCTTACATAATATTCTTGTTATTCTATTTCTTGTTAATCCAGATAAATATGAAATTCATATTTACAGATTTTGTTGTACGATACAGTAAGAAAGTCCATCAGATTGTTAAAGTTGCTAAGTGATAACTTTGAAATTCCGTGGAAAAAAAAAAATAAAAAATAAAAATATTATGTGTTCATTCACATAACTTTCTCTAGCTATTCCATATACAAACATTCACACAAACGATTGTACTTTTTTCTACATCATGCTAATCGTGATAAACATTGGCAGAATTGATCTTACTACTTGCTTTCTTGTAAGTAAAAAGAAAATAAGAGCATAAATTAGGCTAAAGCATTAGTCAAATCCTTTAAAATTTGGTCGCTATGTGTAACAATTGAGGTTCGATTCGCTTAGCATGTTTCCGTTTGAGAAAAGCCAAGTAGTTCAAAATTGAAACATATCACGAGCAATATCTTCGAAATTCTACAACAAAAATCTGATGTGGTCCATTCACATGACTTTCTCTACATCTCTGCAAAAAAATTATTGTTAGAAAGCTTCGGTTTCTATTTACTTCATGCTAATCGAGAAAAAATATCAGAAATAGTCTTATTACTTGCTTCCTTATAAGTAGAAGCGAAATAAGGAAGTAACATAGGTTAAAGTGATAGCAAAAGATGGTTGCTATGTGACTGAAGTTCCTTTATTTGTATGGACAGGAGTTGACAAATTCCCGTATGAGAAAAGTATAAGTATTTTAAAGCTGGAACCAATAACGAGGAATATCTCAAAAACAATCAACTCCGCTAAAAAATGTGTTTATCATAAATTTTGTATTTTAATAAGCTCTACATTTTCTAGAGAGCTTTTGTCTATCTCATACGGTTTACCAGTTATGTAGAACTCCGTAAAAATCATCAAGAATAAAGTTGTCTTCAGAGGCTATTCCCAAAAAATTCAAGATATACAGACAGGTGGACAGCATAACTCAAAAACGAAAAGACCGTTAAATACCAAACTTGGTATTTAAGTTTGGTACATTCCAAGGATGTGACACGAAGATTTGCAAGAAAATCCCCCACCCCTAACTACCCTTTACATGGAACTTTTTCGAAAATTCTGATTTTCTCAAAAATGGCTGTAACGATCTTGATTAAAATATCGTATATTAAAGATATTTACCTGACAAATAATATGTATATCTTGAATTTTCTGGGAATAGCCTCTGAAGACTACTTTATTCTGGAGGAATTTTACATAACTGCTAAACCGTAAGAAATGGACAAAAACTTACCACACAAAAAGTGTAGAGCACATTAAAACACACAATTTGTTATATGATTTTTTTTCTAGGAAATGATCGTTTTTGAGATATTCCTTGTTTTTGGTTTCAGCTTTGAAAAACTTATACTTTTCTCATACAGGAATTTGTCAATTTATGTCCATACAAAGGAACTTCAGTCACCTAGTAACCAGCTTTTGACTTCACTTTAACCTATGGTACTCCCTTATTTCGCTACTACTTACAAGGAAGCAAGTAATAAGACTATTTCTGCTAATTTTTTTCTCGATTAGCTTGAAATAAATAGAAGAATAAGGTTATTAATAATAATTTGTTACACAGAAGTAGAGAAAGTCATGTGAATGGAACACATCAGATTTTTTGGATTCAGGGTGTCCTAAAACATTTTTTGCGGTGAAATCTCGGTATCGAATTTGGGGTGGAATACAATACTTCCTCTATACATTATGTACATAATACATGTAGAGAAAGTAAAAAAAAAGTATTTCTGCAAATGTTTATATCGATAACTATACGTGAAGTAGAAAAATAAGCTTTCGTAAGAATAAGTTGTTGCATAATAGGAAGAGAAACTCATATGAATGCATTAGATCAGTTTTTTTTACCTCGTAACATATGGATGCCATAGAATCGCAGAGCATTACAGTACGACCTTGTCTGGTGCCAGGATTCTTCCAGATGATTAATTTGCGTGGGCGGGGCGGTCAGTGTCAAGGTCATGCTGTTGTCTTTTCGTTCTGCCTAACCTTATCTGCAGACCTCGTTATCGGAGAGGAACGTGCGTAATATCCGCTCCTGAGAACTGCATATAGATAAAACATGTGTGTAGGTTTCTTGATTCATTTTTAACGAAAGCGATGCTGGGGTATCCGGTTTATGTAACAGTAACTGAGAAAAAAAGTTCTACCTTAAAAGCAATATAAAGTTTGCATTATTTTAAATCCAGCCCTTCACAGTGATCATAGGCGTGTCTTTGGAGGTAAAGATCATATTTATCGAGGGGCCTTCTTAATTGAGACGTGAAGGTTGATTACATCCGGATTTAGAAGTACCCCAATATGTACGGAGTCCTTATGTTTCCAGTCGAAGGCATCCAAGCCGACCGATGAGCCCTTACCCTTTGGGGCTCACTCTGAGGCGGATTCCCTCTGGACAACCCCGACCGACCTTCAGGAAGAAACCTCTACTCATCGAACACTGTCACCTCGTCGTACTATTCTGATATAGATGAGATTGAAAGGAATGACAGATTCAGGAAATTCATGGTAAAAGAGGATCAACTCCAGCATTCACCCACCACCCCGGGGAAGCATGACGGAGTGGGAGGTCGTCGGAGTCAAACCCGGAACCTCCCGAATGCGAGCTACACATGTTACCAAAGCTCCACCTCGATGGTATATAATTTAGTAACAATTCAAATCTTCCAAAAAATTCCAGGTTCCAAATAACCGTTCCAAAATAAGTCAAAAGAAATCCATAAGTGTTTATTTGTGCATTTTTAATAACAAGTTAAGTCTACTATTATTTGATTTAATGTATTATTTGCTGATTCTCGTTTCTTTATTAATATTTTCGAGCCAAAGCGATGCTTCTCTTCTTTCCTCTCTCCTTACCATTCTACATTCAACCACACTTGACGCTCGTTTTAGAGGATAGTGAGGGCCAGGGGAAGAAGCGCTTGCTCTTCCTCACTCGCCTCTCTTTCCGGAGTGTTGTCAACAAAAGAAAGTTTCCTTCTTTAAGACCCTCAGCCATTAGGGTCAATAGGTTATCTAATTTACCGCGATCTAGTTGAATTATTAAACGACACGCAGCATGTGTGAACTCTGGAAACTACGGACAGAATGAAACCTAGCATTGAAATCACTAGATATCAGGGCTATAGCATATTTCGTGTCTCAAGTTGTCACTCAGCTCTGCTTTCAAAATTGCACAAAACCTGCTGAATGAGGACTAAGGACTCGTGCGCCCAATAAAAGGTGCGCGCATAGTGTTCAAGGTTACATTTGAACTGCTCACTTATTTTTTTTTTTTGTAGTGTTTAACGCCCGCTTTAACTACAAATGGCACCGCAGGCGGTGACACTGATGATACATGAACGATGATTGAGCACCGGTAGAATGCGATGGCGGGGGAAACCGGAGTACCCGGAGAAAACCCGCCCCAGCGCCGTTTTGTCCACCACAAATCTAACATGCGTTCGTTTGGAATGAAAAGTAATAATAATAATAATAATAATAATAATAATAAACATTTACTGTATGACAGGAATCGAACTTATGACCTTGGAGATAGCAGCTTCCCGCATTACGCATTAAGCCACCAGAGCAGTTGAAAAAACTCCTCCAGATTAGGCTACATAGCTCAAGAACGTAGTTAATGAAAGTGTCGCACTGTCAAGTGATTAGTTCGAGATTTTTTACAGATTTTTGCGACATTAAATCTTGAGAACGCTAGTAACGAGCTGCTAAAAACCAATATTTCTATACTCGGGCAGCACCTTTAAAGACATTCTAAGCCATTTTTACTTTCTCCATACGCATTATGTGCATAGTGTATAGAGAAAGTATTGCACTCCACCAAAAATTCGATACCGAGATTTCAACGGAAATATATGTTTTAGGGTCCCCAATATCCAAAAAAAGCATTTTCACAAAAAGGTCCGTGTGTGTGTGTGTGTGTGTGTGTGTGTGTGTGTATCCGTGTGTCTGTGAACACGATAACTCAAAAACAAAGAGTCGGTAAAATACCAAACTTGGTATTTAAGTTTAGTATCTTCCAGAGATGCGACACGAAGATTTTGAGAAAAATCCCCCCCACCCCCAACTACCCTTTACATGGAACTTTTTTTGAAAATTTTGATTTTCTCAAAAATGGCTCTAACGATTTTGATTAAAATTTCGAATATTAAACATATTTACCTGGCAAATGAAATGTATATCTTGAATTTTCTGGGAATAGTCTCTGAAGAGTAGTTTATTCTGGATGAATTTTACTAAATTTTGCATGACTGCTAAACCGTAAGAGATGGACAAAAACTTACTACACAAAGAATGTAGAGCACTTTAAAACACACACTTTATGTTACATACATTTTTTCGTGGAGTTGATCGTTTTTGTGACATTCCTTATTTTTGGTTTCTGCTATGAAAAACGTATACTTTTCTCATACAGGATCTTGTCAACTCCTATCCATATAAACAAAGGAACTTCATTGACCTAGCAACCAGCTTTTGACTATCACTTTAACCTAAGGTTGTCCCTTATTTCGCATCTAGTTACAAGGAAGCGAGTAATAAGACTATTTCTGCTAATTTTTTCTGATTAGCATAAAGTAAATAGAAGTATAAGCTTTTTAAGAATCATTTGTTGCAGGGATATGGAGAAAGTCATGTGAATGGTACACATCAGATTTTTTCAACCTGCTTTGCTTTAACACCGACTTATACCCACACGTTTAACGCTATGTAGCTGCGATATGTTTATCCGGGGACCATGCATCGCCGATCTCAAATTACTTATATCAGTCACGTGCACAATCTCGCAAATTATTTCGGTGTAGTTCATTAACACCCTGTATAGTGTATAACGCAGTGTTACTTTTGGATCTGGTTACAAAAGACTTGCTCAACTTCACTAGTGCGAGGTTGGATGGCTGCTGTTTTGAAAGTGTATAATTGGACCTATGGTTGAAATGTTTCAATCTCGGAATAGATCAAAATAGCAGTTTAGCTAATTTATTTCTGCATCTAGGTGGCACATTGGTGCAAACAAGAGACGTAAGAGTTGGGAAGGGGATTCACCTCCGGTTTCCAAATATGTTTACTAAATAAAAAGTACACTAATATAAATTGTTATTGTTACTACAATAGATGTGCATGTTACACTGAAAAACAGAAAAAGAATAAATTACATGAACTAATAGGTTTGTAACTAGGGTTTAAGTTTTATTAAATGGTTTATTTATTTCCTTATTTATTTATGTAATTATTTGTTTATCCTTCTTCTGTGTAGGGTCAAACTTGGGTCACCTCTAGCTAAGAGGCGATCGGTTTAAATGCTCGGTCATGGCGTCACCTAATGTGAATACTAAGTATTAAAATGTGTTACAATCTAAATTTGTATAACGTTTTACAAATTCATTCATATCACTTTTAATTGAATCACGTTATGTCTTTGTGGTAATGAATTCTTATGGCAACCTTCACAAATGACTTAATAACATCATAGCAATATCAAATTTCACTATAAGAGAATGAATAATTAGGTAGATATATAAAGTTCCTTTATTGGTGTCAAGGGCGGTACCTACCTGCATATGTAAAATACAAGTTAAATGTGGAAAATGTGGAAAACAACAAATACAAAGAAAGAAAAAATAAAAAAGACAGAGAAAGTACGGATAAAATTTATGTGACTGAATAAAATGATCTATTTTCACCCACTTTAACGAGGATATTGCCCATTTTTGCCAGTTTCCTTGGTCGGTAAGCACATCCTAACTTGCCAGTTTTCTACTAGCAGGACTTAAGAATTTTTCTATGAGTATTATTTCCTGGTTCTCCCATCTGTGTGCATTCCAACAAAACACCAGGTAGCTAAGATGCCCCTTATTTCGCCCTCCGTGGTGTATTGGTTAACATGCTAACTTCGTATACCCAAGGTCGCGGGTTCAAACCCGGCAGAGGACGATGGATTTTTACATTACTATTAATCTTAGAAAAGTACAGTATTAGAGGGGTTACCAATAGATTAATTTCGTCGTATCTAAAAGGTCGTGTACAATACACAGACATAAGTTTCAAACAAAGAAAAAAAGAACAAAATTTAAATCAAGTGCTGAAATAGTTAAATACGGTGTACCCCAAGGCTCAGTACTTGGACCATTATTCTTTATTTTATATTTAAATGATATGTATTCGACACTTAATTGTAAAATTATAAGCTATGCAGATGACACCACTATTATATGTAAGGCAAACAATGATCTTGACTTGAAATCATTAGCCACCAATGAATCGCTAAGAATAAACACATTTTTTAAATCTCTCAACCTCACTAATAACCCTGACAAGACAAATATAATTAAATTTGAGTCAAGCAAGAAGAAAAAAGGATATATTATTTCATATTAACTTTGGAAATGTTGCAATACAGGAATCTGATTCTCACAATTTTTTAGTAATGCAAGCAGATAAACTCATATCCTGGACTAATCATATCGATGACCTTTGTAAAAAAATAAGTAAAGGATTGTATTTAATGAGGGAATTTGCAAAAACTTGTAATATTGAGGTTCTAAAACTTATATACTATGGGTGGGTTAATTTATTCACATATCCAATATGGTATTAAATTATGGGGGGGGGGGTTGTAATAAAATGCATATGCAAAGGGTTCTAGTGCTACAAAAGAAATGTATCAGAACTATGTTTAAAATAGGGAGTCGAGAATCATGCAGGGAAGTTTTTAAAAGAGAAAAGATGTTTACTGTAGTATCTCTATACATATACAAAGTAACTTACTTAACCAGAAAAAACCAAAACTAAATAGTGACATACATAACCATGATACTAGATGCAAACTTGACTTACATTATACCAGCTACAATGTAAAATCTGTAAATAAAGATCCCTATATAATAGGATTACACATGTATAATCGACTCCCTGCATATGTAAAAAATGAAAATGCTGTTAAATTTAAACAATGTCTTAAGACATATTTACTGAACAGTCCTGTGTATGATATCAATGAATTTTTAAAATAATTTATGTAAACTATATTAATACTTTGTTAAACCAAACATCCTGTATATATTAATGTATTTTTATAATTTATGTAGACTAAGTTTATTTAATGCTAATTTTGTGTAATGTAAACTGACAATGCCCAATACTCGAAAAGAGTCTATAGGCTGTTAATAAATTACAATTACAATTACATGTGCAGATATCCCTTCGAACATTAAAAGAGTTGTAGAAATCAAGGGGTTGTTTCAAGTTAAAACCCACCAATGGAGAACTATTAATAGGCGAGAGCGATTCGATATACCCCTCGCAATAACCGCGACCCGCTCAGCTTCCAGATAGCCAGACGTGTAAAGCCATCACCAATACTCACCGGCACTCCACTGGCACCTTTTTAGTTTGAAATAGTTCCGTTGAGTTATGCAACTCTTTTAACGCACCAAAGGATATCTGCATACATCAAATAAGGGGCACCTGGAGTTTTCTCAGTCTTCATTTAAACCACAGATGGGTTCATATTTTCCTGTCAGAATCATTTTCTATATCTTCCAGACTCACAGTCTAAATCATGCCGTTTCTGATCTGTCTTTTCTTCCTAAGTTAAGCACATATTCCTCTTTACTTAGACAAAGTTTAATGTTACAATACGGTTCAGTTTAAATGGGTGAATATAACTGATTGTGTACACATGTATACAGGTTTTCTTATAGGTTTCCTTACATTTTCATTACATGGTGGTTTTTTTTGTTTTTTTTTGTTTTTTTTGTTTTTTTTTGTTTTTGTTTTTTTGGTAGTGCTTAACACATGCTTTTACTACTTATGGCACCGCGGATGATGGCACTGGTGATACATGGAATGAAGATGGAACATCGGTGGAATGCGAAGGCGGGGGAAACCGGAGAACCCGGAGAAAACCCGCCTCTGCGCCGCTTTGTCCACCACAAATCTCGCATGCAGTCCCTTGGGTTCTAGCCCCTCGGCCACGGCGCGGCCCCATAATATAGTGTGCTTGTTTATAACCATACCAGGGTTATTGTTACTTTTGGGTAGACCGGTATAAATCCAGTTACTTGTCTTCATGGTGAACCTTTCTTTCATTAATATATATAAGCCGACCAAGGCACTGGGAGTGGAGAGCAGGCAAACCAACACGATAACTCATTACGACTTCACGCATACGTCATGAAATGCTGTACAGTCTGTTTACTTCACTAGCACGCCGCGTAGTATTCGGTAACAGTGATTGAACGTAAATCGCGTTATTTATAAAGTTCTTAAGTTTTGTGACGAAGAGAAAAAATCTGATGTGTTCCATTCACATGACTTTCTCTACATCTCTGCAACAAATTATTGTTAAAAAGCTCTTGCCTCTATTTACTTCATGTTAATTGAGAAAAAAATTAGAAAAAATAGTCTTATTACTTGCTTCCTTGTAAGTAGAAGCGAAATAAGGGAGTTGACAAATTCCTGTATGAGAAAATGTTTTTAAAAGCTGAAACCAAAGACAAAGAATATCTAAAAAACGATCAAAAAATGTATATAACATAAATTGTGTGTTTTAACATGCTCTACATTTTTTGTGTGGAAAGTTTTTATCCTTCGCTTACGGTTTAGCAGTTATGCAAAATTCTGTAAAATTCATCGAGAATAAAGTAGTCTTCAGAGACTATTCACAGAAAATGTAAAGTATACATTTTGTTTGTCAGGTAAATATCTTTAATATAGATTTTAATCAAAATCGTTATAGCCATTTTTAAGAAAATTAAACTTTTCGAAAAAAGTTCCATGTAAAGGGTAGTTGGGGAAGGTGGGGATTGTTCTCAAAATCTTCGTATCGCATCCCTGGAAGATACTAAACTTAAATACCAAGTTTGGTATTTTACCGACTTTTCGTTTTTGAGTTATCGTGTTCACAGACACTCGGACACACTGACGCACGGACACACACATGGACCTTTTTCTGAAAATACTTTTTTTTTGGATACAGGGGACCCTAAAACTATATTTCCGGTGAAATCTCGGTATCGAATTTTTTGGTGGAGTGCAATACCTTCTCTATACACTATGTACATAGTATGTGTAGAGAAAGTAAAAAGAACCTCAGCAAATACCTATTAAAAATGCTACTGAACTTGTCACTTCTACCAGTTAGATTAAACAACGATATGCAAGATCAAAAAGGAGGGCCGGCTTGAAGAAGGCGGGACGAGCAAAACTACATTACCTCACAAGATTGGTAAATATCTTGGAAACAAAGTAATTTTGGACGATATGGACGAGTGTGTCATTAGAAGAAAATATTAGGAGTATTAGTAGGTGAAAAAGAAATCCATACGCTGCGAAAATTATTGAAATTTTGCAAGAAGAAGAAACACTTAGGACATTTTTGAAATTCAAAAAGTGTAAAGATAAACGGAGTTTTACTGAGAGAACGCCCTTAACTAGTGGCTCAAAGAGCATAACTTTTAGAATGCTATTGGGCCAATAACAGCAAATGACTGGAAAATCACGGTTCAGAAGGTGAGAAATGTTCAAGAAACTTAATGAAATAGAGATTCAATAATGGAGAAAGAAATGGAAAGGATAATAATCAATCCAGGATTCGACAGCAGGAGAATAAATGACCACTGGATCGGAGACCGACACGGCAAGTGAGGGACAAATAATTTAATGTATAAACCCCTACGTAAAATCCATCCCCTAATTAAAATGTCTAATAACGCTTTGGGAGATTTCACGGAATAATATCAAGTACGCGAAGGAGTGAAAGAGATGTACTAATTTGTGTTGTAACGGATTTGAGAATATATCTGATTGCTTATGATATGAATATATACACGATTTTAACACACAGGGGAAATGCCATTATGAGCTATCGCTGGCGCTTTCCCAACTGGACTATATAGGCGAGCGGGCAAGCCATTAAATTTACAAGTGGCGCTCCCCGGTACAGGACTGCAGTCACCTTGGCCAGCTTATAACCAGCAAAATCTGTTTATTTTGACTTTCTCTTCACGTGCTATGTACATAGTGCATAGAGAAGGTATTGTAATGAACCAAAAATCTTATGTGTTCCATCCTCATTACTTTCTCTACATTTCTGCAACAAATTATTATTAAAAAGCTTGTGCTTCCATTTAGTTTATGCTAATTGAGAAAACATTAGCAGAAACAGTCTTTTTACTTGCATCCTTAAGTGGAAGCGTAATAAGGGAGTATCATAGGTTTAAGTTATAGTCAAAAGCTGGTTGCTATGTGACTGAAGTTCCTTTGTTTGTATGGACAGGAGCTGGCAAATTCCTGTATGAGAAAAATATGTTTTTCAAAGCAGAAACTAAAAACAAGGAATATCTTAAAAACGATCAACTCCACGAAAAAAATGTAAATTGCATAACTCTTGTGTTTTAATGTGCTCTACATTTGCTCTGTGGTAAGTTTTTGTCCATCTCTTACGGTTTAGCAGTTATGCAAAAATGCGTATAATTCATCCAGAATAAAGTAGTCTGCAGAGGGTATTCCCAGAAAATTCAAGATATATATACACACACAAACACAGACAGACACACACACATTAAATTTTTTTTTTTTTTTTTGATTCAGGGTGTCTCAAAACACATATTTCCGGTGAAATCTCGGTATCGAATTTTTGGGTGCAATACAATACCTTCTCTATACACTATGTACATAGTACGTATGGAGAAAGTAAAAATTCGATACCGAATATATGCTTTGGGTCCCTCTGAATCCAGAAAAGGTATTTTTGGAAAAAGGTCCGTGTGTGAGTGTTTGAATGTGAGTGTCTGAGGACAGCATAGCTCAAAAACGAAAAATCCAGTACATACCAAACTTGGTATTTAAATTCAGTATCTTCCAAGATGAGACACGAAGATTTTCAAGAAAATACTCCCACCCCCAACTACCCTTTACATGGATTTTTTTTGAAAATTTTGATTTTCTCAAAAATGGCTAACGATTTTCATTAAAATATCGTATATTAATGATATTTTTCTGACAAATAAACTGTATATCTTAAACTTTCTGGGAATAGCCTCTGAAGAATACTTTATTTTGGATAAATTTTACAGAATTTTGCATAACTGTCAAACGTAAGAGATAGACAAAAACTTACATAACAGAAAATGTAGAGCACGTGAAAACACACAATTTACACTCTGTAAGAAAGTACCGGGAATATATCATTTTTAAGAATCCTGTTTAAAAGGGAATTCAAAATTATTGTTGTCGCTAAGTTGATACAACTTTCCTCTATAACCACGCGGAGTTTGATCGTAATCTGTCGTCTAGTTTTTTTACTATACGCCATTTTGTTAGTTCATCTCAAAGGTGGTTTGCGATTTTACGATGGATACAAATATTAAACAAAGAATGTGTCTCAAATTTTGCATTGCAAATGGTATTTCGTGTGCCGAATCGCTGAAAATGTTACAGAGGTCTTGCGGTGAATCGACTTTATCAAAAACACGTGCATATGAATGGTACAGTGCATTCAAAAGTGGTCCAGATGTGGTGGAAAATTTGCCTCGTTCTGGTCGGCCATCAACGGTTTCAACTGAACTGAACATCGCTAAAGTGAGGAAAATGGTATCTGAAAATCGTCATTTAGGTCTGAGAGAGATTGCCGCTGAGCTTTCTGTATCTCACGAATCCATTCGTACCATTTTAATCGATTGTTTGGGCATGACACGCGTTGCAGCTCGGTTAGTTCCGAAAGACTTGAATTTTCTGCAAAAACTCAATCGCGTAAGGATTGCTGAAGACATGCTAGAACGAGCCAGTTCCAACCCCACATTCATGAAACGCATTGTAACTGGTGATTATACGTGGGTTAACGAGTTTGACACTCAAACCAGTCAACAAGCTTCCGAATGGCGCCTTCCAACTGAACCGAAATCTAAAAGGGCACGACAAATTCGATCAAAACTGAAGGTCATGTTAACAGTTTTTTCGATTATCGCGGTGTCGTGCAGTCAGAGTTCTTACAAGAATATCAGATAGTAAATAAATACTATTATCTGAGCTTTATGCGGTGTTTGAGAGAACAAATACGGTGAAAAAGGCCAAATTTGTGGAACGACAACTCATGGATTCTGCACCACGATAACACACCAGCTCACAAGGCTATTATTGTGAACGAATTTCTGGCCAAAAACTCAACCAATTTCATCGAATAGCCATCGTATTCTTCTGATCTGGCTCCTGCTGATTTGTTTCTCTTTCCAAAACTAAAGTTACCACTTCAACTCCTGTCCTTGCAAACAAAAGTACTTTAATATCATAGCAACCAGCTTTTGACCATCACTTTAACCAATGGTATTCCCTTATTTCGCTTCTACTTACAAGGAAGCAAGTATTAAGACTACTTGTGCTATCTTTCTCGATTAGCATGATGTAAAAAGAAGCATAAGCTTTTTAACAGTAATGTGTTGCAGATATGTAGAGAAAGTCATGCGAATGGAACACATCAGATTTTTTTCAGCTAACCTGATAATAAGTCAAGTCTTCACCCCACTGTATCCGCCCTCGCATATGCGTTAAATCTATTAGTAGCATATTTCTGGTTCTAGTAGAGGGATGCAACAATAATACCCCTAACAGGTTTATAAAACAGAACTGGATTCGATAACAAGCAAAAACTAAATCACGAAACAGCGGGCACATTTGAACTCAAGAGTTTCTCTAACTACACAAGATGAATGGAGGGAGCGTTATATGATCTCATTAAAATGAACCGTTTAGTGGCGAAAGTTGACCTCTTGACCCATCTGCGCTGTTGACACCCATATTAGGCTACAGCTTTGCTACAGGTGAGGATCATAACCGTTTTTACAGGTTGCTTGTTATTATGTCTGGTTTTATTTGGATTGTCTTACTAACCTGTTCTCACTTTATAGACTTGGATGATAAGTACGTCATATACGCCGCACCACATGTGGCGTCACTGCCCTCTACATATAAATGTGCAGATGAATGTTTCAAAGAACAGCAGGAACCCACATGTCATTGAATATTTTATTTAGAAATATTAACCATTAGGTGAGAGTCGGAAAATCCATTTCTGAAATTAAAACTCAAATAAAATAACTATTAAATCTGAATTGGATGCCGGAATCTGAATATTTTATACATTCGAGCTTCTTTAAGAGCTTAAATGAATGCCATGTTCCAGAGATGCAGCAAAGAAATATTTGTGGTTGTTAAACATAATTCTTTTTTACTTTCTCTACACGTGCTCTGTACATAGCGTATAGTGAAGGCATTGCATTACATCCAAAAATCCGATGCCTGATTTCACCGGAAATACACGTTTTAGGGCCCCCTGCATACAAAAAAAATCTGATGAGATCCATCCACATGACTTTCTCTACATATCTGCAACAAATTATTGTTAAAAAGCTTATGCTTCTATTTACTTAATGCTAATCGAGAAAAATAGCAGAAATGGTCTTAATACTTGTTTCCTTGTAAGTAGAAGCGAAATCACTTTAACCTATGGTCCTTGCTTATTTCGCCTCTACGAACAAAGAAGCAAGTAATAAGAATATTTTTGCTATTTTTTTCTCGATAGCATGAAGGAAATATAAGCATAAGCTTTTTAATAATAATTTGTTGCAGATGATGTAGAGAAAGTCATGTGAATGGAACTCATCAGATTTTTCACACAAGCCATGTGTAGGACAGGAGTAGGATAGGTAGAGTTAGACTGAAAAATCGAGTGCCATAGCCGGGATTTGAACCATGGATCTCTAGCCGGTTGCTCTGCCACTGAGCTATCATAGCAACATACCGGCAGGACATTTAAATTCCTCAATTGACTCGCACGTTTCCCGGTAAGCTACGGGGTGATATCAAATTATTTTGAGATGGCAACCCCAATGGTGGCTTACAATGACGTAAGTACTTTAAGTCCCAGTCTTTAATAGTTTAACCAACTATTACGTCAATTGGTGTTAATTTAATTAATTCAAATCCTGGCTATGACCAATACCTGTCCTGTGTGAAAAAACATTACACATGAAAGTAACACCAATTGATCTAATAGTGGCTAAACTATGAATCCCGGATCTTGAAGTATTTATAATATTTTAAGTTGCCATTTGGATGTATCATCTCAAAATAATTTGAGATCACCATGTGAGTAGGTTGAGAAATTTAAGTGGCGTGCCGGCATGTTGCCATAATAACTCAGTGGTAGAGCAACCATCTACAGACCGGGTGATCCGTGGTTCAAATCCTGGCTATGGCATTGAATTTTTCAGTTTGACTCTACCTATCCAATGTTTGTGGTTGTAAATTAGTTGTGATTCAGGGTTTGCTTTTTTTTTTTTTTTTTTTTCATTATTATTTTCTTTTTAGCTTAACGCCCTTTAACGTGATTGAATGAAATTGGTGAAATGATTCTCAAATCATCTCGGGGTCCCCGGAGCTTAAAGTTACTCGACATTCGTCTTCTCAGGATAAAGGAAAGCCCCCCCAAAAAAAGCTTATCCGGATAACTCACGCTAAGCGAGATTCGCAACCTGTTGAATGTGAGACAGATACGCTATCCCCACACTACCCAGGCGGACAGTTTCTTATTGTTCCTTTAATAATATTATTATTAAAATGTTAAAGCTTGTAATGTTGGACCTTTAACTCGAGTTGTCGAGCATCGAATCGGAGTTGTTGGTTTAATACTAACAGTTATTGCACGAGATGAAATGATGATTTTTATTTATATCACGGTAAGGAATTCTTAATAGTCTGATGTGCTGCAATCTCTTAAGCGTCTCTATCCATTACAAATTCAACATTCCATATTACAGCATTCATTAAAAAGTGATTTTGTCGGACGTAAAAATTCTTAGCAAGGCTTCCTTCTGAACAGAAGTAAAGCCGTTGGTCCCGTGATAAGTTTATTCGCGCGTAAAATAACCCCATACCTTGTAAAAGAAGATCCCGAAAATTCCACCATTTTCACGTCTGCAAGTCGTGATTTAGCCCTATGATGTCATCTATGGGCAATTAACGTCACCATGTGCATATAGTTGAATTAGAAATTTACCTGGTCTAGGAAACACCGTTAGGTGTCCCAATTACGACGGTATAGCGTGATGGAACATATAGATGCAGACAAATTACTACAACATTCAGAAGCAATGTCAAATGTTACTGAAGCGAATAAATTCAGAAGATACAGTAATTGCTAAGAGAAAGAAAGACACATAGAAGCTTTCATGCATCTTCGAGTTGACATCCTTATGTATTTACTTACATATTGGACAAGATACATATTATGGTTCATGTAAGTTTTACTGAGATTAAATAGGCGATAGATTGTAACTGTTAAGGAGATTTTTCTCTTTTAACGTCCTTAAGTTCTGAAACATATATCATGAAATATTGTGAGCATGAACATGTTTTATTCTGTGTATTAATTACTCTAGCTCTTATCTAAGGTAGTTAGATGTAAATGATCCTATTCGACACATAAGCTTAGTAGAATTCTCTTCTCGAGGACCTGAATCCAAAAATGAAAATTTTAGAAATTTCGTGTCTGCCTTTTAGGAGAGAGAGAGAGTAACACAAAGCGTATGTGTGTTTGTAAAGGCTAAAATCTACAAATATGCGTATCCTTTAAGCATGTGCAGATAAAACCTCTCAGCAAATTCTTCTGAGTCTAAAAATTCCTTACACGGAAGACTTTTAGTCAATCATTTTTTACTTTCTCTATACGCACTATGTACATAGTGTGTATGTTTATAGTGTATATATGTTTTAGGGTCCCCGATATCCAAAAAAAGCATTTTCACAAAAAGGTCCGTGTGTGTGTGTGTCTGTGTGTCAGTGTGTCCGTGTGCCTGTGAACACGATACCCTTTACATGGAATTTTTTTCGAAAATTTTGATTTGCTCAAAAATGGCTCTAACGATTTTGATTAAAATTTCGTATATTAAAGATATTTACCTGACAAATAAATTGTATATCTTGAATTTTCTGGGAATAGCCTCTGAGTAGTTTATTCTGCATGAATTTTACTGAATTTTGAATAACTGCTAAACCATAAGAGATGGGCAAAAACTTACTGCACAAAAAATGTAGAGCACGTTAAAACACACAATTTATGTTATATAAAATTTTTCGTGGAGTTCGTCGTTTTTGAGACATTCCTTATTTTTGGTTTCTGCTATGAAAAACCTATACTTTTCTCACACAGGAACTTGTCAACTCCTATCCATATAAACAAAAGAACTTCATTGACATAGCAACTAGCTTTTGACTATCACTTTAACCTATGGTAGTCCCTTATTTCGCTTCTACTTACAAAGAAGCAAGTAATAAGACTATTTTTGTTCATTTTTTCTGATTAGCATAAAGTAATTAGGAGTATCAGCTTTTTAAGAATAATTTGTTGCAGAGATATAGAGAAAGTCATGTGAATGGTACACATCAGATTTTTCAAAATTAGACTCAGATACTTATTCAAAAATCTGATGTGACCCATTCACATGACTTTCTCTACATCTCTGTACCAAATATTATTGAAAATTATTATTCTATCTACTTCATGGTAATCTAGATAAATATTAGAGATATTGTCCTTATTACGTGGTTCCTTGTAAGCAGAGGGAAAAAATCTTATGTGTTCTATTCATATGACATTCTCTACAGCTCTGTATCAAATTATTGTTGAAAAGCTTATTCTTCTGTCTACTTCATGGTAAACAAAATAAGCATGTCTTATTACTTGCTTCCTTGTAAATCGAAGGAAATAAAATGCTTAAATGATAATCGCTAGAAAGAATTGAAATTCCGACTCTTTGCTTGCCAGGAGTAAACAAACGAGAAGTGAGAAGAAAGATGAAATGAAAATATGACGTTTTATTTATGGGAGCTCATTAGCTACTGAGGTTCTCAGCGTCCCATTGGGCGTGAAAGACCACTTAATTTTGCTCAGAGGCCTCTTTTATCAGGCTTGAGGTTCTTTTACGTGCCGTAAGTTTAAGTAGCGGGACCAACGGCTTTACTTCCCTTCCGAAGGAAGCCATTCTAAGGATTTTACGCTCGTAAAAAATCCATCGCCCTCCGCCGTTTGAACCCGCGACCTTGGGTATATGAAGTTATCATGGGAACCATTACACCACGGAGGGCAACAAGAGCGAAGTAAGATATCTTATCGTTTGAGAAAAGTTTAACTGGCTTAAAATTGAAACCAATAATCCGGAATATCTCGAAAACGGTTAACTTTACAAAAAAATGTATATAGCAGTAATTGTGGGTTTTAATTACATCTACATTTCTTCTGTAGTAAGTTTTTCTATCTCTTATGGTTTGCCAGTTATACAAAAGTCATCCAGAATGAAGAGGTTTTCAGAAGCTATTGCCAGAAAATTACATTTTATTTATCATGAAAATGGCTTTAATATGCTGTATTTTAATCAAAATCGTTAAAGCCATTTTTGAGGAAATCAATATTTTCGAAATTTGTTCCATATAAAGGGTAGTTTGGGGTGGGGGGTAATTTAGTGTCACGTAATTAACAGATACTAAACTTAAATATCAAGTTTGATATTTTACCAAACTTTTGGCTTTGAGATATGGTGTTCACAGGCATACACGCGAGCTTTTTCGAAAAAGTTTATGTGTTCTTTCACATGGCTTTCTCAACATTTTTATAAGAAATTATTGTTAAAAAGCTTACTCTTCTATCTATTTCATGCTAATCGGGATAAACAATAACGGATATCATCTTATTTTGCCTCCTTGTACGTAGAAGGGAATAAACGGAGTACGTTAGCTAAGCGATAGAAAAACCTTTTAAAAGTCGGTTGACATGTGATTTTCTTTGCATAACCAGGAGTTGAGAAATTCCCATATGAAGAAAGTTTTTAAGCATTTTAAAACTGAAACCAATAACTAGGAATATCTCAAAAATGGTCAACTCCAGGAAATAAACGTTTATGACATAAATTGTGTGTTTCAATGAGCTCCACTTATTTTTTGGAATACTTTTTGACTATTTCTTAAGGTTTAGTGGTTATGCAAAATCCAGCAAAATTCATCCAGAGTAAAGAGCTGTTCAGAGGCTACTCTCAGAAAATACAACATATACATTTTATTTACCGTGTAAAAAGCTTTATTTTATCCTATTTTGATCAAAATGTTTGAGTCATTTTTGAAATATCAAAATTTTCGATAATTTTTCCATGTAAAGAGTATTTTGCCTTTGGGGAATTTTCTTCAAAATCTCGTGTCGCATCCATGGAAGATACTGAACTTAAATACCAGGTCTGGTATTTTGTCGGCTTTTCGTTTTTGAGTTGTCGTGTTCTCAGACACAAGAACACGGTGAAATCTAAGTATAGAATTCGTAGGTGGAATGTGGTACTTTTTCTACCTATGTACTCATTAGAGAAAATAAAATGTAAACTTAAATCAGTGCACATTGCTAAAATGTACCTCTATGTTAACCAATTTTCTCTTTGTTTACAGGTAAGTGGCTCGAGGAATGAAGGTTTAGGCGAATGCTCTGTAAGTAGTTGCGCATTAAAATGTTGAGAATAATCATAATCATAATAATAGCTGCTTTAAGCCTCATTAACTGGCTCTGCCGTAGTTACGACCGCCATATGTTCCACGAGTTGTAGTTGTTCTAGTTATTTTCTGAGAAACAAACATCTAGGTGACAGGATAGACACAGGATTTATATTTTCGGGCATCAGAAACTTCAGCAGTTATTGACATTTGCAACAGAAAATTGTTGTGTACCCGTGCAATTTTATTTCATTACTTGACTCCTTGGCACAGCTCAGGTTCATTACAGACGTCATGGTCAGGGTGCAGTATTGGGGGGTGAAACGTGGTCAGTTAATGCGGTCTTCACGACCTGGAACGCTACTTCTTCATCAAGTAGCTCCTCAATTGGCCCCCCAGGGACCTCACGAGGCTGTGTGCACCCCGATCCAGGTTTCCCAGCGGGGGAAAAATCCCCTCGCCGGTATTAGGAATCGAACCCAGGTCTCCCGCTTGGCAAGCAGCAACGCGCTAAGGAGACGACACGTTACCTTTACTTTGTTTTATTAATGTTATATGTATAAGCAACTAACGATGATCGCATGTTTATTAATGTTAATAATCTTGTTTCCTTGAGGAAGAAACAAATGAGTTAGTTATAGATTGTCTCCTGTTTTATGTGTGTTTGCAAAAGTTTACTTAGAGACGTAAAAGAAGTAATAAGGAATGTACATCTTTAAATACCTCGACGATACATATTGTAAATAGAGCGAATCACTAATATCTTATACAAATATTAATTTAAGAAGATACATGTTAGATTAATTGAATTTTTATTTCAAAGATTAATAGTGAAATAAAACATTTTGTGGAATTATAAAATGAATCATGTTTATTCAGTAGCACGTCTTTCTTTATATAAATAGCCACGAAAAAAGAGTCCATGTAAATTTAAAAAAAATCCGATGTATTCCATTTACATGACTTTCTATATTTGTCAGATAAACATCTTTAATATACTATATTTTAATCAAAATCGTTAGAGCCGTTTTTGATAACATCAACATTTTCGAAAAAAATTCCAGGTAAAGGGTAGTTGGGGGTGGGGGGAATTTTATCAAAATCTTCGTGTCGCATCCTTGGAAGTTACCAAACTTAAATACCAAGTTTGCTATTTAACGGTCGTTTCGTTTTTGAGCTATGCTGTCACAGACACACACACACATAGACAGACGGACATACACATGTACATTTTTCTAAAAATGTTTTCTTTTTTGGATTCAGGGGAACCCAAAACATGTATTCGGTATCGAATTTTTGGGTGCATTACAATACCTTCTCTATACGTTATGTTCACAGTACGTATAGAGAAAGTAGAACTTATGTTACGCTTAAAGAGTTCCAGAGGAATAAAACTGATTTTACACAAAAGAAAGAGAACTTTTCTTAAAGAAAAATATGAACTGCTTCAATTGAGTTTCAGTCAAATGGCTTGTTCCGTAACATTAGGCCAGTTCCCAAAATATTTACATATACAGGTGTTTTAATGAAAATCGTTAGAGCCATTTTTGAAAAAAATCAAAATTTTCGAAAATTGCTCCATATCACGGGTAGTTGGGGTGGGGTACTTTCTTGAAACTCTTCGTGTCGCATCCTTGGAAGACACTCAACTTAAATACTGAGTTTGGTATTTAAACGACTTTTCGTTTCTGAGAAACACACAGACACACACACGAACCATTTCCTAAAAATGCTTTTTTGGATTCAGGGATCCCAAAGCATGCATTTCTGGTGAAATATCGCTATCAAAATTTTGGGTGCAATGTAAAGAACATTTTGGTATTAATTAGAGCGCCATCTTTCAGGCTATTCTTGTAAGATGTAAATAACCTCTGCAATGAAAGTTTCGAATAGAATTTGTTACGTACTTTATGCTTAAATGCATGATTGCGCCTAAGGTGTAAAAAAATTCATGGCGATCGAAAGGCACTTGAAAGGCACAACAATCGCTTCGCCCTCTTAAGTGATATTGACCTACTTTCCTGTTTAGCAATAACGAACAGCAAAGGATAAGTTGCTGATGCTAAAGTTCACTATATCGTAAGCAAAATTGCGGGTTTCCTGCTTACTGACTAAAATGTTTGGATTTGCAGTGAAGTATTGGGGGCGGATCATCGAACCAGGCATATCTTCTCCAAACATCACATCTAAACACTATCTAGTTTGAGAAATGGAAAAAAAAAAATTCAGTTAACTGCCTCTGCGTTCGAGTGGTCGCGTCTGGTTTTACAAGCCAGAGATGTGGGTTGAATTCCCGGCTGGGGCGGGGAACTTTTATCTAACCAGAATTATTCCCTAACCAGTTTAGAGTGTTAAAAATCCCCGTGTAGCTGGTAAACGGAGAAAAAACTGGAATTCTTATCAAGACTGTTGTTCGGCATGTAAAGTACAACAGTGGTGGTACTAATACATTTAAAGGTGAGTGGCCGAGTACCAGTACATTTCTTGCAGTATTTCTTCCTCAAATTAGGCTTTACAAATAGTTCTACGGGCGTATAGTAGAACGCTGATACATTTTTCTCAACACTAATTAACAATCAACTATTGTAGACACAGAGAAGCAGTATTGATAGAGGGTTATCATCATTTAAACTGGAGTGCGAATCACTCTTGCAATTCAATTTCTCATAGGTATATGTGGAACAAACATTGCCACAACATGGCCTGCAAAGCTCTCAATTTGGGATAGGTATCGGCTGCCAACATTTGGACAAGCTGCAAGCCGTGTTTCTCTGTTGTTTTAGAGGACCATTCTCTGTGATACAATTAGTTGTAATTGTAACTGAAATGAAAAAGTTGGGTTGGGTTAGAAAAAGTTGCATATATTTTTTCATACTGATAATCTCTTTCAATGAAAAGTCACTGGCTACCCACGTGATTTGTTATTCGCCATGTGCACAGCTAAGCAGGACCAATGGAGTGCCTAAGGATGGGTGGCGATGTTTGCACACTGTTCAGCGAGCAATAACATCTTTCTCAAATTAAAGTCCTCTATAGACTACAGAAGCTAAAGGGGGTATAAGTGAATAACTGGAACAGATACAGACAAAGCTCAAATGATGTTGAATACACTAGTGTAAAGCTTTTAGGAATGGTTTTAGACACAGAATTAACCTGGAATTCACAAGTTGAAATGGTCTGAAAAAGTTATTTAAAGTTGTGTATTTATTAAGAACTATTTATAACAAACTACCTTGCAGCTGTTTAAAGCATATATATCTTGATTTTTTTAAAGTGTCTTTAGCATATGGGAACTGTTGTAAATTAAATGAGATTCTACTTCCACAAAAGAAAGCCACGAGAATTTTATGTCATACTTCTCACAATGTTCCGTGTAGACCACTTTTTAGGCAGCAGAAAATTTTAACAGTGTAAAATTACTATATATTACAATTATTATTGTATGTCCACAAGACTGTAAATCAATTTAAACTGAACAGACATTACACACATTAAATACCAGAAATATCCATAAATTACATATTCCATTCATTAGACTGAAGAAAGTTAAGGATAGTTATTTGATAACCAGCTTTATAGCCTATAATAAGCTTCCTGACCACATGAGAGATCTGAATGTACTACAGTTTAAGGCTAAAGTAAAAAAAATGGTCGATGGACAATGTATTTTACAATTTGGATGAACTAAAATATGATTGACTTTATATCTCACTTGTATGTATTATTTTGAACATCTCGGGTAACGTAAAATGTAAGACATCAGATTTTAATCAAATATTTATTTGAATAACGTAACATAAAGAGAAGAATCACTTTTTATATGAATATTAATGGGACCGTGTGAAGCTGTAATGGGTACAAAAATGTCATCAAAATGTTGTAATAAAAGTGTTGTCGTTCAATAAAATACAACCACAAAGGCGACCAGATTGTGAGCAAGATATTGTCGAGGAATGCCGGATTTTAACAGGACAGAATCTGACCGTAACTTTGATTTTCGGTTGCACAGACGCTCTCTCACGTGTTTTATCTTTGTATCGAACCAGAAAAATACCTGTAATGAAGTCAGGATGGTAATTTTGATTCTGGCACAGCAGGTTTAAGTTTTTATGGCGTACAGGTTTAATAATACCAATTGAAGATGATGACATTCTGGACACTAGCCAAGCAAAGCCAGATTGTTTATGAGACATATTTGATCACGCCGACACGCACAGGCGTGGCCTCCATGTGATTACATTCTCACCTTTGGGCGTCAATTACAACGAAGTAGAGTGGTAGTATTAAAGTGTACCCCTAGGCATCCTCCGCTCGATTACCAACTACACCAGAGTTTCCGGCAAGTTTACGTGTAATTGGGGCAGAACTGATCAAAAGACATTATTCAGATACTACTCCGTAAATTTCCCTATTGTTTCCGAAATGAGAACCGCCCAATAAGTGCGTTTACTTACCACAAAGCTGCCATTTATAGTAATATTAAAGCTCGCAGTAAAATGTTTCCGGTGATTTTCGTGGCTTATGTTAGCATTAGTAATAGGAGAACATTAAAAACATTCTTTCTTTTAATAATTTATTCGTGAAGGTCATATGGAACGATGAATGATGCCCCAATGAACCGAGGACGCATAGAGATTACAATTTTCCTTATTTATTTTCTAATAATAAGCCAAAACCTGGAAAAAATCCAGCAAAAACTTGTCTAAGTAATTTGCACCAATAAAAATTCGAAATCCAGATCTTGAATATGAGACAGATATACCTCAGATGTGAAAAAATCTGTTTTCCATTCAAATGACTTTTTCTACATCTCTGTTAATTATTGTTAATGAGCTCATTCTTCTGTCTATTTAATGCTAAAACATTAGCAGAAACGCTCTTATTACTTAGTCCCTTTATAAGTAGAAGGGAATAGCCACTCTGAAAAAAATGAAATGGTGTGTTATTTATGGACGCTCTTTAATGCTGTGGTTCTCAGCGTCCCATTCTATATTGGGGGTGAAAGACCGTTTTAATTTTGCTCAGAGGCCTCTCTATCAGGTTTGAGGTTCTTTTACGTGCTGTAAATCTACGACACGGGACACACGGCTTTACTTCCCTTCCGAAGGATTTTTAAGCCATCGTCCTCTGCCGGGTTTGGAAATCCACTAGTTCATCAAAGCTCTAGAGTTGGTAAAAGTATTCAACTTGTAGTAACTAATGTAGTGTAGCCAATTCCGAAATATTCGGTGTTGTTCGTTGGAATGCTTTTCAGTATTTTAAGCAACGCACATTCAGTATCGTTCTTTTGTTTCTCTTAATACATTTTAAAATGGTATGAAAATAAATGACAGTAGATAGAGCCATGTAGTTGTAACACGTCAGATCATGCAAATTATGATAAAGAGCTATACAGAAATGGTTCCATAGTATTGTCGTACATCAACTAATTTAAAATTGCAGTGGCGTTTTGGAATACCTCCGTAGGGGGCAGTTTGGAAATCACGATTAATATCTTCTCGTTAATCTTATCAAAATTCAAACCACTTCCACATTTTGCACTGGTGTTGTAATTATTTATAATTGGTACTCGTTAGGTGTGCGATTGCGTTAGTTTGGCAGGTCGTTTGGTTTCTCTTCGCTGTTTGTTAGATAGCTTGTTTGTTGACCACGTCTTGATCAGAACCTTGAAAATTGTCACAGTTCAAAGAGTTTTAGTGCAAGACTTGTTCTCACTTTATTATGCTCTATTTTTCTGTGAAGGTGAACAAAGCTTGTCGTCTGTACACGGTTTTAAAGCGAAAGTTCTCGCAAATAATGTCGTCGCTAATTGACCTTTTACAGAATCAGGACGTGGAAATGTAATTGGATTCAAGTATGTTCAAAAATAGAACAAATAATGCGTACAATGTTAATGCGTTTTTCATCTCTTAAACAATGCATCGATTATCTGCAAATACAGTGTTTAATATTTGGATATTTCACTGAAAAATCTGATGTGTTCCATTCACATGACTTTCTCTATATCACTGTAACAAATTGTTCTATTTACTTCATCTAATTGAGCAAACATTAGCAGAAATAGTCTTAATACCTGCTTCCTTGTTAGTAGAAGCGAAATAAGGGTTACCATAGGTTAAAGTGATAGTCAAAAGCTGGTTGCTCTGCGACTGAAGTTACTTTGTTTGTATGGACATGAGTTCACAAAGTCCTGTATGAGAAAAGTAAAAGTCTTTATAGCTGAAAAAACCAAGGAATATCTCAAAAACAATCAACTCCACGAAAAAAATGTATATAACATAAATTGTGTGTTTTAAGGTGCTCCACATTTGTTGTATGGTAAGTTTTTGTCCATCTCTTACGGTTTAGCAGCTATACAAAATTTCGTAAAATTGACCGAAAATAAAGTAGTCTTCAGAGACTATTCCCAGAAATTTAAAAATATGCATTTTATTTGTCAGGTAAATATCTTTTATATACGACATTTTAATCATAATCGTTAGAGCCATTTTTTAGAAAATCAAAACTTTCGAAAAAAGTTCCATGTAAAGGGTAGTTTGGGATGGGGGGATTTTTCTAAAAATCTTCGTGTCGCATCACTGGAAGATACTAAACTTAATGCCAAGGTTGGTATTTTACCGACTTTTCGTTTTATGAGTTATCGTGTTCACAGACACACTGACACATGGACACACACACGGATATTTTTTTGTTTAAATACTTTTTTTGGATACAGGGGACCCTAAAATATATATTTCCGGTGAAATATCGGTATCGAACTTTTTGGTGGAGTGCAATACCTTCTCTATACACTATGTACATGGTGCGTATAGAGAAAGTAAAAAGAGTATTCTACGAGGCTATTAAGAGATAAAAAGTCTGTTTTCGGAACAGGTAGAGAAAGTCATGTGAATGGAACACATCAAACTTTTCTTATAAAAGATTATTCTTTTATCCATATCATGATAACCATTAGCAGAATTTTCTTACTGCTTGCTTCTTTGTAAGTAGAGGGGAAATAAGGGAATGCACAGGGTAAATCATTAGTGAAATCTTTTAAAAGCCGGTCGCTTTCAAAAATTTAAATTCAATTCTCCTAGCCCTACTAGGAGTAAAAAAACAAACAAAAAAAATGAAAAGAAAGATGCTTCCTTTAAGTACCTTAAAACTGAAACCAAAAACTTGGCTTATCTCGAAAACGATTAACTCTACCATAAAACATTGTGTTTTAATGAGATCTACATTTTTTGTGTGGTAGGTTTTTGTCTATCTCTTACAGCTTACCTGCTATACAAAAATTTACAAAAAATCATCCACAGTAAATAGGTCTTCAGAGGCTATTTCCAGAATATTCAAGTTATAAATTTCATTTGTCATGAAAATATCTTAAACATATGGCATTTTAATCAAAATCGTTAGAGCCATGAAGGTTTTGATAGAAAAACTGGCCATTTCAAACTACTATTTATATGAAAGATCTTTTGTAATTTCTGTTTTCTCAAAATTACTGTAATGTTTTTGATTAAAATGCCAAATATTAAAAGTTAGTTACATGAAAAATGAAATGTATATATAGAAATTTCTGGGAATAGCCGCTGAAGTCCTCTTCATTTTGGTTGATTTTTTCATAACTGGTAAACCATAAGAGACAAAAACTGACATACGATACAAAAGCTGCAGATTTCGTTAAAATACACAATTTATGTCCTATACCATTTTTGTTGTGGAGCTAACCGTTTCTGATATGTTGCTTCTTATTGGTTTCAATTTTAAAATAACTTTATTTTTCTCAAATTGGAAATCGTCTCTTTTGTTTTATATCTGACCATGCATATAAAATCACATTTAAATGTCAATATCATATTTATAAGATATGTGATTAAAAAGATTTGACTATCGCTTTTGGCTAGTGTATTTCCTTATTTATCTTCTACTTACAAGGAACTAAGTAAGACGATTACTTCTCCTGCTGTTTATCTCTATTAACATGAAGCATATACAAAGTAGTTCATTTGCAGAACAGGTATAGAAAATCATGTGAATGGAACACTCAGATTTTTACTTTCTCCATACGCACCATGTACATAGTGTATAGAGAAGGTAATTGCACTCCACCAAAAAATTCGATACCGAGATGTCACCGGAAATATATGTTTTAGGATCCCCAATATCCAAAAAACGCATTTTCACAAAAAGGTCCGTGTGTGTGTGTGTCCGTGTGTCCGTGTGTCTGTGAACACAATAGCTCAAAAACGAAAAGTCGATAAAATACCAAACTTGGTATTTAAGTTTAGTATCTTCCAGGGATGCGACACGAAGATTTTGAGAAAAAATACCCCCACCCCCAACTACCCTTTACATGGAACTTTTTTCGAAAATTTTGATTTTCTCAAAAATGGCTTTAACGATTTTGATTAAAATTTCGTATATTAAAGATATTTACCTGACAAATAAAATGTATATCTTGAATTTTCTGGAAATAGCCTCTGAAGAGTAGTATATTCTAGATGAATTTTACTGAATTTTGAATAACTGCTAAACCGTAAGAGATGGACAAAAACTTACTGCACAAAAAATGTAGAGCACGTTAAAACACACAATTTATGTCATATAAATTTTTTCGTGGAGTTCGTCGTTTTTGAGACATTCCTTATTTTTGGTTTCTGCTATGAAAAACATACTTTTCTCATACAGGAACTTGTCAACTCCTATCCATATAAACAAAGGAACTTCATTGACATAGCAACCAGCTTTTGCTTGTCACTTTAACCTTATGGTACTCCCTTATTTCGCTTCTGCTTACAAGGAAGTAAGTAATAAAACTATTTCTGCTAATTTTTTCTGATTAGCATAAAGTAAATAGAATTTTTTTAAGAATAATTTGTTGCAGGGATATAGAGAAAGTCATGTGAATGGTACACATCAGATTTTTTCAAGTTAGATTGGTCCTGCTCATAGTCATTCACTGTCGTAAGGACTCAAAACAAGCTGCAGTTCTGTAATTCATATACTTATTTCTTTTCGTAATCAGCTTACCCTCCCCGTTTTTGTGGGACTGAAGTCTGTCGGGAGCCAATGGTCCGAAACCATAGAATGAAGAACCTGCTACGAAGGGTCGACCCGCAGCCAGGTATGAACACGAGGAAGTGAATGATATGAAAAGTAAGCGAAATTGAGGATTGGAAAGGTGATAATGGAGCATTGTTGAAATTAGTGGCGGGGGGAGGGGGATACCGGAGGACCCGGAGAAAACTAATCCCACATGCGGGCTCCTGGGAACGAACCCGGGCCGCCTAGATGAGAGACCAGCGGCCTAACCATTCAACCATGGCGGCGCATATCTACTGATTTAAGATACGTAAAACTAAGTGAAATGTTACTGGATAAAAACCTAGTGCTGCATTCACAGAGTTTCTCTACCCACTCCTCTTCATCTATTATTGTAAAAGTTTCACTTTCTATCTGCTTCATGTTAATTTAGAAACGCGTTTAATGGTATGCATATATGCATTTTGTCATAGATATAGGTATACAAGAGGAATATAGGAGACTGAAATATCAACTCTTTGAGTTTGCTGTGTGCTGGCATTGAAATTCCATTCTTTGCATTGCCCCAAGAAAAAAATTGACACTTAGTCCTTCAAAAAAGCATATATTATTTTAAAATTCCGATAAATAACAACGAATCTGCCCGAAATATTTTAATTCCGCAAAAAAAAAAAAAAAAAAAAAAAAAAAAAAAAAAACACATAATGGTTGTTTTAACGAGACCTGCAGGTTTGCAGTAAGATTCTATCTTTCTCTTTCAGTTCAATAAATACAAACACAATAAATAAATAAATAAACTCAGACTATTTCTAAAAAATTCAAAATATAAATTTTACTATTGATACAGATATTTTAAACTTATAATATTTTACTCAACCTTTTGAGCCATTTAATAAAATGCATCACGCAGATTGTCAGCAATTTCTTCAACCTAAAATTACTCTCCACATATTGTTTACATATTTTATCTAAAGATTTTCGTTATCATTGATTTATTTATACGAAATATAAAATGTATGTTTTGCATTTTCTGTTAATAATACAAACATTTTGAAAACAATTCTGAAAGTTTTGTGGCAAAATTCTACCTGAACTTTATTAGTTTGAAACAATGCTAGATAAACAAAAATCTTATTGCGAAAATATAATAGAGTTGGTAAATACACAATATAAAAATCTGATGTGTTCCATTCACATGACTTTCTCTATATCTCTGCAACAAATTATTCTTAAAAAGCTTATACTTCTATTTACTTCATGCTAATCAGAAAAAAAATAGCAGAAATACTCTTATTACTTGCTTCCTTGTAAGTAGAAGCGAAATAAGGGAGTACCATAGGTTAAACTGATAGACAAAATCTGGTTTCTATGTCAATGAAAATCCTTTGTTTATATGGTTAGGAGTTGACAAGTTGCTGTATGAGAAAAGTATAAGTTTTTCATAGCAGAAACCAAAAATAAGGAATGTTTCAAAAACAACGAACTCAACGAAAAAATGTATATAACATAAATTGTGTGTTTTAATGTTAGCTCCATGGCACGACAGCTCACGGGGAGCCTTGGCCTACCGCCCGGCCGCTGCGTTTTAATGTGCTCTACATTTTTGTGCAGTAAGTCTTTGTCCATCTCTTACGGTTTAGCAGTTATCCAAAATTCAGTAAAATTCATCCAAAATAAACTACTTCAGAGGCTACTCCCAGAAAATTCAATATATACATTTTATTTGTCAGGTAAATATCTTTAATATACGAAATTTTAATCAAAATCGTTAGTGCCATTTTTGAGAAAATCAAAATTTTCGAAAAAAGTTCCATTTAAGGAGTAGTTGGGGGTGGGGGGATTTTTCTCAAAATCTTCGTGTCGCATCCCTGGAAGATAGCAAACTTAAATACCAAGTTTGGTATTTTTTCCGAGTTTTGTTTTTGAGTTATCGTGTTCACAGACACAAGGACACACGGACACACACACACGGACCTTTTTGTGAAAATGCTTTTTTGGATATTGGGGACCCTAAAACATATATTTCCGGTGAAATCTCTTTATCGAATTTTTGGGTGGAGTGCAATACTTTCTCTATACACTATGTACATAGTGCGTATAGAGAAAATAAAAATTAATTTGTATATAGTAGCGTTAACCATTTTGTTATATGTTTGAATGCTCCCAAGTTTACGATTTTCAGTTTTCTTTTTATTCACAAAAGCTGCTATTACGACTTCTGAAGTAGCCATGCTTGTAACGCTAAAATCTGAAGTGTGTAGTGAGTGTAACTTAAGACCTTCTGCCTCATTTGGAGGACATTTCTAGGTTCCAAACTACTCCTACAAAAGGTTATTATTTTATTTATATCATGCTAATCAAGATAAACATTACCAGTCTTATTGCTTAGTTCTTTATAAATAGAAGGCAACTAAGATAAAACAGCGGGTTAAAGTGACAGTCAAATATTTTAAAAGCTGGCTCTATCGCATTGTCATTGCAATTCTGTTCTCTTTCCATTGCCAGGAGTAAAATAAAAGAGACATGAAATGGTTGAGGTCTTCCCGTTTCAGAAAAGTTCAAGTATATTAAAATCAATTTGAAATCAATAACAGGCAATATCTCGGAAATGCTAGCTCTGCAAAAAACAAACAAACAACAAAACAAAACTGTATATAGCAAGTTGTGTTTTTCAACGAGATCTACGATTTTGTGTAGTTAGTTTTTGTCTCTTTACCAGTTATACAAAAGTCATTCAAAATATAGTGGACTACACTTGCTATTCACAAGAAAATAAGGATATACACTTTCTTTGTCATGTAGTATAAAAATTGCCTTAATATCTTTAATATATCATTTTAATCAAAATCATTAGAGCCATTTGATTAGAAAATAGAAAACTTCGAAAAATGTTCCACGTAATAGTTTGGGGGAATTTTTCTGAAAATCTTTGTGTCGCCTCTTAGGTATATACTGTATTTAAATACTAAGGTTGTTAATTAACGGACTTACACGCTTACACACGCTCACATGAATTTCCTATGAAAACTCGGTATCGAATTTTTGGGTTGACAATGCCTTCTCTACCTTATATACGTTGAAAATACGCGCTAGGGAAAGAAAAGATATATTGAATAAGATTACGAGGATTTTAATATAGAATGTGAATTTGTAAATGTATGTATCATGTCACCAGTTTTTTTATTTTAAGCCTTCTTTGAGAGGGGAGATTCTATATTATATCTAGATGGATGTCATTCTAAAACACCTTATTCGAATTTTCAACATCTAAAGTATAACTATCACATTTTTGGAAATAACTTAACTTGCAATCGCTTTGAACGAACGATTTCGTTAAAGACAATCTAATCAATAAAAATACTATGTGTTCCATTACATGACTTTCTCTACAACTCTGCAACAAATTGTGAGAAATCTTATGCTTCTATTTACGTCATGCTAAACGAGAAAAAATTAGCAGAAATAGTCTTATTACTTGCTTTATTGTAAGTAGAAGCGAAATAAGGGAGTATCATAGGTTAAAGTGATAGCAAAAGCTGGTTGCTATGTGACTGATGTTCCTTTGTTTGTATGGACAGGAGTTGACAAATTCCTGTATGAGAAAAGTACAAGCTGAAACCAATATCAAAGAATATCTTAAAAACGATTAACTCCACGAAACAAATGTGATATAAATTGTGTTTTTTATCGTGATGCACATTTTTGTATAGTAACTTTTAGTCTATCTCTTACGGTTTACCAGTTATGCAAAATTCAATAAAAATTGCCCAGAATAAAGAGGTATTTAGAAAATTCAAGCTATGCATTTTATTTGGCATGTAAATATCTTAAATATAAGAGATTTTAATCAAAATCGTTAGAGCCGTTTTTGAGAAAATCAAAATGTTCGAAGGGTACTTTGGGGGGGGGGGGTTGGTATTTAACGGTATTTTCGTTTATGAGCTATGTTTTCCACAGATACACACACACACACCGACCTTTTCCCAAAAATTATTTTTTTTTGATTCAGGGGGACCTAAAACATGTATTTCTGGTGAAATCTCTTATCGAATTTTTGGGTAGAATACAATATCTTCTCTATACTCTATGTACATAGTACGTGTATAGAAAGCAAAAATTAGGTGTAAATTACACTAGGAGAAATCAAATTTCTCTTGAAGACACGACCAAAGAACTTGATTACTAGAAATGTTCGCATGCTTCCGTAAAGCAGAAGGAAAAATGCAGCCAGGCTTTTACACTCGTAAAGCGAAGGTTGAATCTACGTTAGGAGTTTCAAAATGAAATAATACTAATAGCACTGCTAGTTTTAGACGCTCTTGGCAGCCATTTGAATTAATCACCTGCCACATTCATTTTTATGTCTCTTATACAACAAAATCTGAAAACAACATGAGGACAACCTGTGCTCAACTCTGACATTTAAATATCCGCGTATATTTTGCATATTTACCAGCACCTGCAGCCCAAAGAAAAATAATATATATCTTGGTAGTATTTTTACTTTCTCTACGACGTATAAAAAATAGGGGAGGTGTTGAGTTTAAACTAAGAATTCGATGTCGAGAATTCACTGGAAATATATTTTTAGGCTTATTTATTTGATGTTTATTTAGAAAAAGACATGAGTGCGTGTGTGCAAGTTGTGTGTGTATGTGTGTGTGTGTGTGTGTGTGTGCGAGCGCGCGTGCCATCACAGCATAACTCAAAAACGAAAAACAAAGAAAACCAAATAGTATTTAAGTTCAGACTTTCCAGAATGCTACATAAGGATTCTCAAGACATTTCCCCCACACAAAACTATTCTTTACGGTTAAGATTTTTCGGAAATGTTTATTTTACAAAAACGTTTATAACAGTTTTGGTAAAAATAACTTAGGTATATTATTTGAAATATTTCACAGTAAACAGAATGTGTATTTCGAATTTTCAGCGAATAGCCTCTGAAGTCTTCTTCATTCTGAATTATTTTACATAACTGGTAAATCGTAAGAGAAAAACAAATCTTACTACATAAAAAAAATTAGATCTTGTTATAGCACATAAATGTTTCAAATACTTCTATTTTGTGGAGATAGTTCTTGTTATTGGTTTGCTTGGCCATGCAAAAATAAATGGATTTTCGTGCCATCACATAGCGACCAGCTCTTAAAGACTCCGGTAATCCCCTAATTTCCTTGTACCTGTAAGAAAAGGTGCAACAATGTTTTCAAATGTTTATCCCGTATAAATTGAAGTGGATAGAAGAATAAGCGTTTGTAAGTAGAGAAATTTATGTGAATACAACATATATGCTTTTTTTTTTCAATTTTTTCGTATCTTATTCATAAAGATTTTGTAAATTATTACATTTCTAGTGTTCTGCATCTGTAATTTACAGTGCTTATGAAAAACAATGTTAGAAGATAATTAATCTTTCCTTTAAAACGCCCTTTACCCTAGCTCATATCAGATGCTGAGAAAAATGGGTGAAAATAATACAACTTATTAGAGTTATTCAACATTCGTCTCTTTAGGATAAGGCAAAGCCCCTCGGGGGGGGGGGGTGGAGAAGGGCTTATACGGGCAAATCGCTCTAACCAACTGATTTGAACTCGGAACTACTTGAATGTGACGAGAATACATGTCATCACAGAGGTGGGATTTTATGGCATAATTCTTATTTTGCTCTCGATGCTATAATCTCATTTAATAAAGGAAAAGTATTCAGTAAAATAATGACACCTTCTTCTGTTGGTCTATAAATTTACAAAAATCTGATGTGTTACATTCACATGACTTTCTCTAGCTGCTCTACAAAGAAATGTCTTACAAAAGATTATTCTTCTTTCTATTCAATGCTAATAGAGATAAACTTTAGCAGAATGTTCAGTGATAGTCAAATGTTTTAAAAGCTGTCGTTATGCGATTGTCATTGCAAATTACTTCTTTGCTTGACCAGGAGTAGAAAAAGCAAAACGGACCCTTACTGACCGAGAAAAGTATAAGTACTTTACAACTGAAACCAATAAGTAGGAATATCTTGGAAACAGTTACCTCCACAACAAAAACGTAAAAGACATAAATTGTGCGTCTTGACAAGATCTACATTTTATGTGAAGTAAGTTTTTGTCTCTCTCTTACGGTTTAGCAGTTAAGCAAAATTCATTCAGAATAAAGAGGTCTTCGGTGGCTATTCCCAGAAAATTCAAGATATACGTTTTGTTTGTGATGGAAATTGCATTAATATGTGGAATTTTAATCAAAATTGTTAGAGCCAGTTTTTATAAAATAAAAATTTTCGAAGTTTTTTTTCATGTAAAGGGTAGTTTATGGTGTGGGGATGTTTTTGAAAATCTTCGTGCCGCATCCTTGGTAGATACTAGTTTGGTATTTAACGGTCATTTCGTTTTTGAGCTATGTTGTCCACACACACACACATACACACACAAACAAACACACACGCACACGGACCTGTTTTATAAAAATGTTCTTTTAGGATTCAAGGGACCCCAAAAATATATATTTCCGGTGAAATCACGAGATGGAATTTTTGGGTGGAATACAATACCTTCTCCGTATGTATATACGGGGAGCTAGAGAAAGTAAAAATCTGATGTGTTCCATTCACATGACTTTCTCTACAACTCTGCAATAAATTATTGTTAAAAAGCTTATGCTTCTATTTACTTCCTGCTAATCGAGAAAAAATTAGCAGAAATAGTCTTATTACTTGCTTCCTTGTAAGTAGAAGCGAAATAAGGGAGTAACATAGGTTAAAGTGATGGTCGAAAGCTGGTTGCTATGTGACTGAAGTTCCTTTGTTTGTATGGACACGAGTTCACAAAGTCCTGTATGAGAAAAGTATGTTTTTTATAGCTGAAACCAAAAACAAGGAATATCTAAAAAACAATCACCTCCACGACAAAAATGTTTATAACATAAATTGTGTGTTTTAAAGTGCTTTACATTTATTGTGTGGTAAGTTTTTGTCCATCTCTTACGGTTTAGCAGTTATACAAAATTCCGTAAAATTTACCCAGAATAAAGCAGTCTTCAGAGGCTGTTCCCAGAAAATTCAAAATATACATTTTAATATACGATATTTTAATCAAAATCGTTAGAGCCATTTTTTAGAAAATCAAAATTTTCGAAAAAAGTTCTACGTAAAGGGTGGTTTGGGGTGGGGGGATTTTTCTCAAAATCTTCGTGTCGCATCCCTGGAAGATACTAAACTTAAATACCAAGTTTGGTATTTTACCGACTTTTCGTCTTTGAGTTTTGACACACGGACCTTTTTCTGAAAATACTTTTTTTGGACACAGCGGACCCTAAAGCATTTATTTCCGTTGAAATCTCGGTATCGAATTTTTTGGTGGAGTGCAATGCCTTCTCTATACACTATGTACATAGTACGTATAGAGAAAGTAAAAATGAAACTGAATTATTTTAGCAGCAAGATCTTATCTCCAATGGGTGAAGGCTGCTTTGAAAAGCTTGTTTCATTTCACAGATGGTTGTACTGATGCCAAGAAACGAGTGGCTGTTACTGATGTATAAACAAACATCTATCTGAACTTAAAGCTGAACTACGCCTATCTGTAACTGTTCTGTTATTATAGCCTGGTTGATATGTACACTATTCCCCGAAGACTGATAAAAGAAATATGCGTTAATTCTGTTAATGTTAGGGTTCTTGATGTTGGAAAGATGAAATGAGTTTTATTTCTGAAGGCTCTTTAACTGCTGCGGTTCTTAGCGTACCATTCTATATTGGATGTATAAAACTGCTAAATTTTGCTCAGTGGCCTCTTTATCAACCTTGAAGTTCGATTACGCTTCATAAATCTACAATATGTGACCAACGGTTTTATTTCCTTACCCATGCTAAGGTTTTTTATGTCCGAAAAATCCATCGCCCTTGAGAACCAGAGGCTAGCATATTACCACGGAGGACATCACTTTCTGGGAAAGATGTGGTTAAAAATCTGATGTGTTCCATTCAGATGACTTCTTCTGCATCTTTGCAACAAATTATTGTTAAAAAGCTTATACTTCTATTTACTTCTAGCTAATCGAGAAAAAAATTAGCAGAAATAGTCTTATTACTTGATTTCTTGTAGAAGTGAAATAAGGGAGTACTACAGGTTAAAGTGATAGTCAAAAGCTGGTTGCTATGTGACTGAAGTTTCTTTGTTTGTGTGTACTGTAGTTGACAAATTCTTGTATGAGAAAAGTATAAGCTTTTAAAGGTGAAACCAAAAACAAGGAATTATTCAAGAACTATAACTTTATGAAAACAATATATACAACATAAATTGTGTGCAAAATTTCGTAAAATTCATCCAGAATAAAGTAGTCTTCAGAGGCTATACCCAGAAAATTGAAGATATACATTTTATTTGTCAAGTAAATGATTTAATATACGATATTTTAAACAAAATCGTTGCAGCCATTTTTGAGAAAATCAAAATTTTCGAAAAAAGCTTTATGTAAAGGATAGTTTTGGATTGAGGGACTTTTCTCAAAATCTTCGTGACGCATCCTTAGAAGATACTAAACTTAAATACCAAGTTTGGTATTTTACCGACTTTTGGTTTTTTCGCTGTCGTGTTCACAGACACACGGACACACGGACCTTTTTCTGAAAATATTTGTTGGATACAGGGAATCTTAAAACATATATTTCCAGTGAAATCTCGGTATCGAATTTTTGGTTGGAGTGCAATACCTTCTCTATACACTATGTACATAGTGCGTGTAGAGAAAGTAATAAAGCTAGGCTTCATCTCATGGTGTGCTTATTAGAAGTGGCCGAGTCAAGGCGAAGGTCGGTATAAAATTTATTTGCGATAAATTATGTTTCTCCTCTTATTTTCAGGCTGTCTCTTGATTGGACGCTTTTTATTTATCTCCATGAATAATATACGATAATAATGCGTGTGGCGCGAGCGCAGAGTAAGGTCGTATAGGCCATTAAGACGAAGTATCATCTAAGAACATGCGAATAATTCAGCCAGAGGGCACCGTATCCTTGATCGATTGCTCTTCCGAGTATTATGATAAATCAAACATTGCGTGTTTCTTGGTAAACAGAGGTCCAACGAAAAACGGCTAGAAGTGATTTTAATTGGTATTGGCCATGGTTTTTCTTTGTAACAAATCGAGATATTGACCATATGATTTACTCTAAATAATATTCCCAAATTTGATCCTACAAGCACTTCATATTTCATGTAATCATTGCCTAGGATACCGAAAATGTTACATGCGACAGAAATTTGACGAGATTTTCTAGGAATGTACAGAAAATAGACAAAATATTAAAGAGAACACATTTGTCAATCTGTCCGTCTCCATTCATCTGTAAGTATTATCATTTAAAATCTAAAGTATAAATAACTAATTCTGCCATCTAGGTCTGTGGAACCTTTTATCAAAATTCCTGAGGTCATTCTGGAATTTCTTAAAATGGTGATAATTATTTTAATTATATTATTGTAAATTATAGCTTCATATGACTTTCTCTACTTCTGTGTAACAAATTATTGTTAATAAGCTTATTCTTCTATTTACTTCAAGCTAATCGAGAAAAAATTATCAGAAATAGTCTTATTACTTGCTTCCTTGTAAGTTAAAGCGAAATATGGGAGTATCATAGGTTAAAGTGAAGTCAAAAGCTGGTTACTAGATGACTGAAGTTCCTTTGTTTGAATGGACATGAGTTTACAAATTCCTGTATGAGAAAAGTAAAAGTTTTTCAAAGCTGAAATCAAAAACTAGGAATATCTCAAAAACGATCAACTCCTCGATAAAAATGTATATAACATAAATTGTGTGTTTTTATGTGCTCTACAATTTTTGTGTGGTAAGTTTTTGTCCATTTCTTACGGTTTAGCAATTATGCAAAATTCCTCCAGAATAAAGCAGTCTTCAGAGGCTATTCCCAGAAAATTCAAGATATATATATATTATTTTTCAGGTAAATATCTTTAACATACGATATTTTAATAAAAATCGTTGGAGCCATTTTTGAGAAAATAAAAATTTTGGAAAAAAGTTCAATGTAAAGGGTAGTTGGGTGTGGGGGATTTTCTTGGTATTTAACAGCCTTTTCGTTTTTGAGCTATGCTGTCCAAAGGCACACAGACAGACAGACACACACACACTCAGACAGACACACACACGGACCTTTTTTTTAAAAATACTTCTTTCGGATTCCTGGGATCCCAAAACATGTATTTCCGTGAAATCTTGACATCGAATATTTGGATGCATTACAATACCTTCTTTATGCCTATGTACATTGTACATATAAAGTAAAAACGGAGCACACAAGACACTGAATCATTCTTCTATTGGCAATATTAGTTTCATCTCTTAACATAGAAAAATATTTTGTGTTTTAATATCTGCGACCAGTTTTCATTATGTAAGAAATCCATTTAATAGGGGCCGCGTTATCCTATTTCAGTTTGTGACTATCATAAAGGCAAACTTTTAGAATAACTTCTGTCATTTGTGTGAGAAAAGATGAAATTTCTTGGATAACGTACTGTTATCCATTATTATCGTGAAGAACCCAAGAACTTAGCTCTTCAATCAGAGGCAGACGAGTTTATAGGCAGGAATTAATTTGTTTCTAGTAGTGTATAACGGTCGCTCTTATTACATACATCACAGGGTTGAACACTGCTGATGCCTGAAATGAAATGATAATTGAGGCAGGAAATTTGGAGAGGAAACGTTCCAGACCTAACTATAGAGCATCTCGGAATTTACCACCTAGGAAAACTGAAGTAAACCCCTCCCCCGAAAAAACAAAACATACAAAAACAGTCATGAGCATGGATTCTGCTGAGATTTAATCTTCAGATCTCCGGTTTACAGTCGATGTCTATCGATATCGGCTGAAATACAATACCCTCGCCTCAAATACTCAGCAGACCTGATAATTACTTTCTCTACCCTTACTGTGTACAAAGTGTATAGAGAAGGTATTGTAATGCACCCAAAAATTTGATACCAAGATGTCACCAGAAATATATGTTTTGGGGCCCCCTGGATCCAAAAAAGCATTTTAGAATGTGTGTGTGTCTGTGGGCATCATAGCTCAAAAACGAAAAGACCGTTAAATACCAAACTTGGTATTTAAGTCCCCCCCCCATTACATTTAAAAATGGCTCTAACGATTTTAATTAAAATCTCTTATGTTTAAGATATTTACATGGCAATAAAATGTATATCTTGAATTTTTTGTAAATAGGCTCTGAAGACCTCTTTACTCTGGACGAGTTTTATTGAATTTTGCATAACTGGTAAACCGTAAGAGATAGACAAAACGTATTACACAAAAGACGTAGATTTCGATAAGACACACAATTTATGTCATATACATTTTTTATTCGTAGAGTTGGCCGTTTTCGAGATATTCCTTGATATTGGTTTTAGTTTTAAAATACTTAAAATTTTCTCATTCGGGTACTTGTCAACTCTTGGCCACGCAAAGAAATGGATTTCAATCCCATTGCAACCGCATTTTAAAACATTTGACTATCGGTTTAGCCTAGTGTATTCCATTAATTCCCTTCTACTTACAAGCAAGTAAATAATAAGACCGTTTCTGCTAATGTTTTTGCCTGAAATAGAAGAATAAGCTTATTAACAATAATTTGTTGCCCGCCTGCGTAGCGTGGTGGTAGCGTGTCTGCCTCACGTTCAACAGGTCGCGAGTTCGAATCTCGCTTAGGGTGAGTTACCCGGGTAAGGTTTTTTTTTCGAGGCTTTCCCTTATCCTGAGAAGACGAATGTCGAGTAACTTTAAGCTCCATGACTCCGAGATCATTTGAGCATCATTTCATCAATTCCATTCATCGTCCGATATGACCAACCAGGTTAAAAGACGTTAATCTACAAAAAAAAAAAAAAAAAAAAAAAAAAAAATGTTACAGAGATGTAGAGAAAGTCATGTGAATAGTCCCATCAGATTTGTTTCTTCAAACTTTTAAATAATGAACCATTTATTTAATTTTCATATATATAATATATAACTCCTTTTTATTTTTGCGAAGTTTTCGCTAAATGTAAAATCACAAAAACCACAACATATTACATTTTACAGCCAGAGTTGTTAAAGCTTGCAACCTATGCAAACCCATATGTTTAAGGAATTTCGACTTCTTGTTTGCTGTTTTGCTTTGAAATACTCCCAGCTTTTAACTACAACCATTTGAAACCTTGTCAGAAAAGACACCGTTCTGTAGGTGTTCGAATGACCTCGGCGCGTTTATGTGAACCAATCCGTGGCCATATTGGACTGACAGGTAAGGCCAAGGAGAGCAGAGAAGACGTATGCTCTCTTCTGGTTTCCAGAGTGTTCATGTCCATTCCTAAGTTAAGTGAACTTCTTCTTGCAAGGAAATGCACCTATATTATGTAATATTATCAAAAGATGTCGCGATAGCATTACTATTGTCTAATTTGGAAACACGAGTTTAATATTCAGTAGCAGTGTGCGTTCAGCTTTGTGGCGTCATTGGGAAGATAACGAATAAAAATCCATTCCATTCACACGACTTTCTCTACATCTCTACAACAAATCATTGTAAAAGGCTTACTCTTCCATTTACTTCATGTTAACAGAGAACAAATTAGTAGAAATAGTCTTGTTACTTGCTTCCATATAAGTAGAAGGCTAAAGTGAATAGTCAAAAGCTGGTTGCTATGTGATTGAAATTCCTTTGTTTCTATGCACAGAAATTGACAAATTACCGTATGAGAAAAACATAAGAATTTTATAGCTGAAAAACCAATAACAAGGAATATCTCAAAAGCGATCAACTCCATACAATTTATGTAATACATAAATTGTGTGTTTTAACGAAGTCTACATTTTCTGTTAAGTTAGTTTTGTCGGTTTACTAGTTATGCAAAATTCCGTAAAATTCATCCAGAATAAAGTAGTGTTTAGAGGCTGTTCCTAGAAAATTCAAGATATGCATTTCAGTTGTCAAGTAAATATCTTTAAAATACGATATTTTAATCAAAATTGTAAGAGTCATTTTTGAGAAAATCAAAATTTTCTAAATTTTTTCCACGTAAAGGGTAGCTGGTGGTGGGGGATTTTCTTGAAAATCTTCTTGTCGCATCCTTGGAAGATACTGAACGTAAATACCACACACACACACACACACACACACACACACACACACACACTGACAGACAGACACGGAAATGTTTCTAAAAATTATTTTATTCTGGAAGTCTCAAAAAATATATTTCCGGTGAAATCTCAGTATCGAATTTTTGTGTGCAATATAATACCTTCTCTATACACTATGTACATAGTACGTGTAGAGAAAATAAACATGTTATCGTAATGGCACTTTCCGGTCAGGAAATTGGTAGGCTAGATTCATGAGAAATCATTTTAAAAATTAAGAGTTATAATTAGAGTTTGAATTTTTACGTTCTCTACTCCCTATACTAAAAAGGGGGAGTACTGTATTCCGCCCAAAAATTCAATGTCGAAATTTTACCCTTTGAAGCCCCTAACCCAAAAGAAGCCTTTTTAGAAAAAGTTTCACGTGCGCGTGTCTATATCTGTGTACAACATAATTCAAAAACTAAAACTGGGTTAAGTACCAAACTTTGAGTTCTGCATCATCCAAGGCTGAGACACGACGATGGAGAAAGCTTTGCATATGGCAGAATTTCTCCTTCCATAGAATTTTTTCCGAAAATGTTTATTTTTTGAAAAATGTCTAATTGACTAAAATAATTTCATAATAAATTAAATATATGAGATTTTCAAGAAACCCCCCTTTTACATTTAAAAATGGCTCTAACGGTTTTAATTAAAATATCTTATACATTTTTTTCTGGGAATCTTCTCCATTCTGAGAGACCCAAAAATTCGATACCAAGAGTTCACCAGAAATACATGTTTTGAGACTCCCTGAATCCAAAAAAAATCATTTTTAGAAAAATTTCCGTGTGTGTGTGTGTCTGTGGGCAGCATAGCTCAAAAACGAAAAGTCCGTTAAAAACCAAACTTGGTATTTAGGTTTGTATCTTCCAAGGCTGCGACACGAAGATTTTCAACAAAATCCCCCACCCCCAACTACCCTTTACATGGAACGTTTTTCGAAAATTTTGATTTTCTCAAAAATGGCTCTAACGATTTTGATTAAAATATCGCATATTAAAGATATTTACCTGACAAATAAAATGTATATCTTAAATTTTTTCCGAATAGCCTCTGAAGACTACTTTATTCTGGATGAATTTTACGGAATTTTGCTTAAGAGATGACAAAAGCTTACTGCACAAAATATAGAGCACGTTAAAACACACAATTTATGTAATATACAAGTTTTTCTCGATTAGCATGAAGTAGATATAAGCATCAGCTTTTTAATAATATATTTTGCAGATATGTACAGAAAGTTATGTGAATGGAACACTTCAGATTTTTATTTTATTTTTTTATTCTGGGTCACACAAAGAAGCGTATTTCAATGACAATCGCATAGTGACAGCTTTTAAAACATTTGATTATCGCTTTAGCACAATGTATTCCCTCCCTTCTACTTATAATGAACTAAGTAATATGACCATTCTGCTAAAGCTTATCTCTATTAGTATGGAGTAGAAAGTAGAATAATTTTTGTAAGGAAAGTTTGTGGCACAGCTAGAGAAATACATGTGAATGGAACACAATAGATGTTTTTACTTCGTAACTAGGTTCAATATATTATAATTAATCAAAGTGGATAATGTCAAACATTCTGGTATCTTAAAATGTTATTCGGTATTCCATCAATAGTTCTTACTCTCTCTCTCTCTTTCTACATGTACTATGTGCATAGTGTATAAAAAAGCTATTGTATTCCACCCAAAAATTCATACCGAGATTTCACCGGAAATGCACGTTTTAGGGTCCCCTGTAATCAAAGAAATATTTTCAGAAAAAGGTCCACGTATGTGTGTGTCCGTGTGTCTGTGAGCACGATAACTAAAAAACGAAAAGTCGGTAAAATACCAAATTTGGTATTTATCTTCCAGGATTGCGACACGAAGATTTTAAGGAAAAATCCCACTCCCCTGACTACCCGTTACATGGAAAAAAAAATCGAAATGTTCGATTGTCTCAAAAATGGCTAACGATTTTGATTAAACTACCGTATATTAAAGATATTTATATGGCAAATAAAATGTATATCTTAAATTTCCTGAGAATACCCTCTAAAGACCTCTTTATTCTGAATGACTTTTTCTGAATTTTCGGAACTAGTAAACAGTAAGAGATAGACAAAAACTTACTACACAAAAAATGTAGATCACAATTTCTGTCAAATACGATTTTTTTTCGTGGAATTGACCATTTCTGTGATATTTCTTGATATTTGTTTCATATTTAAAATACCTAAACTTTTTTCACTCAGAAATCTGTAAACTCCTGGCACTGCATAGAAACGGATTTCAACCACATGGTAACTGACTTTTAAAAGATTGGGCAATCGTTTTAGCCTTGTGTATTCCCTTATTTCCCTTCTACTTCAAGGAAGCAAGTAATTAAGACAATTTCTACTAATGTTTATCTCGATTATCATAAACTAGGTAGAAGAATATGCTTTTTAACAATAATTTGAACGGTGACGAAGAGAAAGTCATGTGAATGGTACACATCAGATATTTTTTCAAACGCTCTTATTTTGAGAAACATACTCTTTTCTTCGACACCTTCTTTCTTACAGACTTTTATTGATGGCTACTTTGACTGTTGTCTTTAGGACATAACTTTCCAAAAGCAATGCTAAATTTAACGCGCCAGGGAGGGACTACACAGAAATTATATCAGATGAAAAGTCCACGCTTGACCGGTTTGTGTCCGCGCACGGATAAATCCCTAACGATCGTCTGCTGTTTTAGAACGATGTATTCAAATCATGTTTGAATTTTAACGCTGTACGGTTTTGATAAACAGGCCGGCAACGCTTCGTCGACTCCATTGAGTGTATAATGTCTGACTGCCTTGATGCCATAAACGATATTATGCAGCCCGTGCACTTCTAATGACGCAATACATGTTTTGCTTTCTGACTTGTAATGGCGAGGAGCCAATACCAAGTGAGTAAATTACTTTGGCTACATTCGACAATTTGTAAAAGTCTTCTGAATATGACCACCTTTCATATCCGTCGTTGCAAGGGTGTTTTTCACATGTACCTATTAGAGTGATGGCCGAGTGGTTAAACCAGTAGTGCCTAACCTACTGCGGCAGGCGACATTGCAGATTCTAGCTCAGTTTTAGGTTTGACTCTGCAATTGGTCGATTGACCAACATGGCTGCCCATGCGCAAGCAGACATAACGAACGGAAGATTGTGCATTTCGCATTGGAAAGCAGAGCTTTCAGAACTCCATTTTACCCCATATTTCGATCCAGTTCATTTACATACACCTAACTTAACGTAACCTAATCTCGACGAAATCTCAAAGCCTGTCGTTCACCTGTCACGTAGCCATATTGTCTCCGTAACCAATAGGAAAGGTTCAGGAAGTAATCTTCAATCTTACCAGCGGCAGAGGGGAGATACCTCCATCTTTTTTTTTTTTTTTTTTTTTTTATTGTTTCATTTATATAGCCCCCCTTTAACATCTAAGTTCATATCGGGGACTTTGCACTTGAAACAACTCGTTGTCTGTAGGTTCTTTTATGTTTGGTTTAAATAGTTTTATTCTCCTCAAACACACACCACACACACACATCCACTCTCACATACATACTTCCAGACAGAGAATAACTCTGGCTAATGAAAAGTTACCCGCCCCAGCCGAGAATGGAACCCGGGACCCCCGGGTGAGAAGTCAGCTCGCTGACCACTCGATCCCTCTATCTATTTGTTTGGTAGCGGCAATGAAAAACCTCTTTATGTCGTTTTCTATCAGTGGCGGGGGCTTCAGCAACGTTAAATGTTATATGACATGAAAACCAAAAAATAAATAAATAAGTAAAACTTCTTGAACGCCGTTCTTGTTAGTGACTTGGTTGGTACTATTTACTTGTAACCTGGTCATCAATTTTTGCCGACAGGGATGAATAACAGAATCTTAAAAGGCAAACCAAATGATCCTGCCCTCGCTTCCCTATTACAATGTTTGCTTTTTTATTTGATTCATTTTCGAAAACATCTGTTTACAAATATATGAACCAAATATTGATATATGCTTTCCAGCAAAATTTCGCAATTTGGGACATTTTTCGTTTGGGAACAGATTTAAATAAATCTCGATGATTTTTCAGAGAATATTTAATGGCTGTTGAATTTTCAGTTCCATTTGAAGATCGTGGGGAGCGTTTCTCCAGGGAAAATTAATTCCAATTCAAGTGTTGTTATTGATTGCATAACTGATGAAAAGTGTTTGCCATAATGAGATATGGTATTTTTCAAAGTCGGAATCCCAAGATATGCGTTGCTTACAAATAAGACATTTAACAAAAAAATATTCTTCCTCCCATTCTTTCTGGAATACGATATGTTTGTTTCGGTTGAAGCCTGCCAATGTGTTGAGAGTCGAACCCAGTTAAACACCACGTAATAATTGAAGGGGAAAATCTTCCTTGCACAAAACAAAGGAGGCGGGGTAACACGATTAGTGACGCAATTGGGCATCCTAGGGTTAGACCGCTCGCATTTCACCAAGGCGGCTTGAGTTCAATCACTGGGTACCGCATGTGAGATTTATGGTAGAAAAGCGGAGTCTGAACGAGTTTTCTTCGGGTTCTCCATCTCCCTCCATTCATTTCATCATCTGTTTCACATTTTCTTTCATCCAACTCACTATCATTTTATATCTTCTTATTTTTCACTCTCATACCAGGAAGTGGGCTGATTCAAGAGTCCGTCTGCTCCTCAATCGGCATTTTGACACCAGAAGCTGAATAATAAGACCTGGGGGGTATAAATACGAGGAGAGTAAATAGGAAAGTACAGGAATTCAAATTTTAAAAGTTGTTCAAACAAGGATGACTTTCAGATTTTTATGGAGTTTTATTTATGGACGCTCTTTAACTGCTGTGGTTCTCAGCGTCCCATTCTATATTGGGCGTGAAAACCCGTTTAATTTTGCTCAGAGCCCTCTCTATCAGGCTTGAGGTTCTTTTACGTGCCGTAAATATACGACATGGGACCCACAGCTTTACTTCCCTTCCGAAGGAAGCCATGCTAAGGATTTTTACGCCCGAAAAAATCCATCGTCCTCCACCGGGTTTGACCCCGCGACCTTGGGTATATGAAGTTAGCATGGTAACCATTACACCACGGAGGGCGACGATGACTTCCAGAGTAGCACAATTGAAGGGTTGAGAACCATAGTGGGCCAAGCACCATTTTTTAAAAATGGAGAAATAGAAGGTGGATGTTTTTTCAATGTCATAATTTATTGAGCCAAGTTACACATAATATATGCCATAGCAATCTAGAATATATTTTCTACCTTATATTAGTACAACATTAATGTGGCTTCATGCACAATTAGGTTTTACAGTTATTTATTGTGAGCTATTTTCCTTTACTGGGATTTCGCCCAGCCTAAAGAAATGTAACTGGGCGATTTCCATACATCTAATCTGATCCTCATTATTGACTTGCACACGCAAACCCTTGTAAAAATCACGATCCACTGGAGGAATAAATGGTAGCATGCGATAGCGTGATTTGCTGCATGGATTTGGACCACTCTGACTCTAGTTTCGTTTAGATCGATATTTTGATGCTCTATTGTTTGTAAACGGGAAATGCTGGACATGGCCCAGTTATAAGATATAACTGCAATATAAGATGTATAACCATAAACAGCTCAATGTTGACCTCACATGGAGATGGCCCACTATGGTTCTCAGCCCTTCAATTATTGTTATTATGAAATGACTTTAGTTGAAGCAGTGTATCCTTTGTAATAACAGACAGAATGTCACACGTTCGGCTTTCGGGTTGTGAAACTTGAAGCGAGTGATTCATGGGCCGGCATGGTGTAGGTAAATTACCGTTGCGTGTCGGCTCGTGCCATGGAAATAATGTTTCATATAGTTGTATAAGCTTGTGCTCGGCACTCTGCATTACAGACTGTAGAAACACGGTAGCTCCAGCTGCGTATTTAGTTGCATGGAAATTTTCTGCTGAAGAAGAAAAATAAGCGGCGGCACGTATACTGCAACAGACGTGAGACAAATGGTCGAACCACAAGCCACGCCAAGCGCCTTTAAGCTTCCTTTAAAACTCCATTCTAGTTAGATTTAAATTTATCTCGACTGAACCGCACAACTACGGTCCGCACCGAATCAAGTTAACACGTAGTGTTTTAATAAAATGTTTATTAACCTTAGGAGTACCAGGTTTTTTCAAGTTATGTGCATGGCAAAATTTGCCCATGTTAGGATATTCTTTAAACCTTTAATCAAGATGTTATTTCTGTTAAAAGTTATAATTTATCCTGTAATCTACAGAAATGGTGTAATGGCAATGAACTGTGTACTAATCATATTAAAACTGTAGACGCCATTTTCTCATTAAATTTTTCCTCCCTATCATCAGTTAAGTTTCTGGGCATCCATATCGAAACTGGCTTGGGTTGGCAGACTCATTAACTACTTATCAAGGAAAATAAATAAATCTTATTCTTATTAACGACACTTAGACATAGAGTCTCCCGTGGTACTCTTCTTACAGTGTATTATGCTCACGTTCATAGTTACTTAAGTTATGGTACTCTATTGTGGGGCAATCATACCTCTGCCAGTCAGTTATTTATTCTTCACAAGAAATCGGTACGTATCATATTTGGAGTTTTACCAAGAACTCACTGTAAATTACTTTATATCCAACTTAGTATACTGACATTGCCTTCAATGTTTGTTCTGGATTCCCTCCTACGTGTTAAAAAGAATATCAAGCTTTTCTCAATATGTTCTTCTGTCCATAATTATCCCACTCGAAAATGCTCTGATATTTACATTAACAAATGTAAATATAATAAAACTCTTAATAGTTTCTCATTTATGTCAGTTACATGTTTCAACACTCTACCTCATAATATCAAGACTCTTCCTTTGTTAAACTTTAAGAGGAGGATCAGAACAGCCTTGAAAGCAAATCCTCTTTAAAGTATTTCAGAAATTTATGACTTGAAATGGGACACGAAGATTTTGAGAAAAATCCCACCCCCCCCTACCAACTACCCTTTGCATGGAACTTTGTTCGACAATTTTCACTTTCTCAAAAATGGCTCTATCGGTTTTGATTAAAATATCGAATATTAAAGATATTTACCTCACAAATAAAATGTATATCTTGAATTTTCTGGGAGTAGTCTCCGAAGAGTACTTTATTCCGAATGAATTTTACGGAATTTTGAATAACTGCTAAACCGTAAGAGATGAACAAAAACTTACCACACAAAAAATGTAGAGCACTTTAAAACACACAATTTATGCTATAGACATTTTTTCACGATGTTGGTCGTTTTTGAGATATTCCTTGTTTTTGGTTTCATCTTTAAAAGCTGATACTTTTCTCATACAGGAATTTGTCTACTCCTGTCCATACAAACAAAGGAGCTTCAGTCACATAGCAACCGGCTTTTGACTATCACTTTAATCAATGGTACTCCCTTATTTCGCCTCTACTTACAAGGAAGCAGTAATAAGACAATTTCTGCTTTTTTTTTTTTGTCGATTAATGAAGTAAAAGAGGCATAAGCTTTTTAACAGTAATTTGTTCCAGAGATGTTGAGAAAGTCATGTGAATGGAATACATCAGATTTTTTTAAATGTATTCTTGTAATGAGCTTTATTTTCTCATGCCGCAGCCTATGTATGACTGAAAATAAACGATCTATCTCTTAAATCAGCGTTAGAAATATGGATAGCTATATGAGTCATCATTATTCAATTAGGCAGTAGAAAATTCTGACTTCTACTACTGATGAGAAGTGCAAATGGCATCTTCGAGCCTTCTCCTGCCAAATTGCATTGAGTTTATTCCCAATAACGTTTCAGAAAGCACATCCAGCATGTTTTAACACAGGCAGATTATTTTGATTTTGGAGATTTTGGCAATGCAGAGTATTTGCTTGACCTTCCCAGAGAAGCTGGACCTCAGCCAGGATTCTTCGCGGAAGGATAATCACACTGAAAGTGGACTATCAGACATCTAGAAAAACAACTCTGTAGCTACTGAGACAGGCTGTTATAATTCAGATAGCCGCAGGTACAAGACTTGCACTATGTGGTAATGAAAATAATAGCATTCTTGGAACATCTTTCGAGTCCTACACACATACAAAACATTGAAAATTTGCCATAATGTTAAAATTTGGTATGTCTATTTTTGCAGCACATTAAGATAACATCTGGTGTGTACCATTCACATGACTTTCTCTACACCTCTGCAACAAAGTATTCTTAAAAAGCTTATACTACTATTTACTTATGCTAATCAGAAAAAATTAGCAGAAATAGTCTTATTACTTGCTTCCTTGTAAGTAGAAGTGAAATAAGGGAGTACCATTGGTTAACGTGATAGTCAAAAGCTGATTGCTATGTCACTGAAGTTCCTTTGCTTGTATGGACAGCATTTGACAAATTCCTGTACGAGAAAAGTGTACTTTTTTATAGCAGATACTAAAAACAAGGAATGTCTCAAAAACGACGAACTCCACGTGTGTTTTAAGTGCTCTAAATTTTTTTGTGTAGTGAGTTTTTGTCCATCTCTTACGGTTTAGCAATTACAAAATTCCGTAAAATTCATCCAGAATTAACTACTCTTCAGAGGCTATTCCCAGAAAATTCAAGATATACATTTTATTTGCCAGGTAAATATCTTTAATATACGATATTTTAATCAAAATCGTTAGAGCCATTTTTAAGAAAATAAAAATTTTCGAAAAAAGTTCCATGTAAAGGGTAGTTTGGGGTGGGGGGATTTTTCTCAAAATCTTCGTGTTGCATCCCTGGAAGATACTGAACTTAAATACCAAGTTTGGTATGTTAGGTACTTGTCGTTTTTGAGTTATCGTGTTCACAGACACACGGACACACACACACGGACCTTTTTCTGGAAATGCTTTTCTTGGATTCAGGGGGTCCTAAAACATGTATTTCCGGTCAAATCTCGACATCGAATTTTTGGGTGGAATGCAATACTTCTCTATACCTATGTACATTGTACATATGGGGCTAGAGAAAGTAAAAAGTTCATTCTTCTATGTATTTCTTCTTAATCGAAATGAAAATGGAGTTTCATTTATGGACCCTCTTTAACTGTTGTGGTTCTCAGCGTCCCATTCTATATTGGGCCGATTAATTTTCAAAGAGGCTCTTTGTAGGCTTGAGGTACTTTTGTGTGCCGTAAATCTACGACATGGGACTAACAGCTTTATTTCCCTTCCGAAGGAAGCCATGATAAGGATTTTTAGGCCCGAAAAACCCCTTCGTCCTCCGCCGGGTTTGAACCCGCGACCTTGTATATATGAGGCTAGCAGAGAAACCACTACACACGTAGGAAAACTTTGTTCTTAATCGAGATATACTTTCATTAATATTAACACATCTCGCTCTACGTTTGAGAATCCGGATTTTAAAAAATGGACCGCTATGTGATGACTTGGACCATAACAAAAATCGAATGGAAACCTAAAGGCCACTTGGAAAAGGTTTAAGTATTTGAAAATTTATATCATAACAAAGAATGCCTAGGAAACGGTTAATGCACTAACAATAACTTTATTTGAGAGTAGATAATAAAAAGACAATTTTGAAGTTAATAGACACCGGCTGTTCTTTATCTGCAAATAGTCTTAGCCGTTTCAGATTTTTATTTTCTCTGCTACCTATCAAGTAAGCGGAGGAAATGATGTATTCCACCCAAAAAATATTCAATAATCAGATTTCTGCAGATACGTATGTTTTAGATTTGCAGATTTTTATATAACCACCAACTGTAGGGAATATAAATGACTGTGATCGGTATAGTCTTAAGGTTGAACAAAAAGATCACTGTTTAGACATATAAAATGGTTTAAATGGTTATGTATCAATAAATGTATGTAAATGGCGTGCTGTTTACCGACGCTCTTTAACTACTGTGGTTCTCAGCGTCCCATTCTAAATTGGGTGTGAAAGACCGCTTAATTTTGCTCAGAGGCCTCTCTATCAGGCTTGAGGTTTTTTACGTGCCATAAGTCTACGAAACAGGACCAACTGCTTTACTTTCCTTCCGAAAGAAGCCATGCTAATGATTTTTACACCCGAAAAAGTTCATCGTCCTCCGCCGGGTTTGAACCCGAGACCTTGGGTATTTGAAGCTAGTATGGTAACCATTACACCACGGAGGGAAATGTATAATTTGTGCAAAGGCTTCGTTTGATTGAGAACAAAGGCATGTCGACTCACCCTCGTTTCAGAAATCATTACTTTCCTGGGGAAAATAGGAAGTGGCCTATGAGATCTCATTTACCGTTTTTGTGCCATGGCGTTCCTCTTGCATCCGATGGTTGTTGGCAAGGACAGCTAGTAATCGACTCCAATAACCTCAAAATACTATTTCTTGTGAAACCGGTATCGAATTGTTAGGCGGAATGCAATAGTTCTTCTACTTGTACTAGATACTTCGCAGTGAATGTAAAACTACGAAAAAGCCAAAGCAATTACGCTAATATTCATGACTATTATTATTAAAGTATGGCTGTTATACCTGCTTCCCTGGCATTTACATCCCTTACACCCACAAACTACCCTTTTCGCACTTACCAATATGGGAATGTAGTTTGTTTGCAAGATTGTGAGTAAAGAATGACCAAGTTTATTCTTATATCTCGGTTTAATGTCTTAATTTGTTATGTCTTGAAAGTAACCCTATGCAAAAATTCAATATTAGAAAATGCTTTATATGCTCTTTAAACGCAAGAAAATCAGAAACTAAGGTGGTATTTAAATTTAAGATCTCCCAAGCATACGACACGAAGATTTTCCAAGAAAATCCTCCCACCCCATACTATATTTTACATGGAAAATGTTTCGAAAATTTTTAATTTACTCAAAAATGACTTAACGATTTTGATTATGATACCGTATATTAAAGATTTTTACATGAAAAATAAAATGTGTATATTGAATTTCTTGGGAATATCCTTTGAAGCCCACTTCATTCTTGATGACTCTAATATAACTGGTAAACCGCAACAGATAGACAAAAACTTGTAAAAAATCCAGATCTGGTCAAAACACACAATTTATATCCTTTACTTTTTGTTGTAAAGCTAACCGTTTCCGAAAAATTCCTTGTTCAGTTTTAAAATACTTATACTTTCCTCAAACAGGTAGTTGTCCATGTTTCTTTTGTTTTACTCCTGTCCATGCACAGCAGCGAATTTCAATGACAGTGGCATAGCGACAGCTTTTAAAACATTTGACTATCATTTTAGCATAATGTATTATTTTAGTTTCCTGCTACTTATAAGAAACTAGTAATAAGATAATACTGCTAATGATTATGTTAATGAGCATGGAGTAAAAGAAGAATATTTTGTAAGAAGCTTATTTGTAGAACAGGGAGAGAAAGTTATGTGAATGGAACACTTCAGATTTTTTGTATCAATCTTTGTTTTCTTATCTTTAAATTTAAACTCAAATATTCACACTTTAATTAACACTTTCAGACCCTGGAGTGGGTAAGGAATAAACTAAGCATTCTGGAGATTACTTTTGGGAAATAAGTCTTCGATATTCTTGGAGTTGTGTTTGATTATCCGAACAAGAAACTTCTAGCCAACAAGACACGACTGTCATTGAAGAAACTTACTAAGGTGAAATATTTAACGGTTTTATACATCACCCTTCAGAGCAGCAGTAAAATATCAACACAGCACATCCTAAGAAGGAATTGGTGCCATCCAAAAGGTTAACCACGAGCTTACTAAAGAACGTGAACTGTTCTAAGATTGCTCATGTGATTTTAAAAAGCACTGTATGACCTAATCCAGTCACTTCGCATGGCAAGCTACCACATATTGTTATATAACAAATTGCTTTGCAATATATCACACATGATAAAATGTCCTGCACAGCGATACAAGTAATAAGAAACATTTTAGAGAAGCACATGATGGTTGAATTTGAGCTTCTTCCTTCTTCTTTTTCTACTGGTTCTACAGCCGTTTTCCAGCCTTGACCGGTCCAACTACTTTCATCCATTTATTCCTGTCCGTGCTATTCTTTTCGAAATGCCCACTCCGGTATTTAATAAGTCAGTCTCTACAATTTGCAACCTCCTAATTGGGGGTCGTCCTACTTTTACGATACCATAGATAGTGTTCATTGTGGCGTGTGACATTTATAGGGCAATACTGTCTCATTCCATCGGAGCGTCCTCATTAGGTCTCTTGGGGATTACGATCCCACAAACCGCCGCTTCAGGCGATACTGGCTTCCCCGCATGGCTTGCGGGCATCCCCGGTAACGAGGGAGCACCTCCAACAGCTGCTACGGCTAAGCTCCTTACAATCCTTCAAGAGTTGCTTGGATATCAAAATTAAAAACCCAAAATAAACTTTTGAATAAACTCCACACCAGCGGTGCACAAGGGCCGTTGCACCATAATAGGCAATCGTCGAGGAGCAATACTGTCCTCCTCCTGTCACTCCACAACCCCGAAACTCACCCGCCATCCTGCAAACCCCACAATCCCGCCAGGACGTGGTTAAGTTCTCTCCGAGAACAGGGACACGTCTAACACACCTCGGGCTGCCCTCAGCCTGCCAACTGCTCTGGATCTGGACGCTTCACCACCAAGGGTGATGATAGTCCCTGTGACTACGATATCTTTGCCAAAGAACCACTGCGGGGATGACATTATCCATACTATAGGGCTGTCATTATGGGACAGCAACAGAAACAGACGCGCAGATGGAATACGACGTCTTCGGAACATTTGGAAAAATGTAATACATAACGGGGCGATTATATAGAAGGTGTTTAACTACAAGCACCTCTGTCAATAAATTCATTTCAGAAAAAAAATAGTTCTCATTACTTTTTATCCAGCCCTTGTATATACTATTTTAATCAAAGCTGGTTGAACATTTTTTGAGTAAATATAAATGTAGAAAATGTCATTGAGCGTGAGGAAATTTTCTTGAAAATCTTCGTAAGGCATCCTTGGAAGATACTGGATTTATATGCTACGTTTGGTATCTATCCGGTTTTCCTTTTTGAATTATAATGTTCATAGATACTTACGCAGACCATTTTTCTAATTATTTAAATTAAGGGGATCAGTTTGGTGGGGAATCAGGAATTGAATTTTAAAGTGGAATGTAATACTTCCTCTAGTCACTACGAAAATGGTAGAGAATATAAAAAATAAGGATAATTCAAAGAAAGTATGCTTAATATTCATGGTTATTCCTTTTGACAAAGTTCAGCAGTTAAAGTAAGAAATAATTTGATGGTAAATAAAGCATTCTTCGCTCTGTAGATACGAACAGAGAATAGCAGTAGAGCATGAATAAGGTTTGAAATGGGTGTATAATCAGAAAACCAGACCCATGAAAGATCTCGTCTAAATGTAAATGTCAATAAATTGAATATATGATGTAAAAAGCGGCGCCTGAGGACATTCAGTTTGAAGGGCAGAAAAGAAAAACCCTGATGTGTTCCATTCACATAAATGTCTGTACCTATTCTACAACAAACTATTTTTACAAGAGCTTCTTCTCTATCTACCTACTAATCAAACATTAGCAGAAAAGTCTTAATACTTATTTGTGTAATTACAAAGAAAATAAGAGAAAAGGCTAGGCTCAAGGGATCTTTAAATCTTATTGCTACGTGATCCTATTGGATTTCCACTATCTTTGCATGACCAGGATGAAAAAATGAATAACGACATCCCATTTGAGAAGAGTCTAATTATTGGAAATTTAAAAACCGATGACAAGGAATACATCGGAAATGGTTAACGTCACAAAAAAGTATTAGATAAATTGCGTGTTTTAACCAGCTAAACATTTTTATGTAGTAAGCTTTCTCTGTCGTTTGCCAGTTATGCATAAGTTGGCCAGAATGAGGAGAACTTCAGAGGCTATTCAAAATACACATTTTACTTGTGACAAATATATCTTAAGCATATAGCATTTTAATGCTAATATTTACAGCCATTTTTGAGAAAATCAAAACTTTCGTTTACCCTTTGGTGCAAAGGGTAATTTGGAGTTGGGTATTTTCTTGAAAATCTTCGTGTCACATTCTTTAAAGATGCTGAACTTAAATACCAAATTTGAGTTTTTGAGTTACGCTGTTAACACACTCACATACACGCGGATAAACATAGTACCTTCTTTTTTTAAAAAAAGGGGACATCAAAACATATATTTTCGGTGAAATATTGACATCGAATTTTTTAATGAAATGCAATACTTTCTTTAGCTATTATGCACATCGCACGTTGTAGATAAGGTAGAAATGTCAGAAAGGTATTCACAAAATGCTTCTCATAAGTGCAAGTGGCTGGCTAGTAGATCTATATATGAAGAGTTATAAGAAAAGAAACATAAAAGGCGTCTTTTCAAATTTCGCTGCACATTAAAGTGGTTTTGAAATGAACCACTTCAGAAGTTTTAGCTTGATATTTTGAATCTAAAACTTGATTGTCTCATCTGATTCAAGGAAAGAAGCAACTGGTTATTGAAGTCAAAATGCTAATTAGGATCATTATTATTGCATATCATATGCCTCATTTCCATTTATGGCTTTCGTATTAATTGTAGCATTCGTTCTATAACTTTTTATTTTTAGTTATCCTAAGATATTCCGTAGTTCCTTCATGTCATTTCAGAATCATATTTAAATAAATTACATTCACACGACTTTCTCTAATCTCTGTACCAAATTTGTGTTAAAAAGCCCAAGCTTCTATCTACTTCATGATAATCGAGATAAATATTAGTAAAAATACGTTCTTGTAAGCAGAAAAGAAATAAGGGAATACACTAGGCTAAAACGACATTACAAGTTGGTTGCCATGTGAATGAAATCCGTTCCTATGCATTGCCGAGAGTTCACAAATCCCCGTATGTGAACAGTTTTAAGTATTTAAGAACTAACAAAAATAATAAAAAAATATCTCAAAAATGGTCAGCTATACGAAAAAATATTATATGACAAATTGTGTTTTCTATCTCTTAAGGTTTACTAGCTATGAAAAATCCAACAAAATTCATCCAAAATAAATAGGTTTTGCGAGGCTATTTCCAGAGAATTCAAGATATACGTTTTATTTGCCGTGTAAATGTCTTTAATATACAGTATTTTAATCAAAATCGTTACAGCCATTTTTTTAAAAAATCAAAATTTTCAAAAAATTGTCCATGTAAAGGGTAGCTTGGGGTGAAGGGATTTTCCTCAAAATCTTCATGTCGCATCCTTGGAAGATATCAAACTTGTATACCAAGTTTTGTATTTTACCGACCTTTAGTTTTGAGTCATCATGACACTCTGACACAAGGACACACTGACCTTTTTCTAAAAATGTGTTTTTTGAGTACAGGGGATCCTAAAATGCCTATTTCCGATGAAATCTAGTATCAAAATGCTGGGTGGAATGCAATACCTTGTCTACACACTATGTACATAGTACGTGTAGAGAAAGTAATAAAAATGAACCCTACTAATAAAATATACATACATTGGTTAGGATTCATTTTTAAATCAAAATTATGCTGCGGACAAACGCAGACTGGAAAGCAAGTGGATAATCACCCGTTCAACTGTGCCCTACATGTGGTAGAAGGTTAAGTAAAAATATAATTGCGCTACGCTAATGATAACATACAACGCTCAAAGCGGGGAGAGAAGATGGGTGTCGCGAAAAACATGTTGCCACATTTTGTCCATGTAAGCGTGGACATTTACTTCTTCTTAGAAAAAGAATGAGAGAGAAAACAATGCCCTGAGCAATACGCTCAATGGTGCAATGTGAAACATCAGCGGCTAGCGAAAGCAAATAATGTATACAGTGTGTGTCACCTGAGAGGCATGTAATCATTCAAAGGCGAAGCGCATGTTAACCACTAAAATATCACAATAATACATATCACGGAAAGCCGGGAAGATAATTAATCCCACATAGGACAAGGTGGCCCTTTGTTAGGAGGGAAGGATGAGGGAGAGATTCGAATCAGGAGGCAATGGGTGCAAGCCGCGTACAGATTGAATGCATCGGGGGTCCCTTAAGGACTTCAGAGAGCGGGACTGTCAGCAGTTCGACCAAAATCGGGGAGAAACCTTCACAAAGCGCAGCGCCATCGCCCATCCGCAACAGCCGAGCACCACCTGGTCCTTCAATCCTGAAACAGATGATGATGAAGAAAATGGTACTGGAAATGACGGACGGTAAAATCGTATTAGAAGAAAAACTACCCTGTATTCGCCTACCGACCCAAAGAAACCATGAAAAACCCATGATCAGAACGGGGAGTCGACGGGAATTGTACCCAGGGCTTTCCAAAGGCGTGATACCACAGCTGCTATGGCAAACTTCTGGCAATTGAGGAATAATCTTTGAACTTGTCTGCAGTCCTGTTTTATACTGAAAGACTGTACTATTTACTAGGTCGTGGTATCACAGGCTTTCCAGCAACTTGTTCTATTACTAGCTGCATTTATAATTTAAAATTAAAATGTATTAAATATTTTAAGGAGTAAAAAGTAAGCGAAGTGCCCCTTTAACTTCTGCAGTCTCATCTTCACCACAAAACTGATGTTGATGCCACTCATAATTTCTGAAATATAACCAAGTAACTTATTAGTTGCTAAATAAATAAGTAGACAAATTAAAAATTCCTGGCATAACAGCAATAGGTAGGTAATATGTCGCAGTTATTGATATTTCAATAGTGTAACGTTAAGAAAGATGTTATGTATTCTTCTATAAAAGAATTGCTTTCTGCATTCTTTAAGTTTAATCATAAGATAATATGTTGAAGTTTTTCAGAAGCGAAATTTCACTCAAAAGCTATGAAATACTATTATGCTTTTAAGAAATGAGTATTACTGAGTGAAAATGACATCACTTCCAGTTAGTGTTAAGGTTATTATTGCAATTATCATTAATATCAACATCATTAACATTATTCCTGACAAAGGAAACATATTAGTAAAGGATGTCAGTAACATAAGCAAATACAATTATTTAATGTGTAATCTATTTGCTTATGTACATCTGTTATAAGATATGTACTGTGTATTAGTATCATTTGTATAGCTCTTATGAGCTTTAGCACATTTTAGTACAGAATGATACAATAAAGTCATTACAGATTTTAAATGCCTTCATTTCTGTATAAAAGTCCTGTTTTCTGAATTATGCTCTCGAGATCCTTAGACTCCTAAGTGCCTAAAGCTCATAAGACAAATAACTAAAAGATCGTGTTCATTTCTTTCCTTTCTCTTTTCCACACAATCTAGCCCTGCCAATTTTCTTTCTTTTTACTTTCTTTACACGCACTAATACAAAGTATATAGAGAAGATATTGTAATACACCCAAAAATTCGATACCAATATTTCACCGAAAATATATGTTTTCATACCCCCTGAATCCAAAAAAAAAAGCATTTTTAGAAAAAATATCTGTGTGTGTGTGTGTGTGTGTGTGTGTGTGTCCGTGAGCAGCATAGATTAAAAACGGGAAGTCTATTCAATATCAAGCTTGGTATTGAAGTTTAGTATATTTCAAGGATACGACACGAATATTTTCAAGAAAATCCCTCCACCCATAACTATCCTTAATATGGAAAATATTTCAAAATTTTTCATTTTTTCAAAAACGACTCTAATGATTTTGATTAAAATACCGTATATTAAAATATATTTACATGACAAATAAAATGCACATCTTGAATTTTCTGGGAATAGCCTCTGAATACATCTTTATTCTGGATAAGTTTCCGAAATTTTGCATAGCTGGGAAGCCGTTACAGGCAGACAAAAGCTTAACAAAAACGAAGAGCTCGTTAAAACACACAATTTATGATATAAGCATTTTTTTCGTAGAGTTGGCTGTTTTTTAGATATTTCTTGTTATTGGTTTCAGTTTTAAAATACTTATACTTTTCGGATAGTGGAATTTGTCAGCTCCTAGACATACAAACAAAGGAACTTCAATCACATAGCAACCAGCTTTTAAAATATTCGATTATCGCTTCAGCTTATGGTACTCCCTTATTTCCCTTCTACTTACAAGGAAACAAGTAATAAGAACCGTTTCTGCTAATTTTTTACTTTCTCTAGCCCCGTATGTACAATGTACATAGGGCTTAGAGAAGTATTGTATTCCACCCAAAAATTCGATACCGAGATTTCACCGGAAATATATGTTTTAGGGTCCCCTGTATCCAAAAAGAGCATTTTCACAAAAAGCTCCTTGCATATTTGCGTGTGTGTCCGTGTGTCTGTGAACATGATAACTCAAAAACGAAAAGTCAGTAAAGCACCAAACTTGGTATTTAAGTTCAGTATCTTCTAGAGATGCGACCCAAAGATTTTGAGAATAATCCCCCCACCCCAAACTACCCTTTACATGGAACTTTTTTCCAAAATTTTGATTTTCTTAAAAATGGCTGTAACGATTTTGATTAAAATATCATATATTAAAGATATTTAGCTGACAAATAATATGGATATCTTGAATTTTCTGGGAATAGCTTCCAAAGACCTGTTTATTCTGGATGAATTTTGCTTAATTTGACATAACTAGTAAACCGTAAGAGATAGACAAAAGCTTACTATACAAAAAAAATGTAGGTCTTGTTAAAATACACAAGCTATGTGATATACATTTTTCTCGTGGAACTTACAGTTTTCGATGTATTCATTGTTATTAATTTCAGTTGTATTTACACTTCAGCCGGGAGTGTGCGGTTTTCTTTTGTTCTATTCCTGGCCAAGAAAAGACGGGATTTGTAATGACAATCGCATAACGACAGCTTTTAAAACATTTGACTATGGCTTTAGCCTAGTGTATTCTGTTATTTTTTCCTACTTATAAGGAACTAAGTAATAAGAACATTGTGCTAATGAGTACCTCGATTAGCAAGATGCAGAAAGAAGAATAATATTATCTAAGAAGTTTGTAGAACAGCTAGAGAAAGTCCTGTGAGTATAACACATCAGATTATTATCGATAAGTATGAAGTAAATGGAAGTATAAGCTTTTCAAAAATAATTTGTAGTAGAGATAAAGAGAAAGTCATGTGAATGGAACACATCAAATGTGTTTCTTTCTTTTTATTTTGCTCTAATTTGCCTACTCAATATTTAATTTTATATTTTCTTATATTATTAATTGTTGTTGTTTTATTTTTGCTTCTAAGCTCACGTACAGCATCCGCATTCCCGTTACACTTCGACTTTATAGAACAGAGAATAAGGAGCATTTTAATTAAAGAACGAATAATTCCCTCTTCCATTCAGAAGTTCTAGGGTTTAAGGCAGCGACGCCATAACTAAAACGCAGAAGTAGTCATGAATATACAGTTTCCTATGTCCTGGTTTATTTCCTTAAGACAGTGGTTTTTCAAGTGTTTAAAATTAGAATCTTGGAGCATAACAATTGTAACACTTTAAAAGCAATGCAAAAAGTAATTGGTTATATTAAAACTAGGCTGTATGCAAAGCGTTGTAAGTGTTTCTAGCGCATTTACAAGTAAAATACCTTAATTTGCATTCAACCAGCGAGGTATTTCACAGCAGCATTTAAAATACACCCAAGAAGAAGCGTACAATTTTACAAGCGCCTTTAGTGTCCGAGAAACCGCTGCTGTGCAGAACAAAGCATTACAAGTTGCTGTATTGTGTAGAATTACCGCTGATCACAGCATATGAGCCGACGAGAAAAACATTACACGAGCTCAAACACATAATTGCGCATAAGCATGTTCACTAAGCGGAAGAAAATCAGTCGAGCGACAAAGAACTTCAGGTTTAGAATACAACTATCTCGCATAAGATTTCTTAGGTGTTTAGATACTATGCTATACTATGCTTATGAGTTCATACCGTTCGCCATTTCATATAGTTGTGGACCCTGAAAGGAATGCGTGCGTACACAACACACATGAGTACAGATAAGGTGACACGCGCAGATAGAAACGGTATTGGTGCCTACCTTAATAGATTAGTGGCCGTGCCAATTCCGATCCAATAAGGAACACGACGCTGTTTCATTTTCTGAAGATAAAGGAAGATTAGCTTTGTGTGTGTGTGTGTGTGTGTGTGTGTGTGTGTGTATATGTGTGTGTGTGTGGGCGGGCGGCATAGCTCTTTTTACTTTCTCCATACGCACTATGTACATAGTGTATAGAGAAAGTATTGCACTCCACCAAAAAATTCGATACCGAGATTTCACCGGAAATATATGTTTTAGGGTCCCCAATATCCAAAAAAAAAAACATTTTCACAAAAAGGTCCGTGTGTGTGTGTGTGTGTGTGTGTGTGTGTGTGTGTGTGTGTGTGTGTGTGTGTCCGTGTGTCCGTGTGCCTGTGAACACGATAACTCATAAACGAAAAGTCGGTAAAATACCTATCTTGGTATTTAAGTTTAGTATCTTCCAGGGATGCGACACGAAGATTTTGAGAAAAATCCCCCCACCCCCAACTACCCTTTACATGGAAATTTTTTAGAAAATTTTGATTTTCTCAAAAATGGCTCTAACGATTTTGATTAAAATTTCGTATATTAAACATATTTAGCTGACAAATAAAATGTATATCTTGAATTTTCTGGGAATAGCCTCTGAAGAGTAGTTTATTCTGGATGAATTTTACTGAATTTGGAATAACTACTAAACCGTAAGAGATGGGCAAAAACTTACTACACAAAAAATGTAGAGCACGTTAAAACACACAATATATGTTATATACACTTATTTCGTGAGTTCGTCGTTTTTGAGACATTCCTTATTTTTGGTTTCTGCTATTTTTCCCACACAGGAACTTGTCAACTCCTATCCATATAAACAAAGGAACTTCATTGACATAGCAACCAGCTTTTGACTATCATTTTAACCTATGGTAGTCCCTTATTTCGCTTCTACTTACAAGGAAGCAAGTAAGACTATTTCTGCTCATTTTTTCTGATTAACGTAAAGTAAATAGAAGTATAAGTTTTTTTTTAAGAATAATTTGTTGCAGGGATATAGAGAAAGTCATGTGAATGGTACACATTAGATTTTTTTTATGTTTAACGCCCGAGTTTACCTCCAAGGCAGCGCAGGCGATGACACTGGTGATACATGAAATGATGATGGAGCACCGGTGGAATGCGATGGCGGGGGAAACCGGAGAACCCGTCCCTGCGCCACTTTGTCCACCACACATCTCACATGCTGTCGCTTGTGATCGAATTCGGGCCGCCTAGGTGAGAGGCGAGTGATCTAACCACTCGGCCACGGCGCAAAAAACGAAACGCTCGTTAAATAAAACTTGGTATTTAAGCTCAAAATCTTCCAAGGATGTCCCACAAACATTTTCAACAAAACTGCAACATTTTTTTGATTCTATTAAAATTAGCTTTAACGATTTTTATTAAAATGCCATATGTTTAAGCTAATTTTAGCAAACATAATATATCTTGATTTTTCTGGGAATAGCCTCTAAAGACTTCTTCATTCTGGATTACTTTTGTAAGAAAGAGATTGTCAGAAACTCACTACACAAAACATGTAGATTTCATTAACACACACTTTATGACAGACATTTTCTTAAATAAATATAAAATGAGTTAACCATATTATTCTTCCTATAACGGTAGTTATGTGCGCAACAGTATGTTCAAATCTAGCTTTTCTTCTATTTTCTCCTCTTGACCGCAGCTCTTTGTTCTCCTTACAAATTCGCTTAATGTTGATACAGAAACATCAGTATAATATGCAACTCTTGTGAGCTTGTGGCACTGGATATAAATTCTGTTTATTCAGAGCTTCTTCATCATATTCATCTATAACGCTACTTAAAATTTCACGCCCTTCTGAATGCACTACCGTACATTTCTTAACTTCAGACATGGTGAAAGAAATAGAAAATCTTACAGCATTGAACTACTTCTGCACCTTATTATGCTGAATAGGTACGTTAGATTAATACACATATCTGCAGGAATTATTACTGCATAGCAGCTCACCAGGTAACCAGATACCGTTTCCCCTCTCCCCACACCTCATCCTGCAGGGCTCACGAGCCCAGAACACAACTATATACAGGTTGCGACACACCACCTCGCCTGATCAAAGCAAGTCATTGATAAGAACGCATGAGTCTAGAGGTAAACAAACCTATTGTCAAGTAAACAGTACTGTTTCCAGAGAACAAAAATGACTTATGAGATATTCGTAAAAGAACATCTATTTAGATCATTAATTATGTACAACGTACAAATTGTTACATGTATAAGACTGACTCTGACTTCCTTCCTTACACATGTACATTATGAAAACATCCAAGCAATTATAACACTGATTGTAATATTTACTGATCGAATGTAAAATAATATACAAATAATAAAATTAATTTCTTAAATATCTTCAGACTCTTACTAGGTAAGAACGAAAACAGGAATTAAACTAAATCTTTACTCATCTTTAGCCGTGTTACTGAAAACTATATGTACTTCCGAAGCCTTTCAAATGAAAAACTCATTCTACTCCAGACAAATAAGATTTTTAATGTGCGAAAAGGTCGTTCTACTTCGCATGATGTGATCGGGGCATCAATTCATATCAGTGTCACCAAGCAAATAACATTTGTTGGGATCTAAAAGTGCAGCTTGTATGTGACACGAAGAGTTTCAAGAAAATCCCCCACCCCCAACTACCCTTTACATGGAACTTTTTTCGAAAAGTTTGATTTTCTCAAAAATGGCTCTAACGATTTTGATTAAAATATTGTAAAATAAAGATATTTACCTGACAAATAATATGTATATCTTGAATTTTCTGGGAATAGCCTCTGAAGACTACTTTATTCTGGAAGAATTTTACATAATTGCTAAACCGTAAGAGATGGACAAAAACTTAACACACAAAAAGTGTAGAGCACATTAGAACACACAATTTATGTTATATAACATTTTTTCGAGGAGTTGATCGTTTTTGAGATATTCCTTGCTTTTGGTTTCAGCTTTGAAAAACCTGTACTTTTCTCATACAGGAATTTGTCCATACAAACAAAGGAACTTCAATCACTTAACCAGCTTTTGACTTCACTTTAACCTATAATACTCCCATATTTCGCTTCTACTTACAAGGAAGCAAGTAATAAGACTATTTCTACTAATGTTTATCTCGATTAGCATGGTGTTGAAAGAAGAATTACCTTTCGTAAGAAGTTTCTAGAGTAGCTAGAGAAAGTCATGAGAGTGTAACACATCAGATTTTTTAACTAATTTGCAATCAATAATATGTTTCTGTGAAGCCGTTCTGTTACTAGACGTTTGACAGTTTGTATACTAGAACTGCCATCGGTCTCTAAATAAGTACACTGCTAGAAGACTTACTTTAGTTGTAAAACAAATTGAGTTTGCTCACATTTGAGCAGAATAAAGATGTTATTGAATGTCTTTCTTGCTACCCACATGGTTCAATGTTATGCAGTGGTACCTAAATTGGAGTAATGGGTTGCACTTTACGTTGACCTTTGCTCGTCCAAGAAACACCGCATTGTATTGCCAAACCTGACCGCTCTTACTCTGCTTAAGGAAATTGGTACGAACTTCTAGCTCTGCTTATGAGGTTATTTTGAAGTTTACTCGGAAACTGTTCCCACAGTGCCTCTATTCAATCATGTATTCGTGCGAATATGTTGATATTTATTATTCTTTTATCATCCTATCTGTCGATTTACGAATTCATTGCCTCCAAAATATATGCTTTTCAGAAATCACTTAAAAATTTGAAGTATTATAAATATAGTCTTTAATATTCTAAGGAAACAAAAGCTATTTATTAATTTGGGTAAACAATGGGGTTTCAATTTTACAAAACTTTGAGAACATGTCTTGGAATATTGGTAATTCCGTGCGAGATAGAGAATTTGGATGTTACAGATAAAAACTCTTTTTAAGATAACCCCGATTAAAGGTCGGTCTGTTGGAGATCTGATTATTTCGGAAACCATGTTGAAAAGTCTAACGGAATGGCCGACGGCCAAAGATCTGTTTCTCAAGCTTTCTGGTTTAATCCCCACGATTAAGATTTGGACATGGACATGCTCTAAGATTGTTAAATTTAAAGTATGAGGGCCGTTCTTTTTTTCAACCTCCGATAGGATATAAATAAAAAACAGGTTAATAGAAAACAAGTATTTTATTACTAAAAGTTTTGTACACCTATGGTTACTTTTCAACATAATCACCGAAAAGATTGAGACATTTATCTGTGCAAAAGCTTTACAATGCCCGCTTCAAAAATGTTGCCGCCTATGATTTCAAATGAGTATTGACGTTGTTTTGAAGATCTTAGTTGGTTTGAAAGTTCTCCCCTCCTAGCCACTTCTGCAGTTCAGGGAAATGATGAAAGTCGCTGGGTGCCAGGTCAGGACTGTATTGTTCAAGGAGCCGATGTGTTGTGCCAGCGGTGTATGGACGAGCGTTGTCATGGATCAACACAATTCCTGAAGTCAGCATTCCTCTTCGTTTGTTTTGAATGGCTCTCCGCAAACGTCGTAAAACAAACGAAGAGGAATGCTGACTTCAGGAATTGTGTTGATCCATGACAACGGCCGTCCACACACATCAGCTCCTTCAACAATTTCAATGGGACATTTTCGATCATCCGCCGTACAGTCCTGACCTGCCACCCAGCGACTTTCATCTTTTCCCTGAACTGAAGACGTGGCTAGGAGGGCAGCACTTTCAAACCAACGAAGATCTTCAAAACAACGTCAGTGCTCATTTGAAATCATTGGCGGCAATATTTTTTGAAGTGGGTATTGCAAAGCTTGTGCACAGGTATGATAAATGTCTCAATATTTTCGGTGATTATGTTTAAAAGTAACCATAAGTGTAGCAAACTTTTAGTAATGAAATAATTGTTTTCTATGAACTTGTCTTTTATTTATAGGCTATCGGAAGTTGAAAAAAAAAACGGCCCTCGTATCTTAGATTTTAAAGTAGTCCCCGGCTGCGTTCATAATAGCTGTACTTGTAGTTAGTGATAGGGGCAAGCTATAAACCATTTTTGTTATAGTTCTCTTTTTTGTGGTTTAACGTCCTTTAACCTGGTAAGTCATTTCGAACGATGTATGAAATTGGTGAAACAGTGTGCAAATGAGCCCGAGGTCCATTAGAGTTGCTCAACATCCGTCTTCTCAGGATAAAGGAAACCCCCGGAACAAATAGTATCCGGGTAACTCAGCCTGGTCTTCTTAAATGTGAGGCAGACTCACTACCCCCACACTACAGAGATGGAAAAAGGATTACTAGTTTATTCAACTAAATATTAAGTACAGTAACTATTGCATGGAAATTTAAACAAATGATATCTGCCTAACCTCCCTGGCACTTGTCAGTTATAAAGGACTGAGGAAAACCTGGAAAAAACCTCAGTCAGGGTATTTGAAGTTCACAAGTCCTGCCTTAATGACCTCGGCTTTCCTTGTCGGATATTTTAATGTATATAATATGTGAGTTTATATGCTAAATATCGTTCCAAATCATTAGACCGATTTCAGCCAAACTTAGCACGTTTATCATTTGTTACTTGGGCAAAAATGTTGCGGGATGGAAGCTTAAAAGTGAAGAAGCAGAAAACAATTGTGCCAGATTCTTCCTAAAACAATGAACCGTTTTCAACAAACCTTCATTAATGTACCACGTGATAGCCAGGCAAAAATACTGATGCACATTTCTAGACCATCCCTTTGAGAAGGAGGAGGATAATAGTCACAAATTGACAATTGACAAATGAAGCAAACATTTATGTAAAATCCACAATATTCAGAGAAGCGGATTACATTTGTCAGAGCTAAGATTTAACCCCTCGGCAAGGTTAAAGAGTACAGGGTGCGAAACATACTCTATAATATTCTGACATACTCTCAAAAACATCTGGAACACACTGAAATATTTCGATATTTTTTAAATTTCTGAAACATGTTTTTATAATTAAGCATTGCTTTAGAATTAGACTTTGCCCTTAAGGTTGCTTTCCTGCTCTCCTTCAAAGGTTGAATTTATTTGTATGTATTTGCATTAGTTAAACAACTACTGATGTATTAGAACAGTTAAAACATGTTGTTTATAGGCAGCAAATTATTTAAACTTTACTCACCGCTAAACTTACATTTGCACTCTAGTTTGAATGTTGAATTAAAAATATATGTATATATTTGAATTAGTATTGTATTTGTTGTTTGAAGGTTTCAGACATATGCTTTATCACCTTTCACGCTTTGTTCAAATGCAATTCTTCTAATTTAAACCTTTCAAATAGTTTAAAGGTTTAAATTTAACAAAATAGCATATAAGGGGCAATTGTGTATTTTTATTTTCTCTAGATATACTATGTACGTAGTGTATAGAGAAGTATTGTATTCCACCCAAAAATTCGATGTCTAGATTTCTCTGGAAATACACTTTCTAGAGTCCTCTGGATCCAAAAAAAAAATCATTTTTAGAAAAGAGTCTCTGTGTGTGTGTGTGGGTGTGTGTGTGTGTGTGTGTGTGTGTGTGTCAGAAAGAGAGAGAGAGAGAGAGAACACGCAAAGTCCGTAAAATACTAAACTTTGTATTTGAGTTTAATATCTTCCAAGGATGCATTACGAAGATTTTGAGAAAAACACCCCCTCTCAAAACTACCATTTACTTGGACAAATTTTCGTAAATTTTTGTTTTTTCAAAAATGGCTCTAACGATTTTGATTAAAATATCACACATCAAAGATATTTACATCGTAAATAAAATGTATAGTTTGAAATTCCTAGGAATAGCCTCTGAAGAGCTCTTCATTCTGGATGAATTTTACTGAATTTTGCATAACCGTAAGAGACAGACAAAAACTTACTACACAAAATATATAAATCTCGTTAAACACACAATTTATGTCATATACATTATTTCCGTAGAGTTGGGCAGTTTTGAGATATTCCTTGTTATTGGATTCAGTTTTAAAATACTGAATTTGTCAACTCCTGGCAATGCAAAGAAACAGATTTCATCCACAAGGTAACCAGCTTTTTAAAAGATTTAACTATCGCTTTAGCCAAGTTTATTCCTTCATTTCCTTTCTACACCACTTTTGCTAATGTTTATTTCGGTTAGGAAGAAGTAAATAGGAGAATAAGCTTTATAGCAGTAATGTGTTACCGAGATATAGAGAAAGTCATGTGAATTGAACACATCAGATTTTTTATAAAAGGGCAGGACGAAATCATGACCGCGTGCCAACTTGAATAAATTGGTTGGTACAACACTTAAATGTGAACAATTTAGAAAGTATTGAAACTTTAAATATTTAAATAAATATAATATCTACATTATACTATTTCTATTACTTTATTTGCTGCAAGAGCATAGTTGTTGCTAGTAATCATAGAGCTGATATAGTCTTTACCTTTGAGAGGCCACAGGTGTTACTTCGGCATTGCTCATTTTAGGATGTTAGTTCAATTTTGTTTCCTGTGAATGCTCTTTCCAGTTTTATATTTATAAACGACTATCTATAACCGCAACTTCCAACACTGCTGTGATTGTTATGGTAACAAAGTAACGCTTCTGAATTACTTAAATACACTTAAGTATACACCTCGTATTCAGAGGTCCCGGGTTCGATTGCCCACTCTGACCAACAAGTTATAAGTGGTTTCCTCGGATCTACAGACGAATGCTGTGGTATTTAATCTTCCATCACGACTTTCATGTACATCATTTCCTGTATCCATAATTTCTTTTCAGGGTTGTAGGATTAGGCGGCGGTATTTTGTGGCTGGGCGGTGGTTGTGTGCTTTGTAATGGTTTCTTCTCTGTCCCTCTGAGTACTCTCAGGGCTCTGTGGATGGGCCCGGGTGGCCTCGGATGTGTAATCTGGGACCCTCTCCTTACTTGCGCCCACCATCGTATGATCTGGTCACCCTTCGAGTACCTCCTCTCTCCCTTCATGCAGGGAGTCACGGTAGAGCAGAAAGGGTCGGAAACCTAGGTTTTTTTTTTTTTTTTTTTTTTTTTTTTTTTTTTTTTTTTTTTTTTTCCACACACATAAGTTGCTCTTCTGAGATTTTCATAGCTTTTTTTTTTTTTTTATTTTTTTTTTATTTTTTTTTTTTTTTTATTTTTTATTTAGTTTGTAATGGCATGGTACCCCCTTTGGGAATTAGGAACTTTATTTATTTCAGGAGAAGCAGGAGCTCTACATCACAACAGGACAGCATAAAGAGGAATAATGCATGTTATTGCATCCAAGATCATCCCGGATCGATATAGAATCAATCAGGTGCTCATATCCTGTATATCCAGGGTTTAAAGGGGTTGATTCTGTTGTCTCGAATCATCCGCCACCTCTCTGCATACAAAAAACTTCGTAAAGCTGGAACCACACAGTCAGCTGGCGTGTCCAAGGTACTAAGCCAAGCATAGGTACCCATTACTGTCCAAATAAGAGCTCTCCACAATGCAGGACGCGTCCAGGGAAATTTCAGGTGCAAAATATCCGTTGCTGAAGGCTGCCAGGTGTCACCAGTCCAACCCCGACATCGGCTCAAGAGCCATGTCCATATCAGTCCTTTACCTGAGCATTCCAAGAGTCGATGTGCGAGCGAATCCGGGGCTTGGCACGTTGGACAAGCGGGAAGAATTGCCAGATGATGTCTGTGTAATTTATCTGCAGTTGGTAGGATTTCATTGACAATCTCATATGCCACCGAGACCCATTCCGTGTTGATTTCCGGTATAGCAAAGCCACGCCAAATTTGCCTCCAGGGCAATTGTGGATACTTAACTTGTATATGTGGAGTAGTAGGTTCCCTCCGTTGAAAAAAGGTATAGACTTCCTTAGCCGCCCGAAAACGGCCATTAGCCACTTCTGCTGAAGGTAGTGTGCGCAAGTCACGTAGGAGATCACGTAACATTTTAGGAATCTTATGGAGTTCTCTCCGTTCCCAAAACAACTGATAATGCCGTTGTACTAGCACCTCTACACTATCACCCTGTCCATCCAGTGCTTGCAGAATCATTTTTAAGGAAAGTGCTTTACATTGCATCGCCACATCCAACAACCCCCAGCCACCCTGGCCTTTTGGAAGACGTAACTGAGTACGGGAAATGCGATATAATTTTCCTGTCCATATGAAGTATCCTATTATTTGCTCAATTCTTTGGCTGTGCCGTTTTGTTGGAGGCAGCACGTGTGCTAAGTACCATATACGACTCAACGCAAAGGCATTACAAAACCACACACGTTGTATCAAGTTCAGCATCCTCGACTTTTGACCGTATAGTACACCACGCAAAGTATTAATGCATGACGTCCAATTATAGTCTCGCAGGTCTTCGTCGTCTCCACTGAAGTATATCCCAAGAATTTTTGTGCGTTGCACAGTGGGTATTCCTAACACCGTGGTATCCGGAGGATGCGGTCCAATGGGAAGACTTTCAGATTTCCTCAAATTAAACGTCATCCCCGCACATTGGGCATATTTCTGTAAACATCTTCGTAGATACGTGACATCCTGCTCGTCGGTAACCATCACCGTAAGATCATCGGCATATGCCCTAACGGCTAGTTTCTTCCCATAGACCTCCAGACCCGTTATCGTAGATTGCAGCTGTCGGAGCAAAGGATCGATGTACACAGCAAATAACAACATTGATAGAGGACAACCTTGGCGGACGGATCTGTTGACCGGTATGGCGGCAGTCAGAAACCCATTGCATTGAATCCTTGATAACGCAGTGCCATATAGTGCCCGAAGGAGGTGATACAACTTGTTCGGCACTTGCAATGACTCCAAACGTGCCCAAAGACCCTCGTGAACCACATTATCAAATGCTTTCTCAAGGTCCAGGTTTACCAGAGCAGCAGAGCGGGTTTCTTGGCGACAATGAAGAATACAGTCTCGCAAAGCTGCCACGGTATGGTGCATAGCCGCACCTCCGCGCACCACAGCCTGCTGCTCACTAAGCAAGGGCACTAGCCATACTTGCAGCCTACGGGCGATTATTTTTGCAAACAGCTTATAGTCACAATTGAGTAAGGTGATGGGCCGATAATCTGCGGGCCGGCTGGGCGTGGCGGTCTTTGGGAGTTGTAGAACCACCCCATCTCCAAATGTAGACGGCGGGTTTTCATCCCTCCAGATTTCTTGAAACACTAGAAGAAGTTCTTTCTTAATAAACCGCCAACAATGTTTATAGAACTCGTACGGCAGCCCATCTGGTCCGGGCGCTGTATGAGGTTTGGCTGTCTGAATCGCAGTGAGCAACTCCGTCTCCTTCAGCATGGGAGTAGGCGACCGTTTTAAGCCTCCCTGCACAACTGGCACATATTTGGACATATACGACTGGATTGAATCCACCATATCCACCGGCCTGGCAAAGCGCTGGGTGTAATAAGAATGCAACACACGAAGAATCCCTGTCGTGGTCGTAACCTCTTGACCATCATCTATCAATTTGGTAACAAACGCTCTGCGTCCTTGCCTACGCTCCTTCGCCAGGAAGAAGAAACTCATTTTTTCACCATAAACCATTTCTGCTGTATGTATTCTGGCTAAGGTTCCCTGGAGCTCTTGCGTTTTACGGTGCTGGATATGAGCCTTGACTTCCCGGAGCTGACAGTGTACGTCCTCCCCATGTTGTTGGCGCAGGTGTAAATCTTGTAGCACTGCAAGATAAAAATCCAAAGTTTCTCTCCGAGCTAACGCTCTACGGCACGCTGCGGCTTTAAAAAAGGAGCGTATCGCTGGCTTCGCCTTATAGACCCACCATGCTGCCTTATGGGGAGAGCGCTGAAAAGACTTCTGCAATTTGGACCAACATTCTTGGAATTCTATCAGGACCTCGGCATCTGTAAGTAAGGAGCAATTAAGCTTCCAGAACCCTGGACCACTACGACGTATCTCCGCACGACCTACAACGGCATGTAGCAGTGCATTGTGATCACTAAAAGCTGCTGGCACTATCTCTGTGCGATGTATCCGGGATTTCATCTCCGGTAGAACATACATCCGGTCCAGTCGAGAGGCCGACTGGCCCCGTACGAAGGTGTACATCACTTCATTACCATGCTTGAATTCCCAGCTATCCACCAATTGAAACTGGTCCACTAACTGCTGCAATGCTATACAACCATTAAAGGCCCCTCTTTGGTCCTTGGCTGCTAGCGTACAGTTAAAATCCCCAACCAATAAGAATGGGGAACTCCGAGGAATATGAGTTAAAAGCTCCTGGCGAAAAAAATCCTCGCGTTGTTTCCTCTTGTTGCTTCCCGCCGGGGCATATATATTCACGAAGGTAACACCATCATACTCCGCGGAGAGGATTCTACCTGAAGGATGATAGGCAAAGCCGTGTAAGGGCAATCCCTGGCGGTATACAATAGCCGTCCCAGTACCACCCGGGCCTAAATTAGTCTCATAGTCATATCCATATAAAAAGTCCATATTATAAACATTCACCTCTTGAAGAAAACAAACATCAACATCATTACTACTCAAAAAATCCCGAAGCAGCTGTTGCTTAACTGGTTGACGCAACCCATTCACATTAAGTGACGCCCAAATTTGAAGTCCAACTGGCATGCAGGGCAAAGAAAAGTACTTACAATCTCAGGACCAATGGCGTGATACCAAACAGGAATTAGGACACGTGTCAGTTCAATCCGGGGAGTACAACCATTAATTGTCCGCACCTTCATGAGGATCGTCCTTAGTATGCTTGTAGCAACGCCGTAGGTCCTCATCGGCGTCGTTGGCATCTTCAGCCGGCCTCTTGCCGGAATCACTGGCCTTGACTACACGACCGTCAGGAAGATCGTGAAGAAATCGTTGCACACCCGCACCACCAGCTGGCGAAGACGATAACAAACAGGCATCAATACGGCGGTCTAGCGGTTGGAACTGGAGGCGAGGGTCGCGAGCAGATACAGAAACTCTGGACGGCGCACCCAAGTTGCGGGTCGCGTCTTCAGACGCTTCAGGTACGTCGCTATCATTCGCCCTGCGATCAGTATCCTGTTGTACTGTGTCCTGTGCATGCTGGACATCAGCAAACTCCGGCGTCTCCGGCATCACCATGCTGTCCCCCTCTATAGGTAACTCCTCTTCCTCATCCAACTGTCGTTGTACAGGCATTACCTCCACTTGGGTCTCCATTGATGACCCGGGCGTGTGCATAACACCCTGCTGTTCATCCGCCAGTAAGTGAGCACCCACTGCCTCGCTGAAGGTTGCCGGACGATTTCTAGGTTGCAGAGACAACCGAGTAGCTCTAAAGGGACAATCCGCTTTTAAATGCGTCGTCTCACGGCACAAATGACAGGCTTGCTGCTGTCCGGTATAGGCAATAGATATCACATAAGTATCAATAACCAAGGTAGCCGGTATATTGCACTTTATACCCATTTTCACGGTACACACGCCATTGTTAGCCGGAAGCAGATAATGAGAATGCCATTTCTCACGTCGTATATCAAATACCTTACCGTATTTAGACAATTCTTGTGACAAAACTGAGCTGGGCACCTCCGGTGGGAGGTTGAAAACCCGCACATTAACAATTTGCTGGTCACCTGGCGTGATTTTCACTTTGGAGATTTCCCCAGATTCATATGTAAAGTTTTGTTCTTCGGTGTAACGTGATATAAGTTTATCATATAATAACGTGGAAACTAACTTGACATAAATAGCACGTTCACGACTATTGAGCTGAAGCGTGTCCACTTGATCCGGTTTTAAAGCCAGAAAATTTACCAACCATTGATGTATTTCTAGTGCAGACGGTCTAGTTGCTGCGTTTTCAAACTGAATTTTAATAGTATTTACCCGCTTATACACGGCCATTTTAATGCTTTACCACCTTCTCGCAAGAAGAATGAAAGTGCCCAATTAAGTAGAACGCCTGCCCGCTTTCACAACCGGCAGAGACGCCGCAACAAACAAACAACTCACCGCAGTGAAGACTGGTTCCGCTCGCTATACACAAACAACCTCACGGTACGCCGTCCAGCGAGCGACTGTAGGTGAGGGTGCTCTGCGTAAGTTGAGGGACCACTTCCGTTCGTCCGTACCCTCAAATTATTTGGTATTATTTAAGCCTTTGTTTTGCGTTCACTTTTATGCGCAACATCAATGGAAACTAAAATGAGTTATAATAAAGAATGCTTTTTATATATTGTATTTTAACATCTCGGGTCCTATCGGAGATTCGAAAAACTTGATGCGTTCCATTCACATGACTTTCTCTACATCTCTGTAACAAATTATTGTTAAAAAGTTTATGCTTCTATTTACTTCATGCTAATCGAGAGGAAAGGGAAAGAAAAAAAAAAAAAAAAAAAAAAAAAAAAAACTAGCACAAATAGTCTTATTACTTAACTCCATGGCACGACAGCTCACGGGGAACCTTGGCCTACCGCCCGGCCGCTGCGTCCCCCATCTCGGTCCACTACAGACGTCATGGATGGGGTGCAGTATTGGAGGGTGAGACGTGGTCAGCGCCTCGAGTCCCCCCGGCCGGTTAATGCGGTCCTCATGACCTGGAGCCGCTACTTCTCCATCAAGTAGCTTCTCAATTGGCCCCCCAGGGACTTTACGAGGCTGAGTGCACCCCGGGCCAGGTCTCCCAGCGGGGGAAAAATCCCCACGCTGGTACTGGGGATCGAACCCAGGTCTCCCGCTTTGTAAGTAGCAACGCTACCTCCGCGCTAAGGAGACGACCAGTCTTATTACTTGCTTCCTTGAAAGTAGAAGCGAAATAAGGGAGTACTATAGGTTAAAGTCATAGTCAAAAGCCGGTTGCTATGTGACTGAAGTTCCTTTGTTTGTATGGACAGGAGTTGACAAATTCCTGTATGAGAAACGTATACATTTTTCATAGCTGTAACCTAAAACAAGGAATATCTCAAAAACAATCAACTCCAGGGAAAAAAATGTATATAACATAAATTGTGTGTTTTAACGTGATCTACATTTTTGTGTGCTAAGTTTTTGTCCATCTCTTACGGTTTAGCAGTTATGCAAAATTCCGTAAAATTGACCCAGAATAAAGTAGTCTTCAGAGGCTATTCCCAGAGAATTCAAAATATACATTTTATTTGCCAGGTAAATATATTTAATATACGATATTTTAATCCAAATCGTTAGAGCCATTTTTTTAAAAAATCAAAATTTTCGAAAAAAGTTCCATGTAAAGGGTAGTTTGGGATGGGAGGATTTTTCTCAAAATCTTCGTGTCGCAAGTTTGGTATTTTACCAACTTTTCATTTTTGAGTCATCTTGTTCACAGACACACGGACACACACACGGACCTTTTTCTGAAAATACTTTTTTTTGGATACAGAGGACCCTAAAACATATATTTCCGGTGAAATCTCGGTATCGAATTTTTGGGTGGAGTGCAATACCTTCTCTATACACTATGTATATAGTACGTGTAAAGAACGTAAAAATTGATCTCGGCAATTATGTTCATTCGTTTACACATGCATGTGTTTGATTTGGAGTTACTTTTGGTGATTACATTACTCTCAACAGTACTTCTAGGACTGCCTTCATGGTCGAGAGGTCAGAGAGCTGACTTTTCACCCGGAGCTTCCTGGTTCGATTCCCAGCTGGGGCGGGGAATGTTTCTTTAACCAGAATTATTCTCTATCCCCCATAGAGACTGGAGGCATGCATGTGAGAGTGAATGTGCGTGTGTTTATGATATAAAATGATAATAACTTATTGTGATCAGATGAGTTGTTTCATAAATCAAAGCCCCATATGATCATAGAAGTTAAACACATACAAATTAAACAATAAAAAAAAAAAAAATCTGACGTGTTCCATTCACATGACTTTCTCTACATCTCTGCAACAAATTATTGTTAAAAAGCTTATGCCTCTATTTACTTCATGCTCATCGAGAAACAATTAGTAGAAATAGTCTTATTACTTGCTTCCTTGTAAGTAGAAGCGAAATAAGGGAGTACCATAGGTTAAAGTGATAGTCAATAGCTGGTTGCTAAGTGACTGATATTCCTTTGTTTGTACGGACAGGAGTTGACAAATTCCTGTATGAGAAACTAAGTTTTTCAAATCTGAAACCAACAACAAGGACCATCTAAAAACGATCAACTCCATGAAAAAATGTATATGACATAAATTGTGTGTTTTCATATGCTCTACAATTTTTGTGTGGTAAGTCTTTGTCTATCTCTTACGGTTTACCAGTTATTCACTATTCCGTAAAATTCATCCAGAATAAAGTAGTCTTCAGAGGCTATTCCCAGAAAATTCAAGATATACATATTATTTGTCAGATATATATATATATATATATATATATATATATATATATCTTTAATATACGATATTTTAACCAAAATCGTTAGAGCCATTTTTTAAAAAATCAAAATTTTCGAAAATTTTTCCATGTGAAGGGTAGTTTGGGGTGGGGGATTTTCTTAAAAACCTTCGTGTCACATCCTTGGAAGATACTGAACTTAAATACCAAGTTTGGTATTTTAGCAACTTATCGTTTTTGAGTTATCGTGTTCACAGACACGGACCTTTTTCCGAAAATGCTTTTTTTTTAGTTAAAGGGTACCCTAAAACATATATTTCCGGTGAAATCTCAGAATCGACTTTTTGGGTGGAGTGCAATACCTTCTCTATACATTATGTACATTGTGCGTATAGAGAAAGTGAAGATTCGAGGTTCTAAGGAGGATAGGAATTTATCCTGGCTGAAGAAAAATGTTCCCTTCACCCGGGTATCAAAACGGGAGTTTTAAAATAAAGGCTTACTTGTGCTTACTGACAAACCTTTAAAACATGACTTCAAAATCCCTATTTAAAATAACAAAGTTTGACATTCGCATGGAAAAGATTGGCTGTTCTACATTGTATGTCCAAATAACAGGCCACGCAAAATTGATGGTTATTTTGAAACATGATAAAATATTAATGAAAGGCATAAGGCTACCAGATGCACTCTTTTATAATGATAAAGCACCATCTCACGCATAGGAGTTAGGAATGATTAGACACTGTGTGTTCACGGTGTTTTAGCTAAGGGAGGAGTGATGTGTTGTGGGCCGCCTGTAGTAGACGAATAAATAAACAAATAACTTCACACATTTCCTTGTAGAAAAACATGCGCCATTACACCTGAACGATTCACTCGGGTAGGAACATCCTTACCCATCCTCCTGATAGTAAAAACACAATGAACTCCTTTCATACCAAACATGTAAAACACAGTGTGTTCTTCTTCTGCCCCAATAATTAACGTTCAATGACGCTATTGATTTACTTCTCAATTGTTGATTCTATCAGGGAAGTTTGGGTTATGGTTTAGAGATCCAGAATATTCAAACAAGCAATCCTATTTTGCTTCATGAATTTACATTTATTACTTTCTCTACACGTACTATGTATATAGTGTATAGAGAAGGTATTGTATTTCACCCAAAAATTCGATACCAAAATTTCATGTTTTGGGTCCCCCTGAATCCAAAAAAAAAAAAAAAAAAACATTTTCACAAAAAGGTCCGTGCGTGTGTGTGTGTCTGTGTGTGTGCCTGTAGACAGCATAGCTCAAAAACGAAAAGATCGTTTGGTATTTAAGTTTGGTATCTTACAAGGATGAGACACGAAGATTTTCAAGAAAATTCCCCACCCCTAACTATTTTGAAAATTTTGATTTTCTGAAAAATAGCTCTAACGATTTTGATTAAACTATCGTATATTCAAGATATTTACCTGACAAATAAAATGTATATCTTGAATTTTCTGAGAATAACTTCTGAAGACTACTTTATTCTGAATGAATTTTACGGAATTTTGCATAACTGCTAAGTCGTAATAGAAGGACAAAAACTTACCAAACACAAAATGTAGAGCGCATTAAAACACAGAATTTATGTTATATGCATTTTTTTTCCTGGAGTTGATTGTTTTTGAGATATTCCTTGTTTTTGATTTTAGCTTTGAAAAACATACTTTTCTCATACGGAATTTGTCAACTCCTGTTCATTAAACAAAAAAACTTCCGTCACATATCAACCAGCTTTTGACTATCATTTTAGCCTTCGGTACTCTTATTTCGCTTCGACTTACAAGGAACCAAGTAATAAGACTATTTCTGCTAATTCTTTCTCGATTAGTATGAAGTTAATAGATGCATAAGTTTCTAAGAATAATTTGTTGAAGAGAAGCAGAGAAAGCCATGTGAGTGTGACACATCAGATTTTTTTTTCTCACATTGCAGTTTCAAAACTACTTTACTGGACAAAATGTACACAGAAATTGCTACTGATTTTATAAATATCTTTGGTTTATCTGTAGTATAATTTTCATTTTATACTAAGTAGTATGTACGTACACAGTAGTCAGAGAAGATATTGTATTCCACCCAAACATCAACGAGATTTCGCCGGAAATACTGTTGAGGTTCCCTTAATCCTTCCAAACATCTTTTATAGTCGCCCTCCGTGGTGTAATGGCTACAGTGCTATCTTCATATATTCAAGGTCGTGGGTTCAAACCCGGCGGAGATCGATGGATTTTTTCGGGTGTAAAAATCCTTAGCATGGCTTCCTTCGGAAGGGAAGTAAAGCCGTTGGTCCCGTGTCGTAGATTTACGGCACGTAATAGAACCTCAAGCCTGATAGAGAGGCCTCTGAGCAAAATTAAGCGGTCTTTCACACCCAATATAGAATGGGACGCTGAGAACCACAGTAGTTAAAGAGCGTCCATAAATAACACGCCATTTACATTTACATCAAACTATCAGTGTCATGATGCTCCTAGTCACCAGTTTTACGTTTCCTCAAAACCCTTGAGGAAATTTCTTAAAAAAGAGAACGTCTCATTTACAATTAATATCACTGCGCAATTTAAATGCCACTGTTAAAAGTTGCGCCAGGAGCATCGTGCTTACGGAGTGTTTATCGCTATTCTAATGTTTTATTTGTTTCCTTTATTTCTTTATGAAAGACCTTTAACATCGTTGGCTGAACCTAGATGCACGATAATATCACGTTTATTTCGCACACACATATAATATTGCCAGTATACATTACAGACATTACATTTAAGGGGACAAGGTACTCTGAAATGGTAAAAAAATAACATTTTATGTTTCAGACACTAATAAAACCTCTATTATTTCTAGATTCAGAAAATGTTTACTTTCAATTATAATGTAAATGCTAGTCTGCATTTCTTTAAAGCTGTTATGCAATGCCAATTTTAAGAATATTTATATCTTTAACTTCAGTTTTCTTAAAACAGCATTTTTGGAAATTTATGTACCTTTTTCTCAGAAACTATGAGATCTGGAAAGCTGAAATTTTCAGCACTTATTTGTAACCCATAGTTGAACTTTCTGAAACACAATAGTGATGTTATAATATATATATTGATCATATTAAGAAAACAACGTTGCAAAATTTCCACATTTTTACTTTTATGAATTTGCAAATATATTTATTTTTTAATTCCTACTAAAATTGGTATCTTAATTAAATAATTAAGGTTCAGAAGATAACTGATTATACTAAGAACAAGCATGCAAAAGTGTGACTATGTATTGCAAGTAGTATTAGTTCGATCCCAAGCGACCGCATGTGAGATTTGTGGTGGACAAAGCGGCGCTGGGCCGGGTTTTCTCCGGGTTCTCCGGTTTCCCCCGCCATCGCATTCTACCGGTGCTGCATCTTCATTCATGTATCATCAGTGTCACCGCCTGCGTTGCCATACGCAGAAAAAAAAGTAGTATTAGAGAAAAAATACATGAAATCACATACTTTTCCGTTAAATGAAATGCTTTTTATATACTCAACCACATAATCTATTAATGCAAACAACTAATTGAAATAATTGTCATGATTTATAGATTAATTCGCACAAATGTCTGAAAAAACAATTGAATGCTTTAAGAGCAGTGGTAATTCATCTCATTTAAAGGTATATTTTCCATATGTTCAGACTGCCTTGTCCCCTTACGTGCCGATTTGTTTTAAAATATTAAATCCCTGTAAAGGTTTAACACTTTCTAAAATCCCTGCTAACGAGTTTTAGCGGCTGCACTAACTAAAGTAAGTTAGAGCCGTTAACCTTGCGTGGCGTTTGCCTACACACTTAGCGTAACACTGGCAACAACTGAACCACGTGTTTCTGAACTTACCCAAATGCGCCGCGATGTAATCCAGCGTGACGTGAACTTTACACACAGCAAGACAGGCAATGAGTCTATCTCCTGCTAAACGTGAATTACTCTTATAAGATGGTCCTTCCTCTCTCCCCCTCCACACCCAACAGTACTCCCGCACACCCCACCACTGTAAGCCCACCTACTCGCCGCTAGGACTGACCTGCGCCGTAACACAGTTTTGCACGAATTTGTTGGCACCGGGCGCCTAAGATAGACACATGTTCACAAATCGATTAAGAAAACGCACTGTTTGGCATCTGGACCACCTGCGCCTGACGTAAAATCGAACCTCTGCAAAAACATTTGTTGTGGGATGAAAATGTCAGCGCTCGTGGAGGTTAGACCGTCATTTGTCGCGTTGACAGCGAGAGACCACATTTCGAGAGTTCCCAGAGTATTACAGCACCACCCAACTGCAGTATTATCATTTCAGGTCTACCAATTAATGTTTTCAGAATACTCTAAATGACCTTAGAAAACCAAACATACATCTAAATTTCAGTTAAGGTAATGTAAATGAGATATATACCAAAATTTCTGAAAAAAATTAAATTTGTTTTACAATAAAATAACGTGAATTCCTAACTTTAAGTAAACATTTCGTTTTTTTTTTATTATTTGTTTAATTATTATTTAAATTACGAATTAATTGCAGTTATAAATGGAAGGACACATGATTCTTTTAAGTATACTAAACATTAAATCTATTTTTGCTTTCACTAGCGCATATGTACAACGTACATTATAGATAGAGAAGGAATTGTATTCCTCAATGTGAGAGAGTGTGTGTGTCTGTGGACAGCAAACTCAAAAACGAAAAGCCCGTTAGATACCAAACTTGGTGATTGAGTTTAGTATCTCCCAAGGATGTGACAAGAAGATTTTCAAGAAAATACCCCACCCTAAATTATCCTTTATATGGAAAAATCTTCGAAAATTTTGAATTTCTCAAAAATGTCTCTTAACCATATTTTGAAGATATTTTCATGACAAATAAAATATAATCTTAAATTTTCTGACAATATCCTCTGTAGTCCACTTCATTGTTCCAGGGGATGAAGGTTAATAAAAGGAAAAAAAAATCTGAGTTCAAGGATATATGAGATAATTGTCTCTAAAACTTAACTTTTTTCTTTCGTTGTTATTTGATATGTTATACATTTATGAATTCCTCTCCAGGATAATTTGTTTGTTTTGTACATTTGAGTTCATTTAACATTTTAAATACTTCGGCAATTCAGCTATAACATCCCTCTTTCAGATTATTTTATTGAATGCTATTTCACATTAACATCGAATACCAAAGTTGTTTAAAAAGACTATATTTGCACAATTTTTTTAGAAAACGACATTCTTCAACAAATATGCATCTTTCTCATAAGCTGCTTAACTCAAAAAGTTAAATTCGATAGTATATTCTAAAAGTCTACAGTAAACAATTCTATGGAGAGAATTGTTTTTATTTTGAGCACAATATAATTTTTATTATAAATGTCAATACGCTTTAGGGGTGGTAATTAATTGATCTAATAGTTGGTTAAACAACGAAGTTCAGGACTTATGTACTTACAACATTCTAAGTCGCCATTGGCGTAAGCCATTTCAAAATAATTTTAGATCACTTATGATGCCCTGTCAATGTAGCTGAATTGGTTATAGCAACCGAACGGAAACCGAGATAGCGGTTCTTCAAATCCCGGCTATGGTATTTAATTTTTCAGTCCACCGTTTCAATTTTATGGATGGTTTTCAAACCATTTTATTTTAAAAACCAGTAGGTTAATCAATTTTTTTCTGCACTAAATTTGCTATCACTACATAATAAGTTTCCTTACCTAGCATAGGAGTTTCCAAACATTAAATCCAGGATGATAGGAATTTCGGTTAATCTGTACTTTACTGTACTCTGTGATGTCATAGATAACAAAACACTCCCTTACTTCATGCAGACAATCACGAGACCGCGTTTTACCTGCCGGCAGTGACTCATGATTGCTATTGTTTAATGTTCTGTACGATTATTTAGCTAATCTGAAGCCAATTGATTAGGAATCCTCATATATTTGTTACGATAATTATTTAATTATCAGCAAAGTAAATCTGTTTTACTTTCTCTGTACGTACTATGTACTAGTGTATAGAGAACAAAATGTAAATGGCGTGTTATTTACGGACGCTCTTTAACTACTGTGGTTCTCAGCGTCCCATTCTAAATTGGGCGTGAAAGATCCCTTAATTTTGCTCAGAGACCTCTCTATCAGGCTTGAGGTTCTTTTACGTGCCGTAAATCTACGTCACGGGACCTACGGCTTTACTTCCCTTCCGAAGGAAGCCATGCTAAGGATTATTACGGCCGAAAAATTCCATCGTCCTCCGCCGGGTTTGAACCCGCAACCTTGGGTATATGAAATCAGCAAGGTGACCATTACACCACGGAGGGCGACAATGTGTGTATAGAGAAGGTATTGCATTCCACCCAAAAATCGATACCGAGATTTCACCAGAAATACACGTTTTAGGGTTCCCTGTATCCAAAAAACGGTATTTTGAGAAAAGTATTTACAGCATAGCTCAAAAAACGAAAAGACTGTTAAATACCAAACTTGATATTTAAGTTTGGTATCTTCCAAGAATGTGACACGAAGATTTTCAAGAAAATTCCCCCAACTATAAGGATCTTTTTCCGAAAATTTTGATTTTCTCAACAAATGGCTTTAGATTATGATTAAAATATCACATATTAAAGATATTTACCTGACATATATTATTTATATCTTGAATTTTCTGGGAATAGCCTCTGATGATTACGTTATTCTGATTGAATTCACGAAATTTTACATAACTAATAAACCGTAAGAGATAATAGTCAAAAGCTAACTTAACAGAAAATGTAGAGCTCATTAAAACACACAATTTATGTTATATACATTTTTTGTGTGAAGTTGATTGTTTTTACTTTCTCTACACGTACTATGTACATAGTGTATAGAGAAGGTACTGCACTCCACCAAAAAAATTCAATACCGAGATTACACCGGAAATGTATGTTTTAGTGTCTCCTGTATCTGAAAAACTCTGATGTGCTCCTATCACATGACTTTCTCTACCACTCTGCAACAAATCATTGTTAAAAATCTTATGCTTCTATTTACCTAATGCTAACCGAGAAAAATTAGTAGAAATAGTCTTATTACTTGCTTCCTTGTAAGTAGAAGCGAAATAAGGGAGTAGCATAGGTTAAAGTGATAGTCAAAAGCTGGTTGCTATGTGACTGAAGTACTTTGTTAGTGTGGATAGGAGTTGACCAATTCCTGTATGAGAAAAGTATAAGTATTGAAAAGCTGAAACGAAAAAAGAGGAATACCTAAAAAACTATCAACTCCATGAACAAAATGTATATAACATAAATTGTGTTTTCTAATGTGCTCTACATTTTTTGTGTGCTAAGTTTTCGTCCATCTCATACGGTTTAGCAATTATGCAAAATTCCTTAAAATTCACCCAGTATAAAGTTGTCTTCAGAGGCTATTCCCAGAAAATTCAAGATATAAATGTTATTTGTCACGTAAATATCTTTAATAAACGATATTTTAATCAAAATCGTTAGCGCCATTTTTTTTTAGAAAATACAAATTTCCGAAAAAAGTTCCATGGAAAGGGTAGCTGGGGTGGGGGGATTTTCTTGAAAATCTTCGTGTCGCATCCTTGGAAGATACCAAACTTGAGTACTTTTGAGCTATGTTGCTCACAGGCACACACACATCCACACAGACAGACACACACATAGACATTTTTCTAAAAATGATTTTTTCGGATTCAGGGGGATCCAAAACATGTATTTCCGGTGAAATCTCGGTATCAAATTTTTGGATGGAATGCAATACCTTCTCTATATACTATGTACATAGTGCATATAGAGAAAGTAAAATGTATTTTCAGAAAAAAGTCCGTGTGTGTCCGTGTGAACACGATAACTCAAAAACGAAAAGTCGCTAAAATACCAAACTTGGTATTTAAGTTTAGTATCTTCCAGGAATGCGACACGAAGATTTTGATATATGTATATATATATGTATATATATTGAGATATAACGATATTAAGATATTTACCTGACAAATTAAATGTATATTTTGAATTTTCTGGGAATGACCTCTGAAGGCTACTTTATTCTGAGTTAATTTTACGGAATTTTGCATACTTGTTAAACCGTATAAAATGGACGATAATTTACTACACAAAAAATGTAGAGCATATATAAAGCCAACAATTTATTTGTATACATTTTTTTCGTGGAGCTGATCGTTTTTCAGATTTTCCTTGTTTTTGGTTTCAGCTTTGAAAAACTTAAAACTTTCTCATACAGGAATTTGTCAACTCCTGTCCATACGTAAGGAACTTCATTCACATAGCAACCAGCTTTTGACTATCATTTTAACCTATGGTATTCTCTTATTTCGCTTCCACTTACAAGGAAGCAAATAATAAGACTATTTCTGCTAATTTTTTCTCGATTATCATGAAGTAAATAGAAGTTAACAATAATTTGTTGCAGAAATGTAGAGAAAGTCATGTGAATGGAACCCAGATTTTTTTAGATATTCGTTGTTATTGGTTTCAGCTTTAAAAAAATCTGATGTGTCCATACAAACAAAAGAACATCAGTCACATAGCAACCAGCTTTTAATATCCCTTTAACCTATGGCATTCCTTTATTTCCCTTCTGTTTACAAGGAAGGGAGTAATAAGACTATTTCTGCTAATTTTTTCTCGATTAGCATGAAGTAAATAGAAGCATAGGCTTTTTAACAATAATTTGTTGCAGAGATGTAGAGAAAGTCATATGAATGTAACACATCAGATTTTTCAGTCCAATTTTCAATTTTAGGGATGGTTTACAAACCATTTTTTTTTTTAAATCCAGTAGGTTAATAAAAATTTTTTTGCATTAAATTTATTATCGCTACATAATAAATCTTACCATAGAGTTTCCTTACCCAGCATAGTAGTTTCCAAGCATTAAAGTTGGGATGAAAGGAAACTGATTGAAGTCTTACTTTACTGTACTTTGTGACGTCATAGATAACAAACCACCCCCATACCTCGTGCAAACAATCACGATACCGCGTTTAACCTGCCGTTAGTGTCTCATGGTTGCTGTTGTGTACCGTTTTGTAAGATGAATTTAGCTAATTTGAAGCCAATGGATTTGGTATTCTTATATATTTATTATGATAATTGTTTAATTCTCAGTAAAGGAGATCATTTTTTTTTGTGCAATGATCTTTACATGCAAAGACAACATTCAAACCTCCATAATTAGTGAATATATGTATTTCAAATGTTCATGCCAAGTTTCATTGCATTATCTTAAAAAGTTTGAAAATTATTGCTAATTGTATGCAATTATGCATTCACAGTTCTGTTATTTCCATAAATCTAACTCAGAAACACAAACTTCTTGAAATGCTACACATCAAGGATCAGACCCTGGTGATTTTATACGGATTAACCTTCAGAGCAACTTTCATTACTTGCAATAAGTGGCGAAAATCGATTAAGATGAAAGCGTATCTTTTCAGTGAACGAACTTGTATCAGAAAACTCTCTATGATGCCGCAGAGGAAAATAAAGATTAAATGTCTTATCTTGCTATGTTAAATCTGCTAAACTCAACACCTATTATCTCAAACTATTTAATATATCACACGAAGTAGGAAGAAAGAATTTTTTCTTAATTATTCCAGCTTTCAAATAACATGTATAATATTAACGTAAAAAGAGACTTATGACACTTCGGAATTATTTTTACTTTCTCTATACGCACTATGTACATAAAGAAGGTATTGCATTCCACCCAAAAATTCGATACCGAGATTCCACCGGAAATATATGTTTTAGGGTCCCCTTTATCTAAAAAAAACATTTTCGGAAAAAGGTCCGTCCGTGTGTGTGTGCGTGTGTCCGTGTGTCTGTGAACACGATAATTCAAAAACGAAGAGTCGGTAAAATACCACACTTGACATTTAAGTTCAATATCTTCCAGGGATGCGACACGAAGATTTTGAGAAAAATTCCCCACCCCCAACTACTCTTTATTTGGAAGTTTTTTTCGAAAATTGTTATTTTTCTCAAAAATGGCTCTAACGATTTTGATTAAGATATCGTATATTAATGTTATTTACCTGACAAATGAAATGTAAATTTTGAATTTTCTGGGAAGAGCCTCTGAAGATTACTTTATTCTGGATGAATTTTACGGAAATGTGAATAACTGCTAAACCATAAGAGATGGACAAAAACTTACTGCACAAAAATGTAGAGCACATTAAAGTACACAATTTATGTTATATACATTTTTTTCGTGGAGTTCATCGTTTTTGAGGCATTCCTTGTTTTTGGTTTCTGCTTTGAAAAACGTACTTTTCTCATACAGGAATTTGTCAACTGCTGTCCATTCAAACAAAGAACTTCATTGACATAGCAACCAGATTTTGACTATCACTTTAACCTATGGTACTCTCTTATTTCGCTTCTACTTACAAGGAAGCAGGTATTAAGACTATTTCTATTTTTTTTTTTTTCTGATTAGCATGAAGTAAATAGAAGTACAAGCTATTTAAGAATAATTTGTTGCTGAGATATAGAGAAAGTCATGTGAATGGAACACTTCAGATTTTTATCATAAGTAATATAATGAGAGCTCCAACTTTTATCGATATTTTGCGAGCTTGATGTATTTAATAAGACTATTTCGAGAATAAAATAACAATGATTAACCTGTATATAGACCCAAAGAATAATATACCTAAATTCCATTTGTCTTGACGTATATTTGAACCGAAATCACTGACTTGATGTCCGTATCATACATTTCAGATCTCTTTGTATTGCTACATTCTATTGTTTTGGCTTAGTAAACCATGATTGCAATTAATATGTCCATTGGAACTTCCGCCACGGGAATATCACTGCACACGGATATTCAGAGAGAAAACAAATGTACGTGGGTGCGATAAATTTAGAAAAACAATTGAACGTGGATGTGATGAAAAAAAGATTAAAATGCAGAGATAATGAGTACCGATTGGTTTGAATTTTACTCGCCAATGTCCTGGATTGTCCACTTCCTACGATCACGTGTCATGAATGAAATAGTCATTCTAAAATTATTAAATCTACCATTAATACAGAGCTTTGTTTGCTTAGCCTCATGTTGCACAGACAGATTTAAATGTGGTATTATTAGATTGATATTGTTTTTATCAAAGGTCACAAAAAGAAAATAAATTTCTTTTAATTCCATAAAATATTCTAAACATTACTGAATATAAAAAGGTGTAATTGCCTTAAGACACTGGCTAGTGAGAATCTGCAATGAACTCTGCAGGAAAAACTTCAGTTCGACGAGATCTCATTCGCATCATGCAAAGAAACAAACGAAGTTCTGCAGAAGAAAAGCAACAATGTAAGAAGAAAAGGACAGAAAAGGCCGCAGCAGAGGATAGGAAAAAGAAAGCTGAGGGTCCAATCTACTAACCTGGTGAATTTTAATATGAACCAAGCTTCCTTGTATTCTCGTTATTGATATTTTTAGCACTTTTTTTCCCTTAAAATGTTCCTGGCGGAAGAGTTTTTCTCTGTTACACAAATAATATTTGTTGTACATGTTCCCGAGGTATAATGAATAAGAATTGATCTAGGTTTACTGTCAGATGTATTTGAGCATGTGTTTTCAGTTTTCAAACTCAAAAATTATATCTTTGTGACAAAAAGAGCAGATTCATAACTTTAAAAAAAATCTGGTGTTCCATTCACATCACTTTCTCTACATATCTGCAACAAATTATTGTTAAAAAGCTTATGCTTCTGTTTACTTCCTTCTAATCGAGAAAAAATTAGCAGAAACAGTATTACCACTTGGTTCTGTGAAAGTAGAAGAGAAATAAGGGAGTCCAGAAGCTAAAGTGATAGTAAAAAACTGATTGCTATGTGACTGAAGTTCCTTTGTTTATACGGACAGGAGTTGACAAATCTCTGTATGAGAAAAGCATAAGTTTTTCAAAGCGGAACTAAAATCAAGGCATATCTCAAAAACGACCTGCTCCACGACAAAAGGTATATAACATTAATTGTGTGTTTTAATGTGCTGTACATTTTTATGTGAAAGTTTCTGTGTATCTCATACGGGTTAGCAATTATGCAGAATTCAGTAAAATTCATCCAGAATAAAGTAGTCTTCAGAGGCTATTTCCAGAAAATTCAAGATATACATCTTATTTGTCAGGTAAATATCTTTAATATACGATATTTTAATCAAAATCGTTAGAGCAATTTTTGATAAAATCAAAATTTTCTAAATAAGTTCTACGTAAAGGATAGTTGGGGTGGGGTCGCATCCTTGGAAGAAACCAACTTAAATACTAAGTTTGGTATTCAACGGTGTTATAGTTTTTAAGCTATGCTGCCCATAGACACACTCACACACACAAGCGAGTGCGCGCACGCTCACTCAAACACACGCACACACACACGGAAGTTTTTGTAAAAATGCTTTTTTTGGATTCAGGTGACCCAAAACACGTATTTCCGCTGAAATTTCGGTATCAAAATGTTTGTGGAATGCAATACCTTCTCTATACACTATGTACACAGTACGTGTAGAGAAAGTAAAAAACTGGATTCTGAACCAAAGGACAAACAGACAAACATAGAGGAATTTAAAAAATTAGATGTATTGGAAACCTAGGGTTAAAAGACTAGACCCAAGTTTTAATTTTTTGTCGCAATGGACCATCTTAGAGACTGACAAAAACAAACAAATTTGATGATAACTTCGAAACCATTAGAGCAAAGTGGATGAAATTTACACTGAACTTATTTGCATTTTATTATGTCTATGGTATAAATATCAGGACTACTATTATTAGTGTGGATTTTCAAACTTTCAGTGACACATTTCCTTAACAAATTCAAATCACGAGAAACACAATTAAACTGAGTCAACACCAAATGTGTTAGAATTAAAAATCGAATTCAAACAAGTCCTAATATTTTCATTAAATTTATAGAGGTATTTCATACTAAAATTTTGCAAATTGAGTTCTTCAGGGGTAGGTTCCGAACTTTTAGTGCTCGTGTAAATTTATCTCTGATATTGATATGGCTATGCTTTTCCTGTTGCTAGAATATTTCAATTTTGAACTTACTTATTACGACTACTATCTTATTGGTTTTGCTACTAAGATTAAGATCGGAGAGCTTTTGGTGTGCAATCGATCATACCTATATCTCTCTTGTCTGTTTTCTCAAAAGTATTTGAGAAAGTAATGTTCAATAGGCTCTATAATTACTTAGAAAATAACAACTTATTTGCCAAAGAACAGTTTGGCTTTACAAAAAGGAGTAGCGACAGACAATGCAACCTACAAGCTCACACATAAAGTGTTAACAGCGTTAAATGAAAAGGAACATGTCGGTGGAATCTTTTGCGACCTAGCGAAGGCTTTTGACTGTGTGAATCATGAGATTCTGATAGCTAAACTAAATTTCTATGGAATAAAGAATAACATATTAGATTGGTTCATTTCATACCTAGAGAAGAGAAAACAAAGGGTCCAAATTAATAACTCCAACGGGTATCAAAATAGTGCCTCAGAATGGAAGTCAGTAAAACACGGTGTTCCCCAGGGATCAATCTTAGGGCCTCTTTTGTTCTTGGTTTACATAAATGACCTCCCATTATACATTAACAGTTTTGCAAGTATTTATTTATTCGCAGATGACACTAGTGTTCTAGTAACAAGTAAAGATTTCAATGCATGTGTAGTTAAATTAAACTATGTTCTAAATTGTATGTCAAATTGGTTCAAAGCAAACAAACTATCAGTGAACCTTGAAAAAACAAAAACAATTAAATTTATAACTAATCGCTCACCACAAACGCACATAGAAATAGGAATTAATGATACATTGTTAGAACAGCTAAATGAAGTCAAATTTCTTGGCCTTCAGGTAGATAAGCATTTGGACCGGAAGTCACGCATTAGCTACATCACACCTAAACTTAACTCAGCATGTTATGCTCTCCGAGTACTGGTTAAATTTCACTCAATCGATACACTTAAGTTGGTGTATTTTGCCTACTTTAACTCCATCATCGAGCATGGAATAATATTTTGGGGTAATTCAGTAGATAGTAAATGCATATTCCGGATACAGAAGAAAGCTATACGAATAATCTGTAATGCTTATAGCAGACAGTCATGCAAAGAACTATTTCAAAAATTGGGCATCCTCACCTTACCTTGTGTTTATATATTATCCATTTTAAAATTCTATGCAGTTAATCGACATAGTTTTATAACAAACATGGAAATTCACAACATTAATACTAGACATAAGGGATTGATTCATCGTCCCAATGCCAATCTTCGTTGCTTTCAGAAAGGTGTATATTATGAAACAATCAAGATATTTAATGCTCTGCCCAGTAATCTCAAAGAAAATGTTGGGAATTTCAGGGCCTTTAAGGCCTCTCTTAAGGAGTACCTTTGCAATAAATCATTTTACTCTGTAGATGAATATTTAAGTGACAAATCTGTTTGACAATACCGTTAATAGTCATTGTATTTATAAATATTACAATGTATTGCATTTTGTGTATATTAGTGTGTGTGTTTTATATTAAAATTAAACTTATTTGTACTTTGACTTGCACGAATGTGTCAAATGAATTTGTTTAGTATTTAACAATGACACAAAGTCTGTAGAGCCTGATGTTTTGATATTTTACACTCTAGTACATAATTGTAAATCTTTGCATTGGAAATTTTATAACATATTTGTAAATATGTATTGTAATTTGTTGACATTTATGAAGAGTACATAATACAATAATCATGTTTTAGTTTATATAATTACTACTAGTAACTATTATATCGATAATTTGAAAACTATCAATTGACATAACATTAGTTTTACATATAATGAAATTATATTTATTTATACACTTTAACACTATATTTTGATACTCTTTGTTTTTATGTGCATGCAAAAAATATTCTGTTGTTTTTGTAATCTATGCTTTTAGCACTAGAGCTTTATACATTTTTTTTCATAGTATATAGTATATAAACATATGTATACATGTATATGCCTTGACAAGTTCTATGTTCAGTGGCTTTCAGGCCTAAACGAACCTTCAGAATGCTTTCTAATCTAATCTAATCTAATCCTCGCACAAGTTAAAATCAAAAGTAGTATTTTCCCAAATCTTAGGGTGTTCTTACTCTCACTATGTCATACTGTTTCCTCAACCATGCTGTAACAAGAAATAATGGGTACTGAAAACACATTTAATAAAAACCTCGAAGTGGTATTCTACATATGTAGTAGATAGGTTTACTTTCTCTACTATACACATAGAGGTAGAAAAGATATTGCATTCCACCCAAAAATTTGAAACCAAAACAAGCATTTTTTAGAAAAAGGTCCACACGCGCGCGCACATTTGTATGCGTGTGTGTGTGCGTGTGGACAGCAATGCTCAAAATCTAAATGACCGTTAAATACCAAAACTGACATGTAAATTATATTCCAAAAATGCAAAACTGATTACAATTAATTTGGGCTATAAATTGAATTGAAATTCATTATGGAAAGAATCCTAAAAATGAAAATTGTCCGTAAAATACACCAGGAAGATTGAATCAAAAGGTTGCTTGATTTAAATATTTTCAGGAAAGTCCCCCACTCCAAACTACTCTCTATATGAGAAAAAAATTAAAATGTTATTTTTTCCAAAAATGGTTCTAATGGTTTTAATCAAAATGCCACGCATTAAAGATATTTAAATGAAAAATTAAATGCATATCTTGAATTTTCTGGGAATAGTCTGAAGTCCTCTTAATTCTGGATGAATTTTTCAGAACTAGGCTAACGTAAAAGATAGACAAAAATGTACTTCACAAAAAGTGTAGATATCGTTAAAACACACAATTGATCTAACATACATTTTTATTAGAATTAACCGTTTCCGAAAAATTGCTTGTTATTGGTTTCAATTTAGAAGTCCTTAAACTTTTCTCAAGATAACTTTCGTTTTCATATAGTAAGCAACCTTTGAAAGATTTGACTACTGCTTAAATTTGGTGTACTACCTTATTTTCCTTTTAATTAGAAAGCAGCAAGTAATAAGACAATTTCTGCTAAAGTTAATCTCGATTAGCATGATGCAGATAAAAGAATACCATTTTTTAAGAATAATTTTTTTGCAGAAAAGGTAGAGAAAGCCATGTGAATGGAACACATCAAAGTATTCTTTTTATTTATTCCCCGCCTTTGACTGCACTCTCATCGCCGCAGTTTCCTTTGGAACATACTGCCTATCGCTAATTGTGTTAACTCGTGTACTTTGCCATTGGAGTTTATATTTTTCTTTAGATTTTATTACTCGTAGATCACGCACATTCATGCTTCTAGACTTTGGGGAGGATGAAGAAAAATGGTTGGCTAGAGAAACATTCTCACCTCCTCCATCCGGAACCCCTCACAGCAGGCAGGTGCTCTACTGACAGATTTGCGGGGTAAACCCTTTTGGATACTTGATTCTGTGCATAGTGTATAGAGAAGGTATTGCACTCCACTCAAAAATTCGATACCGAGGTTTTACCGGAAATATATGTTATAGGGTCCCCTGTATCCATAAAAAGCATTTTCAGAAAAAGGTTCGTGTATATGTGTGTGTGTGATTGTGGATTGCGTAGCTCAAAAACGAAATGTCGGTAAAATACCAAACTTGGTATTTATGTTTAGTATCTTCCAAGGATGCGACAGGAAGATTTTCAAGAAAATCCCTCCACACGCAGCTACCCTTTACATGAAACTTTTTTCGAAAATTTTGATTTTCTAAAAAATGGTTCTAACGATTTTGATTAAAATATCGTATGTTAAATATATTTACCTGACAAATAAAATGTATATCTTGAATTTTTTAGGAATAGTCTCTGAAGACAACTTTATTCTGAGTGAATTTTACGGAATTTTGCATAACTGCTAAACCGTAAGAAATGGTCAAAACTTACCACACAAAAAATGTAGAGCACATTAAAACACACAATTTATGCTGCATACTTTTTTTTCGTGGAGTTGATCGTTTTTGAGATTTTCCTTGTTTTTGGTTTCAGCTTCGAAAAACTTAACTTTTCTCATACAAGAATTTGTCAACTCCTGTCCATACAAATAAAGGAACTTCAGTCACATGGCAACCAGCTTTTGACTATCACTTTAACCTATGGTACTTCCTTATTTCGCTTCTACTTACAAGGAAGCAAGTAATAAGACTATTTCTGCTAATTTTTAGTCGATTAGCATGAAATAAATAGAAGCATAAGCTTTTTAACAATAATTTGTTGCAGAGATGTAGAGAAAGTCATGTGAATGAAACACATCAGACTTTTTCCATTATGGTTCTCACATCAGAAGATGGGCCGCGCCGTGGCCGAGTGGTTAGACCGTTTGGCTCTCACCTAGACGGCCCGGGTTCAATCCCAATGTGCGATTTGTGGTGGACAACGCGGCGCAGTGGCGGGTTTTCTCCGGGTTCTCCGGTTTCCACCGCCATCGCATTCCACCGGTGTTCCATCTTCATTCCATCTATCACCAGTGTCATCGCTTGCGATGCCATAAGTAGTAAAAGCAGGCGTTAAACACTACCAAAAAAAAAAAAAACATCAGAAAATATTTATCGTGAAACATTACATTCGGTCATACGAAGTAGGACGTCAGAATTGACCGAATTTGCTTCACATTAAATAAAAGTGCAAGAAGAGATTTAACGGGGCGTTGCAAGACATTTTAATGAAGCACTCACATTTTCTTAAAATTCCTGTAACGAAAATTGATATATTTGCCAAACCTGCCATATTCTTTTTATTCATATCCTTGAAACAACATACTTCTCCACATGTTTTATTTATTTAGCATGTAATTGTTAATATCAAATCCTGCATATACTAGATCTACCTTTCATGACAACTATCTAAAACTTGCTTTTTAATGTATAGTTGAAACTAAAATACAAATTTACTTCTTTTTAACAATTTACAAAACATATTAGCGAATTTGAAGTTGATTTAAATTTTTAAAAATAATTTAGGTCAAATATGAAAAATGTAATCCATTTAGATTGTTTAAAAAAACTTTAAAATTTGAGTATAAAAAGACAGCATTTGGACCAATAGATAAAGAGAAAATGTATATTCTATTAACAACATTTAAATATCAATAAATAGCGAAAAACAAATACCTGCAATTGTAAAGTATAAAGGTAACAACCTTAACTGCCCGAAACAAAAGGCTCGAGATATGTTTTATAGGAAAAATCTGAATTGTTTCATTCACATAATTTTCCCTACATCTCTATAGCAAACTATTGCTGAAAATCTTATTTTTCTATCTACCTCATGATAGTCGATACCAACATTAGTAGAAATGGCATTATTGCTTACTTCCTTGTAATTAGAAGAGAGATAAGGGAATGCACTATGCGAAAGCGATTTTCAAATCCTTTAAAAGCCGGTTGCTATGTGATTGAAACCCGATTCTTTGTGTGGCAGGGGATGAAAAATTCCCATATGAGAAAAGTTGATATCTCAGATATGGCCAGTCTCAGGAAAAAACTGCAAATTGCTTAATATGTGTGAGAGATCCACATTTTTTGTGTAGTAAATGTTTGTCTATCTCTTAAATGTACCAGTTAATGCAAAACTCAGCAAAATTCATCCAGAATGAAAAGATCTTCGGAGGCTATTCCCAGAAAATTCAAAATATAGATTATATTTTTATGCAAATGTCTTTAATTTTTCAATCAAAATCGTTAGAGCCATTTTTGAGAAAATCAAATTATTCGAAATTTTTTCCATGTAAAGGGTAGTTTGGGATGGGGAGATGTTTCTTAAAATCTTCGTGTCATAACCTTGGTAGATACTAGACTTAAAATACCTAGTTTGGTAGTTACTTTACCAACTTTTCGTTTTTGAGTTATGTTCACAGATACAGACACACACATGTTTTTTTTTTTTATACAGGGGACCCTGAAACGTGTTTTTTTTGTTGAAATCTCGGTACCCAATTTTTTGGTAGAGTGTAATATCTTCGCTACCTATATACTATGTACTAAGTAAAGATAGTAAAATAAATAAAGGAAGCTATTTAACACTCTTCTGAACAATAATCCACAAAAAAGGCAATTTAAAACCGTTCACTGTTTGTTGTGCTTTCTGGAGAATAGCCTAAAACTGCCAAAAAATTCTAAATGTTTGTTTTAAATGTTATTAAATAATTACTAAAAATGTTCTTTTTACTTCGATGTAGCTTTTATAACACTGCGATAATTCAAAGCAAGTCTGCTTGTAAGTCAAGTTTGCTATAACATTGTAGCAAAAAAGTATATATTGCGCCTGCATTAAAGAGAATAGATCATTCAAGAGAAGCCTCAGGAATCTTTAAATAATGTTTTAGCTGCAGAGAAGCAGAAAAAGTTGGAGGGCCTGTATATTTACTAAATGCTTTTTAAACAACATAAATCCAGAAACAGTGTTATTCTAGCGTTATATTTTTCAAATTTTATCTGAGTGTTTCATGTGTCATTCTAAAGGGTTCTACAAGATGAAATTTTTCATATAAACCAATGAAAAAATTTTCAAAGCAATAAAACCAATAATAAAATTAATCCATCTGGAACCTATGTAGAGCAGGTATATATCTAAGGTATATGTAAGGAACCGTCACCACAAACGAAAATGTCCAATTGATAATCATAGATACCAAAGCGTGGGTTATGACGAACATCTCGAAACTTAGTTAACCGACGGGGCTGTCCGGAAAATGTTTAAAGAACTGAGTGGATATGTATATCGAATTCAATTGTTCAGAGTCATAACAGGAAGGCATGAGCAAGCAACAGCTCACACTTTGTAAATAACCTAGTTTCTTGTGTAACTCGGTTTTAGCATCCTGTACCATCATATAGGGCACGTTGAAGGAATCTGTTTTCAAGACAATATATAGTTAACTTGTCTTTCCTAATGACGTACCTAAAAACCGATTTTGTAACTGGTTCTTTATATTATGCCTCTTTAATGACTCCTATAATGGAATTATATATTTGCATCTGGCCTTATTCGTTGAATTTGATCTATGAAATGTTTATGGCACTTGTTTCTTGATTTCCCCAATATTGTTTCGGTAATATATATAAAACCCAGGGAAACGATATTAATAGCTATCAAATCGGTCGACAAAGCTGAATGTTCTTTCTCTTGATAAATATGAAACCGTCTAAATGAAGAAATTTCTTATATTACACTACATACTTCATTAAGTATTATTTCTTTTTGTGTAAGATTACCAAACCGGTTCAATTTCCAAAGTCTCTCACCAGCTTGTTCAATAAAGTTGTGCTCAATTATATATGTTGCCGCTAAAAAAATATGTTTGCAGAAACGGTGAAGAAAACGTCTGTAAGAAAATTTATCTGAGTATTTCATTTGTCATTCTAAAGGGTTCTACAAGATGTAATTTTTCGTATAAACCAATGAAAATGTGTATACCCCCTTATAAATAACAGAATAAAATACGATTTGATGAATTTTTGTTAATATGGTTAATTATGATTTTACTAAACATAATATTTATATTCTGTTAATTTTAAGTAAAAATGTAACTGCATTTCTATCGTTTATTTTCAGCCAAATTAGTACGGCAATAAAAACATCTCCACAGCTTATTAAACAGTTTAATTTTAACTTTGTTTTCTTCCTCTTCTTCTTCAAAGACAATGCCTCCCTAAAATATTCCTACAAGGGCGATAAGATAGCACCAGAAAAAATATTTCAGCTTCTGGTTTAGGAGTCAAGATTATCTGAAACAGTTTCCTGAGTTTTCATGTGAATTTTACGAATACATTTAGTTTAAACGAAAATCACATTTTAGTTCTGTTTTGTACAGCAATTATAACTAATTATTTCTGTAACTTAGAGGGGAAAGCCCCTTAAATGACTTGCCAACATATTTAATACTCTTCATAAACATTATGAACAATGAGTGCATGGGATGATAGTGTACATTTTGAACACATTCTGTACCAATGTCATGAACTAATTACACTGTCGTTTGTTTTGCCGCGTACTGTATTTGTATCGTGATATTTGTTGTCTCCATGACAAATGACAAATGCTTCGGTGCTTTCCCGGCCACAACAGCAAACTAAGTTGTACAGTTGGAAATCACCAGATGATGCAATGAAACCAGGAAGCTATAACTGTGATGAACATTGCTCTTTAATAATTAAAATTTAATCAAATTGATAGCTTTCAGAATTCTCCTGTTATCAGAGTTCATAAATTGTACAAGCAGCTATAACTTTCTGAAATAATCTGATTTTACACCATTCACATGACTTTCTCTGCATCTCTGCAACAAATTATTCGTAAAAATCTTATACTTCCATTTACTTCATGCTAATCAGAAAAAATATAGCAGAAATAGTCTTATTACTGGCTTCCTTGAAAGTTGAAGCGAAATAAAGGAGTATCATAGATTAAAGTGACAGTCAAAAGCTGGTTGCTATGTCACTGAAGTTCCTTTGTATGGGTAGCAGTTGACAAATTCCTGTATGAGAAAAATGTTTTTCTAAGCAGAAACCAAAAACAAGGAATGTCGCAAAAACGACGAACTCCACGAAAAAAATGTATATAACATAAATATCTACATATTTTGTGTAGTAAGTTTTTTTCCATCTCTTACGGTTTAGCACTTATTCAAAATTCCGTAAAATTCATCAAAAATAAAGAACTCTTCAGACGTTATTCCCAGAAAATTCAACATATACATTTAATCTGTCAGGTAAATAGCTTTAATATACGATATTTTAATCAAAATCGTTAGAGCCATTTTTGAAAAAATAAAAATTTTCGAAAAAAGTTCCATGTAATGGGTAGTTGGGGTGGGGGAATGTTCTCAAAATCTTCGTGTCGTATGCCTGGAAGATACTAAACTTAAATACCAAGTTTGGTATTTTACCGACTTTTCCTTTTTGAGTTATCGTGTTCACACACACACACACACACACACACACACACGGTCCTTTTTCTGAAAATTTTTTTTATTACAGAGTACCCTAAAATATATATTTCCGGTGAAATCTCGGTATCGAATTTTGGGTGGAGTGCAATACCTTCTCTATACACTATGGACATAGTACGTATAGGGAAAGTAAAAAACATCTGATGTGTACCATTCACATGACTTTCTCCATATCCCTTCAACAAATAATTCTTAAAAAGCTTATACTTCTATTTACTTTATGCTAATCAGAAAGAATTAGCAGAAATAGTCTTATTACTCGCTTCCTTATAAGTAGAAGCGAAATAAGGGACAACCGTAGGTTAAAGTGATTGTCAAAATCTGGTTGCTAGGTCAATGAAGTTCCTTTGTTTATATGGATAGGAGTTGACAAGTTCAAGGGTGAGAATAGTATACGTTTTTCATAGCAGAAACCAAAAATAAGGAATGTCACAAAAACGACCAACTCCACGAAAAGAATGTATATAACATAAATTGTGTGTTTTAAAGTGCTCTACATTTTTTGTGCAGTAAGTTTTTGTCCATCTCTTACGGTTTAGCAGTCATTCAAAATTTAGTAAAATTCATCCGGAATTAACTACTCTTCAGAGGCTATTCCCAGAAAATTCAAGATATACATTTCATTTGCCAGGTAAATATGTTTAATATCCGAAATTTTAATCAAAATCGTTAGAGCCATTTTTGAGAAAATCAAAATTTTCGAAAAAAGTTCCATTTAAAGGGTAGTTGGGTGGTGGGGGGATTTTTCTCAAAATCTTCGTGTCGCATCCCTGGAAGATACTAAACTTAAATACCAAGTTTGGTATTTTACCGACTTTTCGTTTTTGAGTTATCGTGTTCACAGACACACGGACACACACACACACACACACACACACACACACACACACACGGACATTTTTGTGATAATGCTTTTTTTTGGATATTGGGGACCCTAAAACATATATTTCCGGTGAAATCTCGGTATCAAATTTTTTGGTGGAGTGCAATATCTTCTCTATACACTACGTACATAGAGCGTATGGAGAAAGTAATAAATGTTTGACGATGATTGCTTCATATTAAAGGTTAGACGTTGATGCAACTTAAATTCATATTTTTCTTATAGACGTTTTCTTCGCCGTTTCTGCGAACATTTATTTTTAGTGCCAACATATATAACTGAGCACAACTTCATTGAACAAGCTGGTGAGAGACTGGAAGTTGAACACCGGCTTGGTAATCTTACACAAAAAGAAATAATGCTTAATGAAGAATTTAGTGTAATATACGAGATTGCTTCATTTAGACGGTTTCCTATTTATCAAGAGAAAGAACATTCTGCTCTGTTGACCATCTGGTAGTTATTAATATCGTTTCCCAACGGTTTTATATATATAATTGTAGGTCTGTAAACTACGTTTTGGATTTTATATTTGATACCAGAAATATAGTCGTATTAAATTAACAAAACAATATTGGGAAAATCAAGAAACAACTGCTATAAACATTTCATATATTAAATTCAGCGAATAAGGCAAAATGCAAAGATATAATTCCATTATAGGCAAGTCATTAAAGAGGCATAACATGAAGCACCAGTTACAAAATCGGTTGCTAGGTACGTCATTAGGAAAGGCAAATTAACTATATTATTGGTGCATACCTATGTAAGGGCACTGTAAATAATATAATATTATAAATGAATAAACCCACGTTTACGAAAAATAGCCGCTGGTTATCAAACTTTTATAAACAATAACTGTGCAAATTAACAATGTATGAGTTTAATACAGAAACACAAACACACATCTAAAATTTAATAAAAAAAGTCCTCCTCGCTCAGGTTATCATATCCAAAGGGAGATACTTAGAGTAACAACTCGACTACCAAATGGACACGAATTGCAAAATATGTACTGATTATTATAATTATTATGAATTAGTAATACGTCGTACGCCTTGGTCCAGCTGACTTCTAGGGCCATTAAAATCATTCCAGCTTTACAAAGTTCCTTTCATTGCTTAAACTATTTGTTCAAATGTGCAAAGTACGCCTGCAACTCCTTTCATTATTATCATCATCATCAGAGCAAGCATGTTACAATATATGCCCAATCCCCCATCAGTACCTCAACTGTCGCTTATCTACCCACTGAATGTTTTATCTATTTCTTCCGAAGCTCTTATAGACTAGTTGCATGCACAGAACGAGATAAATGTACTGGGTATAAACAGAGAAAAACTGATGGTTAATTCAACCAATCTATCAACCTTTTATACCTCCGAATCCCCGATGTGTACTATTTTAAACAAGGGTTTACACTGCACTGAAAGAACTTCATCGCTTGTAACATCAACAAAACAAGCAAGGACATCCATTCCAGTCAGCAAATGCCACTTCAAACATACCCCTTCAACGAATTTGACAGTATTTGGGTTTTTTAAATACGTGCTCCATTCTATACTTTTGGTGGTTGAATATGCAGCAAGGCTCACATTCACCCATCTTGTTTCCTCGTCTATGTTCGGACATTGCACTGTATGTTCATTTTGATCAGACATAGAATTCAGAAACAGCTTGTTTCACCTACTACTTACATAACACAGAAAATAATGCAAGGATTGAAGTCCGATATCGATTTGGGTAGTGGGAATGTGCAAATAGCCGTTATTTCTTGGATTGCCCTTCCGCTTGACCGTTATTTTGGAATGGCCATTTAGCGCCTAATAGGTTAATTGAATTGGAACAATCGAAACTGTTACAAAAATAAATAATTTTGCTACCTCTATACAGAATCCCGGCTAATTTTAAAAGTGCTAAGGGTCTGTATTAATCCTCGTTTTAACACGTTTTAAACCAGAATGCCTTTGAAAACCACCCGATTCGCAGTAAAGGACCAGAGATGTTTCCTAATAAACATGCTATGAAACTCCAGTGAATCTGGTTGACAAGAATATGAAAAACTCCTCCCACTATTTAAAACATTTAGAAATCCTTATCTTGCACCTTTGTTCAACAGGGAGAACCGTACTATTCAATAGTAAAAGAAGTATAAAAATTACCAAGCAAGGAGGTGCCGCGGTAACGCGTGAAACTCCCATTTGGAGGATCCTGGATTCGATCTTCAGTGACCACCCATTCTGATCCTTGGTTTTATGGTTTCCCGGGGTTCAGTAGGTAAATTCTGGAGTAGTTTCTCATCCACTATGATTTCCTCTCCATTACTTCGACTTCTTTCAGTTTCTTTCTTACCTTTCAGATGTGCTACTATGTACAGAGTGTACGGACGGACAAAATGTAACGAACAATAGAAGGCTACAAGGTCAACGGTTCATTTCATCACTTTCTCTGGTGACTTCAGCAGTGGCACAAGTCATTAGACTTGGAAAATTTAGGGACTTCTGCGCGTCGCTGTGACCTGTATCATCTTGTGGTTCCCTCACATCACCCCTTCCTCCTTGGGGGTGTTACCACAATATATCTGTGTGGGTTGCTGTGCGCAAAGTGCCCGCCTCCGGTGTTTACGCATTACCCTTTAGTATCAGAATTCGGTGAGTGATTTCTAAGATTACCGATGATCACTCGCGCACATCGCCTCTGTTTGCACAAGCAGAAAATACAACGAAATCTTCAGGTGAAAATGTACAACTGATGCTCCAACACAAAGTTCTAAACTAGAGGGGAACGGATTACTTCATATGTCTGTGATGCTCGGAAGTCCGCGTTTCTTTAGGCATAGCGGTATATGTGGCACCTTTTCTTTTCAGTTGCCTCCCTCGGTGTTTGATTTGGTGATCGGGCTTGCTTAGCACCTGGTTTCAAGGCTGGGCTCCAGATACTCCAGCGATGACACCATTGATTAAGCAGCCTTTTAAGAAGGAAAGGCCGCTATCAGTTTCCACTAGTTTCTTTATGAAGGTATTCAAACCAAAACTTCCACTCAGGCTAACATTCGCCTCCACGTGCGTGTAAACTTGCTCTGCTACTTTCCTTTTGTCATCTGGAGAAAACACGTTGCGTTTCTTCTTCGTGATTAAAAATGTATCTGATGCTCACACGCTGGGCTGACATTTAATGCGCTGTAATTCTGTATATAATGTACTATATTCTCTCCGGACCAAAAATGGTTCGCACATAACCAATACACTTGACATCTTACGAGCTTCCTCTCTTCCTCCCACCTGTTTACTTTCGGAAGCTCAAGAAACTGCCATCGTTTCCTCCCAATTTTAAATTAATCACATATATACCGCTGCACCAACACTGAGTTCTTTAAGCATGTAAAATTTGGAAAATCTACAGTATGCAAGATATCTTGTTGCAGTTTGTTGTTATTATACACAATAATAGTGATATTTGTGCCATGTATCAAAATTATAGTTCGCGTCGTTATTTAAATATGAACTTTTTTTTGTTGTTGCTTCATTTGTATAGCCCCCTTTAACATCAATGGTCATATCGGGGCTTTCACTTGTGAAACTGTAGGATCAGAACATTAGGTTAAACTTTATATTACTAAACACACGCACATTCACTCTCACATTCATACTTCCAGACTCTATGGGGAATAGGGAATAATTCCAGTTAAAGAAAAATTCCCCGCCCCAGCCGGGAATTCGTAACTCATATATGGTAATGTACACTAAATTTACAATTTATTTATTAATTGTCATGCCAACAAGTACTATAGAAAGAGTTTGAGAGGTCATTAATACTTACAATACAATTAAAAAATGACGTAACACACAAGACATGTATTACTTCAAATAAGGAATCAATTGCAAAATTAATTAACAAATGAGAGTATAAGAAGGCTTTTTCCATATAATTTAGATGTAGCCTTTCATTTGTTCACATGTGCTCGAGCTAGACCTTTGGTGTGTGTCTGTCTGTAAAAACCGAAAACTCGGTTAAACATTCAGTGTGGTGGAGTTTAGAATGTTCCCAGGGATGAAGATTTTCAAGAAAATTCCCAAACATGAAGCTACCCTAAACATGGATTTTTTTTCATAAATTATGATTTTCTCAAAAATGGCTCTTAAGTATTTTGATTAAAATGCCATATACTTTACATATTTACAGTCCAAATGAAAAGTTTGTTTCTTATTTTCCTGAAATTGCCCCTGAAATCTTCATTCTGAATAACTTAAACATAACTGGTAAACCGTAAGAGAGAGAAACCCAGTGCACAAAATATAGATCTCATCAAAGCACTCAATTTATCTCAAATAAAATATTTATTTTTGTGTAGTTAACCATTTCCAGATATTCCTTATTATAGGTATAAATTTTCAAATACACTTTTCCCAAATAAGAAGCCATTTTTACTTTCTCTACGCTTACTATGTACATAGTGGATAGAGAAGGTATTGTATTCCACTCAAAAATTCGAACTGAGATTACACCGCAAATATATGTTTTGGGACCCCCTGAATCAAAAAAAAAAAAAAAAAGCATATTTAGAAAAAGGCCCGTGTGTGTGTGTGTGTGTGTGTGTGTGTGTGTGTCTGAGAGCAGCATAGCTCAAAAACGAAAAGTCGGTTAAATACCAAACTTGATATTTAAGTTGAGTATCTTCCAAGGATGTGACACGAAGATTTTCAAGAAAATCCCTCCACCCCAAACTACCCTTTATGTGGAACAATTTTCGAAATTTTTCATTTTTTCAAAAATGACTCTATTTTATTAAAATACCTTATGTTTAAGATATTTTTAAGATAAACGAAATGTATGTTTTGAATTTTCTGGGAATAGTCTCTGAGGACCTCTTCATTCTGGATGACTTTTATATAACTGGCAAACCATAAGAAATATAAAATAACTTACCATACAAAAATGTAAATATCATTAAAACACATAATTTATGTCATTTTTTATTTGTAGAGTTTACCGTTTACGAAATATTCTGGATTATTGGTTTCAATTTTAGCCACTTAAAATTTTTTCTCAAACGGGAAGACATCTTTCTTCTCGTTTCTCGTTTGTTTATTCCTGGCAAGCAAAGAGTTTGGAATCTCAGTTGTTTCACATAGAGTCCCTTTAACCCGTTCATTTTCTTATTTCCCTTCTTCTTATAGGGAAGTTTAGTAACAAGACTAATTCTGCTTATGTTTATCCTGATTAGCATTATGTAGATAACAGATTATTGTTTTGAATAAATGTTTTGTTTGCCAATCAGCCAGAGGACATTATGTGAATGGAACACATTAGATTTTTTCCCTTCTACTTACAAGTAACCAAGTAATAAGGACAAAATGTCTGCTAATGTTTATCTCGATTATCATGAAATATATAGAAGAATAGGCTTTTTAACAATAATTTGTTATAGAGATGTAGAGAAAGTCATATGAATGGAACACATCAGATTTATTTTTCTCCTAGTCATGCAAAGAGAACGAAATTTTAAAGGCATGACATAGCGACCAGCACTTAAGGCTGCTGTATTCCCCTATTCGTGTTGTTTTACAAGGACATGTTCAATAAAATCATATAACAAATGCTTATCTCGGTTAACATGAAATAGATGACTAAGCTTTTATAATAATAATTGTTGAAGCGTAAAGAAGTCATATAAAAGAAAAGCAATAGATTTGTAAATACATTACTATCACTGCAGCAACCTCCTTGTACGTATAATGAAATGAATAATTAAATCTTAATTGAAAATTCTTATGTGTTCCATTCACATGGCATTGCCTACAAACAGTTGTTAAAAAGGATTATTCCTTCATCTACATCCTAGTAATCGAGATAAACGCCAGCAGAAATTGTTGTATTAGTTCCGTCTAAGGGAAATAGGCAATACACTAGGATAAAACGATGGTCAAATCTCACTTGCTATGTGAAACAATTGAAATTCGGTTCGCTTTACACGGCAACAAATAAAACAAAGGAGATGAAACGAAAGATGATCTACTGTTTGAGAAAAGTTTAAGTAGCTTAAAACTGAAACCAATAACAAGGAATATGTCCGAAACGGTTAACTCTACAAAATAATGTATATGACTTAAATTGTGCGTTTTAACCAGAGCTGTATTTTTGTGTAGTAATTTTTAGTCTGTCTCTTACGTTTACCAGTAATTTTTATTACGGTTTATCGGTAAATGAAGAGGTCTTCAGAGGCTATTTCCAGATATACATTTTATTTGACATGTAAACATCTTTAATAGACAGTATTTTAACCAAAATTTGCTGGAGCATTTTTGAGAAAAATGATTTTTCAAAACTTTTTCGATGTAAAGGGTTAGTTCAGGGTGAGAAGATTTTCTTGAAAAATCTTCTTGTCGTATTCTTAAAAGATACTAAACTTATAGCAAATTTTGTATTTAACGGTATTTTCGTGTTTAAGCTATGCTGTCCATAGATGCACACGGACCTTTTTCTAAAAATCTGCTGTTCCATTCACATGACTTACTCTAGCTGTTCCTCAAACTATGTTTTCAAAAAATAAACATTAGCAGAACATACCTTATTGCTTGCTTTCTTGTAAGTAGAAGAGAAATAAGTGAATATAGGCTACAGCGGTATTCAACTCTTTTAAAAGCTGGTCGCACGTTAAGCAATTGAAATTCGGTTCTCTTTACAAGACCAGCTGTAAAAAAAAGAAAGGTGAAAAGGAAGTTTGAGAAACGTTTAAGTAGTTAAAAATTGAAGCCAATAACAAAGAATATCTCACATACGGTAACTCTACCAAGAAAAACAAAATATATACCTATATATATATATATATATATATATGCCATAAATTGTGTCTTTTAACGAGATCTACATTTTTGTGTTGTAAGTTTTTGTATCTCTTAAGGTTTACTAGTTAGATAAAAGTCCTCCAGAATGAAGAGACCTACATAGTTTATTCCTTGAAAATTCAAGATATACGTTTCGTGTGTCATGAAAATATCTTAAACATATGGTTTATTAATAAAAATCATTAGAGCTGTTTTTGAGAAAATAAAAAAAATTCGAAAAATGTTCCTCGCAAAGGACAGTTGGGTTTGTGGGAGATTTTCTTGAAAAGTCTTCCTGTTGCATCCTTGAAAGATATTGAACTTAAATACCAAGTTTGGTATTTAACCTATTGATCGTTTTTGAGTTACGCTGTTCACACACGACCTTTTTTCAAATAGGAAAAAGGATTTTTTTTGGATTCAGGGTATCCTAAAGCATATATTTCCGCTGAAATCTCAGTATCGATTTATTGGGTGGAATACAATACCTTCTCTAATTGCTATGTGCATCATATGTGCATACATGCTGTAGAAAGTAAAAACATATTTTCGGTGAAATTTTGATATTGAATTTTTGAGTGGAATACAATACTTTCGCTATTATACGCATAGTACCCGCGGAGAAAGTAAAAACCTGATGCAACAGACAAATACTCAGGGAAGCACCTAATTTTTTGAGGCTCGAAAACCCACCCCATTGCTGCAGCTGCTCAAAGAGGACGATGAACCACCAGTCAACCAATCAGCGCTCGTTGTCCACAAGAAGTACGCTTTCCTTCCTGCAAGAATGCACGCTATCGGTCTGGCCCCGGCATACACCATGAAAGCTAGAAGTACATTTGAGAAGGAAATGGAAATAGATGTCTCCGGGCTATACATTCTGTGCCTCGTGGCTTTCCTACGAGACTCCTGCACGAAGCCTCTGGTCTACCATACCTGGGGGACGAGATTAGGCGTCGGGCAACAAAATTCAACGAAGGGTTACCATTCCATCGGAGCGCCCTCGTTAGGTCTCTTGGGGATTACAATCCCACAAACCGCTGCTTCAGGCGATACCGGCTTCCCCGTGTGGCTTGCGGGCATCCCCGGTAACGAAGGAGCACCTCCAACAGCTGCTACGGCTAAGCTCCTTACAATCCTTCAAGAGTTGCTTGGATTCAAAATTAAAACCTCAAAATAAACATTTTTGAATAAACTCACACCAGCGGTGCACAAGAGCCGTTGCACCATGAAAGGCAACCGTCGAGGGGCAATACTTGCCTCCTCCCGTCACTCCACAACCCCAACACTCACCCGCCATCCTGCAAAAACCCACAATCCCGTCAGAACGTGGTTAAGTTCTCTCCGAGAACAGGGACACGTCTAACACAGCTCGGGCTGCCCTCAGCCTGCCAACTGCACTGGTCTGGAATGAGAGAGAAATGATCCTAGCACTTTCCTTCAGACCAAGGATAGCCATGAAAGTAGATTCGATAAGTATCGAACCGGCAGCTTCACACTGCTGAACCATCTCTCTCTGTAATTACTGGTGCAAGATCAATGGAAGTTTTGACTGGGCTCATAATTCATTCAAATGAAAGGGGAGAAAAGAAGCTCGCCCAAGCTCAAGTTTGCAAATCAAACATTAAGTGCAAAAGAGCTGCAAATTGGTCACCCCTGATCTATCTTCAGGTCACATGTGTCAAATAGTCTGTTGTATTGGCAAAACTTTTGCTGCTAAGGTCACAGTTCAGTGCCATAAAATATCAAACCCAAACTCAGTCAGGCAGTTTTATTGGTTGCTTCTTTTTGTACAAAATGAATTTGGCATTGTATTAAATTATGACGCAATAAAATGTTTGATAGTCCCTTGCTTTTTTTCGTCTCATGGAGAGAATGTCCTGATGTAAAATACTTTTATAAATTATAAACCTCAAAAACGTTACAATGTAGAGAGTTACATTGAAAAAAAAGAAAACTCTGATGTGTTCCACTCACATGATTTTCTCTTCCTGGTCTGCAAATAAACTATTCTTACAAAAGATTATTCTTTTATCTACATCGAGATAAACATTAACAGAAATTGTCTTGTTGTTTGCTTCCTTGTAAGCAGAAGGGAAATAAGTGAATGCACAAGGCTAAAGCAATACTCAGTCCATTAAAAGTGGTTGCCATGTGAACAATTGAAGTTCGGTTGCCAGCAGTCAAACAAAAAAGATGAAACGAAAGGTGACCCCGTTTGAGAAAGTTCGTAGCTGAAACCAATAACAAAGAATATCTTGCAAACGGTCAACATTACTACAAAAATGTATAGACATAAATTGTGTATTTTAACGACATCTACATTTTTTTGTGTGGTAAGTTTTTGTCTATTGCTTACGGTTTTTCAGTTAGAAAAATTCATCCAGAATGATCAAGTTTTCAGAAGCTATTTCCAGAAAATTCAAGATATACGTTTTATTTGCTTTGCAAATAGCTTTAATTTATGGTGTTTCAATAAAAATCTTTATAGCTATTGTTGAGAAAAGCTTTTTTTAAACAATTTCCCATACCAAGTTTGCTATTTAACGGTCTTTTAATTTTTGAGCTATGCTGTACACAGACACACACACACGAGGAATATGCGTGTGTGTATGTATTTCGATTGTTTTTGTACTTAGAATAATCTCAAAAACACTCATGATTTCGATAATTCTTCCACCATTGACCTCAGTCCGTTCTGGAGCTAATCTCATTTCATAGATTATTAAAAGATTTAAAGAGTTTATAAAGCCCTCATACCTTATTAACACTTTGGTATTATAAAAGAATAGTCCGCCTATGTAAGTGGAAATAACATGTCAGCCTTATATTCAAGAGGTCCCGAGTTCGAACCCCGGCTTGGGTGATTTGCTCGGATAAGGCATTTCCAGGATTTTTCTTGCCTTGAAGACGAATGCTTAAACTCTATGGAATCCGCGCTTATTTGAGCATTATTTCGCCCATTTACTTCATCGTATAGTATGTCTTACCAGGAAAGTGGTTGTAAAAAACTTGTAATAATAATAATAATAATAATGAAAATCTGATACATTCCATTCAAATAACTTTCTCTAGTCGTTGCACAAACCAGCTTTACTTACAAAAGACTAATCTTTTATTTACGTGATGCAAATCGAGATAAAATTAGTAGAAATGATCTTAATATTTGCTTCGTTGTCAGTAGAAGGGAAATAAAGGAAATACACTAGATCAGCTATCGCAGAGATCAAACGAAATGACTTCCCGCAGGAGAAAATTTAAGTAGTTTAAAATTGAAACCAATAACAAGAAATATCTCTAAACCGGTGAACTCTACAAAAATGTATATGACATGAATTGTGTATTTTAATGAAATCTAATTTTTTGTGTAATAAGTTTGTGCTTCTCTCTTACGGCTTACTAGAAGTACAAAAGTCATCCAGAATGAAGAGGTCTTTAGAGTCATTCCCAGAAAGTTCAAGATATGCATTTCATTTATCATCAAAATATCTTAAACATATGGCATTTTAATCAAAATCTCTAGTGACATCTTTAAGAAAAACAAAATTTTTAAAAGTTTTCCAGTAAACAGTAGTTGGGGATTGGGGAATTTTCTTGAAAATCTTCGTGTCGCATGCTTGTAAAAATCTGAACTTAAATATTGAGTTTGGTATTGAGCTGACTTTTCGTTATTGAGCTATGCTACTCACAAAGAGAGAGACACACACATACACACACAAACACCCTCATACACACAGGTACACAGACAGACACACGCGGGGATTTTTCCAAAAATGCAGTTTTGGACTCGAGGGGGTCCTCAAAACATATATTTGCGGTGAAAATCCGGTATCGAATATTTGGGTGGAATACAATACCTTCTCTACTATGTACATTCTACATACTTGCTAGAGAAAGTAATACACGTACACTGAAAGAACATGCTTACGAAGAAGCCTTGACTTTAGCCATTGGACATAAAATATTTAATATAACTCGACAGAACATAAATAGTTGTACTGAATTTCTTAGAATATAATGCAACAAAAGTAGGTTTATTTTGTTGCGAGGAATATACATGAACGGCCACGATGTAACACTTCAACAAATAGAAGACAAGAGTTTTAAAAATCTGAATCGATTCTTTTATATTTGTATTTGTTATCAAATACCGAAGATATAATGCAATAAAATAATGTAAAAATCTAATAACCTGCATTCTGATTCTAGAGATATATGCACTGAAGCTTCTGGATTTTAAAACTTCTAAAAATCTTCATGTAAGAAGGCCTTGCTTTATTTCCATTAAGCATCTGATGTTCCACTCACATGACTTTCGCTATCAGTTCTTCAAAAACTATTCTTACAATTATTTTAGGGACGGTGCCGTGGTTGAGTGGTTAGATCTCTCGCTTCCCAGCTAGGCGGTCCGGGTTCGATCCCCAGTAGCCCGCATGTGAACGAAGCGGCGTCTGGACGGGTCCTCCGATTTCCCCCGCCACTCATTCCACCAATTGCTCCATCATCATCATCTTTCGCTTACATTTCATATCATTCGCTTCCTCATGTTCATGCTTGGTTACGGGCCTACCCCTCGCAACAGGTTCGCCATTCTTTGGTTTCGTGCCGTTGGCTGCCTGACAGGTTTCTGACCCCTAGGCATAGGCTTGTAAGTCCTACGAATACGCGGAGGGTAAGCCGATTACGAAACGAAACCATTATTTTATCTACGTCATGCTAATCGAGATAAAGCTTAGCAGAAATGGCCTTATTACTTGCTTCCTTGTAGGAAGATGGGAAATAAGGGAACGCACTGGGCTAAAGCAATCCTAAAATATTTTTAAAACTGTCGTTATGAAATCAACATGCTTGTCCCTCCATGGCCATGAGTAATACAAAAGAGATATGAAACGAATGAAGGCTTCCTATGTAATAAAATTTGAAGTATTTTAAAATTTAAACCAATAATAAGAATATCTCGGAAATGGTCAACTCCACGAAAATAATGTATATGTCTTAAATTATGGGTTTTAACGAGATCTAATTTGTTGTATAGTAACTTTTTTTCTATCCTTTACACGTTACCAGTTATTCAAAAGTTATCTGAATGAAGAGATCTTCAGAAAATTTAAGATACACATTTTTCAATTTTAAGATACTTAGTTTACATTCCGGCATGAGATGTTGTGCCGTTTGTGCTGCTTTCTCGGGACAGTCGCAAAGTGGTGAGGGAGGTAGCATCGGAAACTTCCAAAATTAGTTAAGAATTGCGTTTGTATGTAGTTTGGCCAGAGTTTTAGGGAGAGTCTAGGCTTGAGTATTTTCTGTTTCACGCTAGAGTAAAAATCTGATGTGTTACACTCACATGACTTTCTCTATATCCCTGCAACAAATTATTCTTAAAAAGCTTATACTTCTCTTTACTTCATGCTAATCAGAAAACATTAGCAGAAATAGCCATATTACTTACTTCCTTGTAAGTAGAGGAGAAATAAGGGAGTACCATAAGTTAAAGTGATAATCAAAAGCTGGTTGCTATGTCACTGAAGTTCCTTTGTTTATATGGACAGCAGTAGACAAATTCCTGTATGAAAAATGTATGTTTTTTATAGCAGAAACCAAAAATAAGGTATGTCACAAAAACGACGAACTGTACGAAAAAAATGTATATAACGTAAATTGTGTGTTTTAACGAGCTCTACATTTTTTGTGTAGTAAATTTTTCTCCATCTCTTACGTTTTAGCAGTTATTCAAAATTCAGTAAAATTCATAAGGAATAAACCACTCTTCAGAGGCTATTCCCAGAAAATTCAAGATATACATTTTATTTGTCAGGTAAATATCTTTAATATGTGATATGTTAATCAAAATCGTTAGAGCCATTTTTGAGAAAATCGAAATTTTCGAAAAAAGTTCCATGTAAAGGGTAGTTTGGGGTGGTGGATTTTTTTCAAAACCTTCGTGTCGCATCCCTGGAAGATAGTAAACTTAAATACCAAGTTTGGTGTTTTAGCTTCTTTTCGTTTTTGAGTTATCGTGTTCACAGACACACGGACACACGGACCTTTTTCTGAAAATGCTTTTTATGGATACAGGGGGTCCTAAAACATGTATTTCCGGTGAAATCTCGGTATCTAATTTTTTGGTGGAGTGCAATACATTCTCTATACACTATGTACATAGTGCCTATAGAAAAAGTAAAAATTGCCAATCGGTGTTCCACTCCTCGTCGATTGGTTCCAATCCATTAAATTACAGTGAGACTTGATGTAACGGAAAGGGAGACTGACGTGTACAAAGACAAATTAAAGTAAAGTCACGTTTAACTGCACCCTAAGGAGTAAGTATCAAACGTTAGAATTTTAAATCACGTCACAGTTTTTCAATTAGATAATGTTAGCTTAAGTTGATCGCAATCACAGCTTAAGGCCATAATTATTCGCTCTGAGTTTTGAAAGTAGGTATTACAGTTTACTTTCAAGTTCAAAGGAGATGTAAACAAAACCACGTGACAAGGGAGCGTCTTATGGCTGGTTGGCGAATTATAACTCTTCGTGCTAAAGATGTCGGCTGTTCCTCTACATAAATTAGTTCAGTTCGGATAGTAACCTTTTGTGGAGAAAAAATTAAAAACTCATTTTTGTAACAGTTTGAATAATAAGATATAACATATTTATATGTAAGTGAACCGTTACAGCAGAGGGTTTATGATATGGGCAAAAGCTGTAGTGAATTTTCGATTTCAATGGTTAGTGTGTTGTGAAAATATGGTACCTTGACTCAGAACAATCGTGGCCATTGTGGAAAAACAAAAACGCGGAGAGCCGTAAAATTTGGAGTTGTGCCAATGTGTTGAACAAATTCTGTGATGAAGACCTTTTCTCGCGATAGAAGACGTGGTGAGAATTAACTTCAGATTTCAAATTCTGTGTTCGCGCTAAAAGAAAACCTCGATTACAGAGGTTTATCCAAATACTCTTCATGGGATTCATCAATGGAAATCGATCCTGAATGATATCAAGCCTCTTCCAGCTTCCTACCGATTACCGGCGCCTTATGTATGAGACCGTTAATTAGCTTCCCTATCAAAATTATTATTAGTTATCAATTAATTATCAATGTAAAGCTAAAAGAGTATAAATGTATGTATTTAACTGAGAAAATTCAGCTGGAGAAGAAAGCTGAGGCCAAGAGAGTCAAAGGGGGATGAGAAGCGCTTTTGTTAGAAAGGTATCTTTGTTCAGTCACGTACCACCGAGTTACAACGGGGGTGAACCGAAAAATTCGGAAGATGATAATTCTTCACTGTACAATACATGTCACGTGAGGTTTGCAATGCACCCTGGCATAATGAAATTGACTCTTGGGGAATATTGACGTCAATCGCGCGGCCTTTCTGTCCAATCAGAAAGAGGCCGCCATGACGGTATTTTTTGTATATAAAGAGCCCAAGAAGGCACACCGTGATTTGTCCGTGAGCTGTCCGTGAAAATCATCTGTCCGTTGCGAGCTGTCTGTTACTAGCTGATCTATCTGTCGCTGTTATGTTGTCGGTCGTCGGGCTGAACTTAACTTCTTCATACAAAGTTAGACACTGTAACGTGTAACGAATTTAAAGTCAGTGACGCGTACTAATGTATATGGTATAACGCAGAATTAAGGAAGAAGAAGGGACTGTAATTACCTGTGATTAGTCAAGTGTTAGAATTGGTAACAGGTGTACAAGTTAGCATTATTGTAAAGCAAATGTGCTTATCTCGCTTCTCCTAGTAAGGAATAGACTCCAGGAAAGTATTTAAGTTTTAATCATTATAAGATCACTCCCTGAACTACCCCCATTGACTACCCCGAGTGAGTCAATCATCGTGCAGGCTGAGCAACGCCGACGCAAATTCAACGGTAGTAGATTCACCTTACCAGGTAAGGGGATCCACTCATAGGTAGTGGAGTGAGTCTGACCTACGCCTTCAATCTGCGCTCACCGTATAAGGTGTCTTAAACGTGGTGCAAAAGATAACACTGTCTATAGTACCTACCGCCAACACGATCTTAACACCGCATGTAAGAAATTCATTAATTATCAGAATTTAACAATTGCAGTAATTTAAATGCTCAGAGCAGCAAACATGTTAATTAATTTATTCCAAGGAAAAATAGGATGACAAAAAATAACATTTTACAGGAGAAGTATTTTTAAGCATCATAATTTCATATAAGCTCAAATGCTGATAATGTTGTGCTTAGCATACTACAGTTTTTGTGATGAATACATGCGCTTATTAATTTCTCTACACGTACTCTGTAACTAGTTTATTATTTGGAGAAGGTATTGCATTCAACCCAAAAATTCTATACCGAGATTTCACCGGAAATATACGTTTTGAAATCCCCTGCAACAACAAAGAAAGCATTCGTAGAAAAAGGTCCGCGTGTGTCTGTCTGTGAACACAATAACTCGAGAAAGAAAATTCGGTAAAATATAAAACTTAATATTTAAGTTTAGTATCCACCAGGAATGCCACACGTAGGTTTTAAGAAAAATCCCCCCCACATCTAATTGCCTTTTACATTGAAAACATTTCAAACATTTTGATTTTCTCAAAAACTGCTCTAACGATTTTGATTAAAAGATCTATACTAAAGATATTTATATCGCAAATAAAACGTATGTTATCAATTTTCTGGGAATAACCCTTAACGGCCTCTTTATCGTGAATGTATTACGTAATTGATAAACCATAAGAGAAACACAAAAATTACTACACAAAAAATGTGAAGCACATTAAAACACGCCATTTTTTTCTTTTTGGTGGTGGAATTGCCTATTTCTGAGATATTCCTTGTTATTTGTTTGAGATTCAAAATACTTAAACTTTTCTCACACGGAAAGTTGTAAACACCTGGATCTGCATAGAAACGGATTTCAACCACATGGCAACAAGCTTTTAAAAGATTTGACTATCACTTTAGCCTTGCGTATTCCCTTATTTTCCTCCTACTTACAAGAAAGCAAGTAATTAAGACAACTTCTGCTAATGTTTATCTCGAGTATCTTAAATTAAATAGAAGAATACGCTTTTTAATAATAATTTGTTACAGCAATGTAGAGAAAGTCATGTGAATGGAACACATTATTTTTTTTGTTTATTTTGAAAATAAATGATTTATCTAGTTTAAATCACAAGAATAATGTACTTATTCTGTTTTAATCTGGTGTATATAATAGGGAATCAAATATTTTCATTGTGACAGTAATTTATTTTTAATAATAATTATGTTATTGCCATTAAATATGCTAGAGTAAGGTTATAAATTATTGTAATAAACAATACGTTTTAAATCAAAATAGCTTAAAGAGTTACAATGAATAGAACATATTTAATATTAGATCCACAAATAAATTAACAAGTGTGCATAATAACTTTGCCTTTAAAATTAACTTTACGTAAATGAGTTTCATAAATGTTAATTAATCTGAAACCAGTTTTGAAATTAAATTAGGGTTCACTGAATTTTCATATCAAAGTATATAATATATTTATAAACCCATGTTCATTAAATCTTATATAAACAGTACACTAGGGCATTATTTCTTCCTCAGAAGATATTAAGCTCGGATCTTCATCATTAATACAATCCTTTGTTAAGAGATTAGTATAAAAACTAGATAAAGTGGATCAATAAACTGCAGAAAGTTAATGAGGTCCTTTTCCTTCTCCAAAACTGCATTTGGGCTTTTGTAGCACTTTTGAACTTAAAGGTAAGGATTAGCAACGTCTGCAGTTTAATACATGGAAATCGTCATTTTCATTTTGTGATTTTTTGTACAAAATAATTCCAAAATCCTGAGTGTATCTTATCCATTTAGCGTCATTCCACAGGAACATTTCCTTGTTTTCGATAAACTTCTTAACAAGTTACTTTGTAAGAAGTGCAGCAACATCAAAAACTCATTTTGAGCCATCTACCACTTTGAACGGTTTTTTTTGCAGCTGCTATTGGTATTGGCTGACACCAATCTCTTGAGTGAAAATATGTAAGAACGCATTTTCGTTCTGTCAATAATAGAGTGATCATAATCACACGCAAGATAAGAATGTCCTGAAATCATGAAATTGTGATCTACCACTTTTAAGTTTTTGATCGTCTGCATTGCTGTAGTAAGCATAGCAAAATATGATTATTCCTGTTCTGACCTTCAAAAGCATCACTACAGAATATGACATGTTCCACATCTTGAGAAAGATTAAATGTTTTAAAATGCAACTTCATTTGCACCTTTTGATAGCATGTTACATCTTTAGTTATGCAGTCATGAAGAGTCAAATTTGTACGTCCAGAGCTGTCTTTTATAACATGAAACATCGGTTTTTATGTGTGGGGTTGGAAGGCTTTGCTGTAAATGACTCTCGTGGATTTGTTGCTAATTGCATTTTGTTTATCTTCCCTTTTTGCTTACTCTTTATACTCCTTGAACTCTCTCTACATGACTGAGTCATCATTTTTCTCTCTCTGAAGAACTTTAAGCACCTCTGATAGAAATCACAGTTGTGGCAGGTGTCGCACTTTGGTTTTTTGAACGCAAGTTTTAGTGAGTCAAATATTGCTTCATAAATGGTTTTACCAACAGCTTGAATTATGATGTAACAATATAACTTATACATGACTGCTATTTTAATTGTGAAGGCAGGAATTTATTCTGTGTAATGACACTAATGCTGAGGAAAAGGTAAAAATATTTTCGAGCTGCTTCGTTTGCTTCATCTGACCACTTTTTGGCTACCTCTATTGTCTGAGGAGCTATTGCTGATAAACTTCACTGTTTACTTGCTAGCAAGACTTTAACACCTCTTATTATCGATATTTAAAGAATGTTAGAGTGTGAGAAAGCGGTATTTTTCGTCTTTCATCTTCCATGTTTCTTACCCTGCATGCCTCCTTTTCCCTTGTTCTTATTAGACTAGATACATGAGATACTCTTTTATCATGGTCTCCAAGAGACCAGTACTCTTCAAATAACTTTTCTCTTTCAGAATTGTGATTTTATATTTACCATTTCATCCTACTGAAAGCTTGTGAGTCCCTTGCTGCATGTACTCTACCTTTAAAATCTGTGTATTTTTTGTTTTGTTTTATTGTTTCATTTATATAGTCCCCTTTAACATCTAAGGTCAACTCGTTGTCTGTAGGTTGTTTTAGTTTGTTTTAAATCATTTTATTTTCCTCAAACATATGCACAATCACCCTCACATACATACTTCCGGACTCTGTGGAAATAGGGAATAATTCTGGCTAAAGAAAATCTCCCCGCCCCAGCCGGGAATCGAACACGGGACCTCCGGGTGAGAAGTCAGCTCGTTGACCACTGGACCACGGAGGCAGTCAATCTTTATATCGTAATATATGCTTTACCCCTGTTTCTCATTATTTTTCTTTCACTTATAGTCTTATTGTAGAGTATAGCTCTTTTAATACACTACACAAATTTTCCTCCAAATTCACTATCACTGTTAATGTTATTATCTGAATTCATTCTTTTGTTTAGTTGAGTTGCTGTATTCTGATCATAAGTCTCTAAGCTGACTTTTAAAGGAAGACTTACGTTTTTCTAAACTCTATCATGTTATCCATATCAGTTAGGGACAGAGTTCGAAGTTCAGCAAACACAGACTTCATTTTGGAATCTACTGGTTCTTCTGAAATATCACTGCCTTCAGGATCTAATGGAGAAAAGGACAGATATATCTATTGGTTTCACTTCTTATACCTACTAATAAAGCAAAAGTGTATAAAATGAATTTAATAATGTCAAAGGGTGTACTTACGTTTTACATCCTTTCTTAAACTTTTCTTAAATCAGCAAGAGATGCTCCTGTGATTGAAACTGACTGTAGTTCAGCAAAGATTAGCCTTAATGCTCCTGGTTCTTCTCTAAATGCTGGGAAAAGAATAGGTAGGGGCGAGAGTTATAATCAGACAATTCGGGATATTAAACTAGTAATTCCATATGGGTACTTTCGCAGGAATTTTACATAATATACCTCCTGCATCTTGTATCAAAGATCTTAGCAATTCTTTTCCATAAGTCTCACGGATTTTAGCCAGCTTTTCTTGTGTACAAATGTCACTATTTCTAGCCAACGTATTGAGGATGCTTTGTGCTCTGTGAGATATGATGTTTTAGCTTTGCATTCTTTATTAAGAATTTTACTATCTTTTAAGATGAGTTTTAATACAATTTATCACTGTTGATAATACTCAATGATCTTTGATAGCTTTTATTAACAAAAATCATATGTGTACCATTCACATGACTTTCTCTACATCTCTGCAACAAATTACTCTTAAAAAGCTTATACATCTATTTACTTCATGTTAATCAGACTAAAATAGCAGAAATAATCTTATTACTTGATTCCTTGATGCTATGTTTGCTTTGTTCCTTGCTGGTTGCTATATCACCGAAGTTCCTTTGTATGGAAGTAGTTGACAAATTCCTATATGAGAAAAGTATGTCTTCATAGCAGAAACCAAAAACAAGGAATGACTCAAAAACGATGACTCCACGAAAAAAATGTATATAACATAAATTGTGTGTTTTAAGTGCTCTACATTTTTCGTGCAGCAAGTTTTTGTCCATCTCTTACGGTTAAGCAGTTATTCAAAATTCCGTAAAATTCATCCAGAATAAAGTAGTCTTCAGAGTCTATTCCCAGAAGATTCAAGATATACATTTTATTTGTCAGGTAAATATCTTTAATATACGAAATTTTAATCAAAATCCTTAGAGCCATTTTTAAGAAAATCAACATTTTCGAAAAAAGTTCCATGAAGATTTTGAGAAAAATCCCCCCACCCCCAACTACCCTTTACATGAAACTTTTTTCGAAAATTTTGATTTTCTCAAAAATAGCTCTAACGATTTTGATTAAAATTTCGGATATTAAACATATTTACCTGACAAATGAAATGTATATCTTGAATTTTCTGGGAATAGCCTCTGAAGAGTAGTTCATTCTGGATGAATTTTACTAAATTTTGAATGACTGCTAAACCGTAAGAGATGGACAAAAACTTATTACACAAAAAATGTAGAGAACTTTAAAACACACAAGTTATGTTATATACATTTTTTTCGTGGAGTTCGTCGTTTTTGTGACATCACTTATTTTTGGTTTCTGCTGTGAAAAACGTATACTTTTCTCATACAGGAACTTGTCAACTCCTATCCATATAAACAAAGGAACTTCATTGACATAGCAAACAGCTTTTGGCTATCACTTTAACCTACGGTTGTCCCTTATTTCGCTTCTACTTACAAGGAAGCGAGTAATAAGACTATTTCTGCTAATTTTTTTGTGATTAGCATAAAGTAAATAGAAGTATAAGCTTTTTAAGCATTATTTGTTGCAGGGATATGGAGAAAGTCATGTGAATGGTACACATAAGATTTTTTCTCAATTAGCAGGAAGTAAATAGAAGCATAACATTTTTAAAAATAATTTATTGCAGAGATATAGAGAAAGTCATGTGAATGGAACTTATCAGATTTTTTGTCATTACAATGTAAGTTTGCGTTACAATTCTGTCATTACCAACTTTAATGACAATGCATTTGGTTAGCTATTGTTTAACAGTGCGTTATTATAGTAATGTAGAATTGTTGCTCGGATTGTTGTCGCCGCCGCCTTACATTTCTGCTATACTTTCTAACTTATATTATAATAATAACTCCATGGCACGATAGCTCACAGGGAACCTTGGCCTACCGCCCGGCCGCTGCGTCCCCATCTCGGTCCACTACAGACGTCATAGATGGTGTGCATTATTGGAGGGTGAGACGTGGTCAGCGCCTCGAGTCCCCCGGCCGGTTAATGCGGTCCTCATGACCTGGAGCCACTTCTCCATCAAGTAGCTCCTCAATTGGCCCCCCAGGGACCTTACGAGACTGAGTGCACCCCGGGCCAGGTCTCCCAGGTCTCCCAGGTCTCCCAACAGTACTGGGGATTGAACCCAGGTCTCCCGCTGCGCTACCACCGCGCTAAGGAGACGACCTCTAACTTGTATTATTACTTAACATTTTGTTGACTCTTTGACTGATAAACGTTTAAAACAAAAATTAAATGTGATAGTCATTAAATGAATGAATAACGTTTAGGGCAGCTAAGCCTGTTTAATTGGAGATAGTTAAGTTTTGCTGCCGAACTATTCTTGTAGGTACCACTTTTATCTGTTTGTTATATGTCAGAAGTTTAGGATGTAAGGAAAATATAGGAATAAGGCAGGCAATATTAAAAAGCCAATTATGTGCACATCTGCATTCTATCTGAGACAACCAATACCCACGACTACCGAGATCTCTCCATATCTCCACGTGGTGCTGCATTTGTTCGGGTCTTTACTTTGAACTTAATTTGAAAAAAATCTGATGTGATCAATTCACATGACTTTCTCTACATCTCTGCAAACAATTATTGTTAAAAAGCTTATGCTTCTATTTACTTCATGCTAATCGAGAAAAAAATAGCAGAAATAGTCTTATTACTTGCTTTCTTGTAAGTAGACGGGAAATAAGAAAGTACCGTAAGTTAAATTAATAGTCAAAAGCTGGTTGATATATGACTGAAGTTGCTTTGTTTGTATGGACGAGTTGACAAACTCATGTATGAGAAAAGTATAAGTTTTTTAAATCTGAAACCAAAAACAAGGTATATCTAAAAAGAACGACCAACTCCACGAAATATGTATATAACATAAATTGTGTGTATTAAAGTGCTCTACATTTATGTAGATAAGTTTTTGTACACCTCTTACGGTTTAGCAGTTATGCAAAATTCCGTAAAATTCATCCAGAATAAAGTAGTCTTTATAGGTTATTCCCAGAAAATTCAAGATATATAATTTATTTTTCAGGTAAATATCTTTGATATACGTTATTTGAATCAAAATCGTTATAGAGCCATTTTTGAGAAAATCAAAATTTTCGAAAAAAGTTCCATGTAAAGGGTAGTTGGCGGTGTGGGACTTCCTTGAAAATCTTCGTGTTGCATCCTTGGAAGATACCAAACGTAAACCTTGGTAAGCAGCTGCGCTACCGCCGCGCTAAGGAGACGACAGCGGTGCCTATTCCTTTCAAAATTAGCAGGTCTTTATTGCAAGCACCGAAATAAAATGAAAATGCGACATTATCATGGCTTGTTTGTTGTTTCTTGCCGCTATTTAATATAAATGTGTAGAAGAACAAATAAACATAAACTGATATTGTATGTAACTCTTAACTGTCCATGTGGAAGTGACATGCAGCTGACTCAAGATATTATTGGCTCGCCTTTGCTAGGTCGTTGTTATTGGAGCGGTCTTCAAATGACTTGAGGACAATACAGTGTAATAAAAATACAAAACCTCTTTAGAATAGGTGTCTCCGGGCTATCTATTCTGTGCCTCGAGGCTTTCCAACGAGACTCCTGCACGAAGCCTCTGGTCTACCATACCTGGAGGACGAGATTAGGCGTCGGGCAACAAAATTCAACGAAGGGTTACCATTCCATCGGAGCGCCCTCGTTAGGTCTCTTGGGGATTACGATCCCACAAACCGCCGCTTCAGGCGATACCGGCTTCCCCGCATGGCTTGCGGGCATCCCCGGTAACGAAGGAGCACCACCAACAGCTGCTACGGCTAAGCTCCTTATTATCCTTCAAGAGTTGCTTGGATTCAAAATTTAACCTCAAGAAACATTTTGATAAAAACACACCAGCGGTGCACAAGGGCCGTTGCACCATCAAGGCAACCGTCGAGGAGCAATATTCGCCTCCTCCTGTCACTCCACAACCCCAATACACACCCGCCATCCTACAAAACCCACAATCCCGTCAGAACGTGGTTAAGTTCTCTCTGAGAACAGGGACACGTCTAACACACCTCGGGCTGCCCTCAGCCTGCCAATCACACTGGACTGGACCTCTTTGACACAGTTGTCGAACAAATAAACGCGTCACTGTTGCGCGCGATAGATCGATTAGTGAACTATTTCATTGTGGCTATATTAGGTGAACCGCACACGGCATGCTTAGTTTAAAATTGAAGTGTTTAAGTGAGTGAGTGAAATTGAAGAAGTTCCTATAGCCAGAGTACTTCACCCTACTCCGCCATGTTGCCACACGCTTTTTAACTCCTTTTTCTGCTGTAGATAGATAGCTCCAGAACTAGCCATTGTTGAAGTCCTATTTTCTAAGTCAGGGTGAAGACAATACTGCCAACTTACTCGTAGCCCGTGAAAACGACAATGAAATGGACGATGAGGTAAAACTCCCAGAGATTTACATTTATTTTGTCCACAATGCTATGCATTTATTTAATACAATAAAAAAAAAAAATTCTGATGTGTTACACTCACATGACTTACTCTAGCCGTTCTACAAACTTGTTACATCAGATTATTCTTCTTTCCGTACCTTGTTAATCGAGGTATTCAGCGCAGTGTTCTTATTACTTAGTTCTTTATAAGTAGGAAGAAAATAAGGGAATACACTAGGCTAAATCGATAGTCAAATGTTTTAAAAGCTGTCGTTATGCGATTGTCATTACAAATTGCTTCTTTTCTTGGCCAGGAGTAGAACAAAAGAAAAACGGACACTCCCGTCTGAGAAAAGTATAAGTACTTCACAACTGAAACTAATAACAATGAATACCTCGAAAACGGTAAGCTCCACGAGAAAAATGTATATGACGTAAATTGTGTATTTTAACAAGGCCTATACTTTTTGTGTAGTAAGTTTTTCTCCATCTCTTACGGTTTATTAAATATGCCAAATTAAGCAAAATTCATCCTGAATAAACAGGTCTTTAGAAGCTATTCCCAGAAAATTCAAGATATACATTTTATTTGTCAGGTAAATAACCTTAATATACGATATTTTAATCAAAATCCTTAGAGCCATTTTTAAGAAAATCAAAATTTTCGAAAAAAGTTCCATGTAAAGGGTAGTCTGGGGTGGGGGAATTTTTCTCAAAATCTTCGTGTCGCATACCTGGAAGATATTAAACTTAAATACCAAGTTTGGTATTTTATCGACTTTTCGTTTTTGAGTTATCGTGTTCACAGACTCACGGACACACACACACACACACACACACACGGAGCTTTTTCTGGAACTTTTTTTTTTGGGATTCAGGGGGTCCTAAAACATGTATTTCCAGTGAAATTTCGACATCGAATTTTTGGGTGGAATGCAATACTTCTCTATCCCTTTGTACATTGTACATACGGGGCTAGAGAAAGTAAAAACACGTGAAAAATGATTATATACAGATAACTGAAATATATTCTGAATTCCTGAAGTTGCGTACAGAAATTACTAATAGACAATGTCTTCGGATTCAAGGTATTACAGGAGCTGAAAAAATATTCACAATATGAACAAGCACAATTGGTCACAGAAGCTAGCAAGTCTATACTAGGATTCTAAAACGTCTAAAAAATTGTTTGACTTCAATGAAGATTCAATTTTCAAGTTTAGCTCTCAGTTAAATCTTGAAGAGCCCGTTATAATGGAGAACATGATGAAACTTATAGATTATTTCAACATAAATATAAACGGTGACGAACTATTTTCTGAAGTATGTGCACACTGAATGACATCTTGCAATTCATTAAGGACTTAACAGACTCAAACATATCAAACAGATAGGTAACATTTTTAAGAGATGCAAAGCATATAATTTTCTGAAAGTTGGTCAACAATACTACCATTCAAAGAGTTTGTAGAGCGGATTTTCAGTGTGATGCTAAATATCTGGAGCAATGAAAGAAACAGACTGAAAGTGGAAATGGTGAGTCAACTTTTTATGAATCTGAATTACCGTATTAAATATGCTGAATTTGCTAAATTTGTCAAATCTGACCACGGGAAAAAGCTTGTTAAAGCTGTGAAGTCAGAAAAGAAGTATAATTTCACAATATAACTTACAAAGAAACTAGAGGCTCGAAGAAATAGCTGGATTCGCAGTATTAACAGTGAGTTTCGTGTTAATAAATGCATTCTTCCTGTTGTGGCAGCTATAGTCTATGCATTGTATAATGTGTTGTGAATAAATAATAATAATAATAATAATAATAATAATAATAATCCATGTTTGAGTTGTCCGGTTTTGGCTCCAGTAAAGATGGCTCCTCATAATTAAGCTTTGTCTCTTCGAGGAAAGGATATCTTTCCTTTAAATTGGAAGAGAAGGTGCATTACCGTGTAGGGATAATAGCTGTAAGTTCATGCAAATAACATTACAGCACATCAACTGCCATCACTAGACTAGGCAAATGGGAATTTAAATGGTCAGAAACGCAAAACCGCAACTGGATAACGATTTTATAATGTTCGTGGATTATTTTAACAGATAACATTAGTTCTGGTTAACATTGGTAACAGAAATAAAACTATCTTTAAATATATCTATGTATTATTTATACCCTTTTCTTCTACATAATGTGTAATTACAAGTTTAAAAATGTATCAGGTCTATTTTTGGTCTTTAAGGCTAAACACCCGATTTACTTCCTCTCCCGTGCAGAACTATTCTTTCCTTGCACCTTTAAAAATACCACATTACAAAAAATAGGAGTTATAACATGCTGGCTTTTAGACACTCTGGAGTGGACTTGTTTCACTTCTTAAATGAGTCTATCCTTTCTTTCACCATTCTATAAAATAAATACATTAAAACATATCCTTTTCATATGCAAAACTATCCTTCCCTTGTACATATAAAGATAATGCATTACAAAACGAACTATAACGTCATGTTCTAGACACTCCGCAGAGATAGTAAGGTAAGTTAAACTTTATAAATATGTTATATTAGCTGCTGTAACCAATGTAAACTGTTATCCATGCACTTTGTTCGTAATGCCAATAACTGAAACTTATTTTGTTCAGAATTACTTTAATCATTTTGCTTTCGCTACACGTACTATATGCATGGTGTATTGTACTGCATCCAAAAATTCAATACCGAAATTTCACCGGAAATGCATGTTTTGGGGTCCCCTGAATACAAAAAAGAATTTTTAGAAAAATACCCGTGTGTATATGTGTGGGGAGGGAGCATTGCTCAAAAACGAAAAGTCCGTTAAATACCAAACATGATATTTAAGTTCAATATCTTCCAAAAATGCGACACGAAGATTTTCAAGAAAATTCCCCCACCCCAAATTACTCTTTATATGGAAACACATTTAAATTTATCAAAAATGACTAACGATTTTTATTAAAATCTTTTAATTTAAGATATTTATATGTAAAATAAAATGTATAGCTTCAATTTTTTAGGAATAAGCTCTGAAGATCTCTTTATTTTGCATGACTTTATTGGATTTTGCATAACAGGTAAACTGTAAGAGATAGACAAAAACTTATCTGCTACACAAAAAATGCAGATCTCGATAAAATTTATGTCATATACATTTTTTTCCGTGAAGTTAGCCGTTTTCGAGATATCCCTTGCTATTGATTTCAGTTTTAAAATACTTAAATTTTTCTCATACGGAACTTTTCAGCGCTTGGCCCCGCAAAGAAACGGATTTCAATCCCATAGCAACTCATTATAAAACATTTGACTGTCGGTCTAGCCTTGTATTGCTTTATTTCCCTTCTACTTATAAGGAACTAAGTAATAAGACCGTTTCTGCTGTTTTAGCATGAAATAGATAGAAAAATAGGCTTATTACTAATAATTGGTTGCAGAGATGTAGAGAAAGTCATGTGAATGAACACATCATGTTTTTATAAAATGAAAAGTTACGCAATAATGTTTAATATAACACAGTTTTAAGATAACTGTGGGAAGGGTGGTCCTGAAGACCTCACCAAAACTGGAAGTCCGCGGTTCAAATCCAGCAAGGACCGAGGGAAACCCAGATTTTTACTTTCTCTATACGAACTATGTACATGGTGTATAGAGAAGGTATTGCACTCCACCAACAAATTCGATACCGAGATTTCACCGGAAATATATGTTTTAGGATCCCCTTTAAAGTATTTTCAGAAAAAGGTCCGTATGTGACCGTGTGTCTGTGAACACGATAACTCAAAAACGAAAAGTCGGTAAAATACCAAACTTGGTATTTAAGTTTATATCTTCCAGGGATGCGACACGAAGATTTTGAGAAATCCCCCATCCCCAACTACCCTTTACATGGTACTTTTTTCGAAAATTTTGATTTTCTAAAACATGGCTCTAACGATTTTGATTAAAATTTTCGTATATTAAAGATATTTACCTGACATCTTGAATTTTCTGGAAATAGCCTCTGGAAGAATTTTACTGAATTTTGAATAACTGCTAAACCGTAAGAGATGGACGAAAACTTACTACACAAAAAATGTAGAGCACGTTAAAACACACACTTTATGTTATATGCATTTTTTTCGTGAATTCGTCGTTTTTGAGACATTCCTTATTTTTGGTTTCTGCTATGAAAAACTTAAACTTTTCTCATACAGGAACTTGTCAACTCCTATCCATATAAACAAAGGAACTTCATTGACATAGCAACCAGCTTTTGACTATCATTTTAACCTATGATTGTCCTTTATTTCGCTTCTACTTACAAGGAAGCAAGTAATAAGACTATTTCTGCTCATTGTTTCTGAATAGCATAAAGTAAATAGAAGTATAAGTTTTTTAAGAATAATTTGTTGCAGGGATATAGAGAAATTCATACACATCAGATTTTTTTTTTTTTTCAGCTGCTCTTCAGTCTCATAACTGGACGTAGCTTAAACTAGGCCTGGAAGATTTGCACCCCAAATTTCCTTTCTCATTAATTTCATTTCATTGCACCACTTGCGGCGCCATGTGATATAAGAACAGGCCTTTAACATTTAAAAGAGAAACCTCGCTTATTCAGTGGGTGCTTACTAAACACCAAACTGATCCTTATCCGATATTTCACTTTTCAATTATAATATGCCTTATACACGCACGCAAATGGACGTTGTTCCAATTCTTTGGTTCAAGGAAGGCTCAGAGTGTACGGTTCCGATGCAATTACGACATCGAATTTTAGAGTCGAATGCAGTACTTCTTCTGACTTGGGTATGGGGTAAAAATTATGAATAAAGACAAAGTGACAGAGGCAATAATAAATTATGTTTCTAGTGTAAAGTTATCTTACTAAGCTTATATGCCACTCTGCCATCACACTCTACCTATTTCGATGTAAATTCAAGTGGCCTTCCCAATAGTTGCAGCCACATTTCGCCAGGAATCGTTTGGGGATTGTTCAAAGCAGAATTTTAGGAACCTTCATAAAATGCACTTATAGCTATAAAATCGCGTGTCCTTGGCGGGCAATTCTGGTCGATGTTTCTTGAGATGAGACGGACAAGAAATCCTCGCAATAAATCCGTTTCTCGTGTAGTCTTTACTGTTTTCGCCGTGTTCCCATACATTCAACTGGTGTCATTTAAAACACCTTAATCTTGTTGCAGTGCTGCTCACAACTCAACAACCAACAAAAATGTTGTTTTTATAGAGTAACACTCTTTTCCAGCAAAACAGTAATTGACAAACGTTTGTTTCGCCGAGTCATTTGGCGCAGGCGTTTCGTCTGAAACTGGCAATTAGGAGATTTTTTTTGTTTTTATTTGGGTTTAAAAATCTACTTTTAAAAGTTTAGTTAAGTAATTAATATCCGGATTTGATCCCTGTTGTCCGCGGACTCTGTCCCTGGGGTTTTCCGTGATTTTCGGGGTTGCTTAGGCATATACCTACCACGGTTCTCATTACTTCATTTCATTTCCCTTCATCTTTCAGGTCGGTGCAGGTGTGGCTTGAGGCTTGGTACGGTTACTTACTCCGAGTGAAATTCTCTTCCCCCTGGTTGCGCTGGTTGAGGCTAGGTGTCGTTTTAGAGACCTCCTTCAGGCCTCCCGACGCATGTATAGCCTCTGTGGCGTGCCAGGGCTGCCATCTATTGAATGTTAGGGACTTCCGTGCGTCTCTGCGCTTAGCTCTGTCGTTTCCTGTGTGCTGGCCTGTGGTTTTCCCGTCTCTCATCCCTTCCCCCTTCTAATGTTTATTTCTTTGCCTAACATTTAACAATTTTACAGCAATTTTTAATAAGCCGTTGTTATTTTGAAATTAAATATTACCTTCTTCGCGAAACACTCTGTATTATGTCTTGTAATATCCAGGTGTTTGAGGTTTGTGCACGCAGACTAAAAGCAACTAATCACACTCAAAGTCCTAAACTCCAAACTCAGGAAAAGTGGAATCTCTGCGGTGATCATCCAGAGCGACTCCGAAACCAATTCCTCTAAATTCATTTTACTTTCTCTATACGTACTATGTACTTAATGTATAGAGAAGGTATTGCACTCCACCAAAAAATTAGATACCGAGATTTCACCGGAAATATATGATTTAGGGTCCCCTATATCCAAAAAAAAGTATTTTCAGAAAAAGGTCCGTGTGTGTGTGTGTCCGTGTGTCTGTGAACACGATAACTCAAAAACGAAAAGTCGGTAAAATACTAAACTTGGTATTTAAGTTTAGTATCATCCAGGGATGCGACACGAAGATTTTGAGAAAAATCTCCCCACCCCAAACTGCCCTTTACATGTAACTTTTTTCGAAAATTTTGATTTTCTAAAAAATGGCTCTAACGATTTTGATTAAAATATCGTATATTAAAGATATTTACCTGACAAATAAAATGTATATTTTGAATTTTCTGGGAATAGCATCTGAAAATTAGTTTATTCTGGGTCAATTTTACGGAATTCTGCATAACTGCTAAACCGTAAGAGATGGACAAAAACTTACCTCACAAAATATGTAGAGCACATTAAAACACACAATTTATGTTGTATAAATTTTTTTCGTGGAGTTGATTGTTTTTGAGATATTCCTTTTTTTTTCAGCTATAAAGACTTATACTTTTCTCACACAGGACTTTGTGAACTCGTGTCCATAGAAACAAAGGAACTTCAGTCGCAGAGCAACCAGCTTTTGACTTCACTTTAACTTATATTACTCCCTTATTTCGCTTCTACTAACAAGGAAGCAAGTAATAAGACTATTTCTGCTAATTTTTGCTCCATTAGGTGAAGTAAATAGAATAATTTGTTGCAGTGATATAGAGAAAGTCATGTGAATGGAACACATCAGATTTTTTCATAAATATTTCATGAATTAAATTAAAAACCATGCAAACTACACCACAGATTATACCTGTGTTTGGTTACTTCCAAGAGGCTAGGCACGTAGGATATATTATAATTCAATCAAGGTCTTAGGACTAATAGCCCGTTTTGATGTAAGCAAATGTCTTTTAAAGAAGTCGTCCTTGGTTTCTTCTGCCGCCAAGTCACTATTTCAGTATTAAATTTAGTCGTTTTTTATCCTTGTATGTGTTGCAACAAATTTAAACTGATTATGTAAATATGATATGGATGAAATGACGACACAATATAATATTAATCATTATTGACTCTATAAACTTTAGTCGGGCAATCAACGAATCCAACTTTTGTAATGTAAACCGTGTCACTCTTACATGAAGAAATGTTTAAGTGACGCACAAATATTATTGTTTCGCAAACGATGATTTGACCACTTTCAAGTTTTTTAGAGTTCAGAATATAGTCCTAAAAGGCTAATTCATATTTGGTTGGCTTTTCAATAAAGCATTAGCTTACATTTTTACTTTCTCTATACGTACTATGTACATAGTGTATAGAGAAGGTATTGCACTCCACCAAAAAGTTCGATACTGAGGTTTCACCGGTGATATATGTTTTAGGGTCCCCTGTATCCAAATAAAGTATTTTCAGAAAAAGGTCCGTGTGTGTCCGTGTGTACGTGGTATTTAAGTTTATTATCTTCCAGGGATGCGACACGAAGATTTTGAGAAAAATCCCCCCACCCCAAACTACCCTTTACATGGAACTTTTTTCGAAAAGTTTGATTTTCTAAAAAATGGCTCTAAAGATTTTGATTAAAATATCATATATTAAAGATATTTACCTGACAAATAAAATGTATATTTTGAATTTTCTGGGAATAGCCTCTGAAGAGTAGTTTATTCTGGATGAATTTTGCATAACTACTAAACCGTAAAAGATGGACAAAAACTTAGCACACAAAAAATGTAGAGCACGTTAAAACACACAATTTATGTTATTTACATTTTTTTCGTGGAGTTGATCGTTTTTGAGATATTCCTTTTTCTTGGTTTCAGCTTTGAAAAACTTATACTTTTCTCATACAGGAAGTTGTCAACTCCTGTCCATACAAACAAAGGAACATCAGTCACATAGCAACCAGCTTTGGGCTATTTCTGCTAATTTTTCTCGATTAGCATGAAATAAATAAAAGATAAGCTTATTAACAATAATTTGTTACAGAGAATGGAACACATCAGATTTTTACTTCGTTGCGTCCATAACTGTCCTAATGCATTGTGAAAGTTAGATCAGATTTTAAAAACACAGTATTAGTGCTAGAACTCCGATAATTGAATTAGGTATTCGTAATGATGCTTTATCGCTGAAGTTTTTTTTTGTAGTATTTGACGCCCGCTTTTACTACTTGTGGCAGTGCAGGCGATGACACTAGTGATACATGGAATGAAGATGAAGCACCGGTGGAATGCGATGGCGGGGAAAACTGGAGAACACTAGTTAACCTTTGCACAGCACTTGTCCTGATATATAATGATGTGTCGTTTCTTGGTTCCAGAATTAAAGATCGTCAGGACCACTGGCTTGCTTTGACTTCACAGAACTTAATCCACATCACTTTTAAGAATGGCTCACCCTGAAAATCAATGCGATTATTACTTTTTCTTTTACGTATAGTAAATAGAATTCAATACCAAGATTTCACCCGAAATACAAGTTTCGAGACCCCCTTAATCCAAAAAGAAAGAGAGTTTACATTATCTACCCAGTTCACAGTGCATAAGTAGAGAAGGTATTGCATTTCATCCAAAAATTCCATACAGAGATTTCATTGTTTCCCGTTTTAGCATCTTATGTTTCCATAAATAAAAAAAATCATTTTATAAAAATTTCACGTGTCGTGTGTGTGTGTGTGTGTGTGTGTGTGTGTGTGTAAACAGAACTAAAAAACTAAAAGTTTGTTAAATAGCAAATTTGATAATTAAGTTCAGCATCTTCCAAGGATAGGACGGCTAAGTTTTCAAGAAAATTCCCCACTCCAAACTACCCTTTACATGGAGAATTCGCCGAAGATTTTTATTTTCTCAAAAATGCTTCTAACGCTTTGATTAAAATGTGCCTCATTAAAGGAATTTACTTGACAAGTAAAATTATATCTTGATTTTTCTGGGAATAGGCTCCGAAGACCTTTACATTGCGTATGACTTGCATAACTGGTAAACTGTAACAATACACAAAACAGTATTGCATAAAAAATTTATACCTCGTAAAAACACACAATTTATGTCAAATACATATTTTTCTAGAGTTAACCATTTCAAGGATATTCCTTTTTAATGGTGTCAGTTAATGAAACCCTTTTTTCTAACGGATTTTGCCATGCCTGTTTCTTTTGTTTTGCTCATGCCAATGCAAAGAGATACGAATTTCAACTACTTAGCGACCAGCTTTTAAAATGTTTGATTGTCGCCATTGCTTAGTGTATTCCCCTATTTCCTTCTATTTGGAAGGAACTTGGTAATAAAAAACTTTCTGCGTGCTTTTCTTGATTAGCACGGGATTAGATAAGAGAATATTTTGTTACAGAATAGTTAGAGAAAGCTATGTGAATGAAACACATCAGAATTTTATGAAAATGTCCGTCTATGTGAGTGTGTGTGTGCGCATGTGCGTGTTCGTGTGTGTATGGGTGTGTGTGTTCTTGCTTGTATCACTGAACAGCATAACTCAAAAACCAAAAGACGGCCATTAAATATAAAATTTGGAAAATGGCTCTAACGGCTTTGATTAAAATTTCATATGTTTAAAACATTTTCATGATCAATAAAATGTATATATTGATTTTTCTGAAAATCTCCTCTTAAGTCCTCTTTATTCCTGATGACTTTTGCAAGTTTTTTAGTGTGTTTAACACCCACTTTTACTACCATGGCACCGCAGGCGATGACAATGATACGTGGAATGAAGATGGAGCACCGGTGGAATGCGATGGTGGGGGAAACCGGATAACCCGGAGAAAACCCGCCCCTGCGCCGCTTTGTCCACCACAAATCTCGCATGCGGTCGCTGGGCCTTCTAGGTGAGAAGCGAATGGTCTAACCACTCGGCCACGGCGCGGCCACTATTCCATGCCTCTCTAGTAAACCGTAAGAGATAGACAAAAATGTAGACCTCGTTAAAACACAGTTTGTGTTTTTTGTTTGTTTTTTTCTGTTTTGAGTTAAACTATTACCGAGATATCCCCTGTTAAAATTCTTATTTTTTTCTCAAATGGGATGTCGTTATTTGTTATACTTGCTCTTGGTCAAGCAAAGAGAACAGAATTTCAGTGCCATCATATAATGACCATCTCTTAAAAGATTTGACTATCGCTTACGCCTAATGCATTCCCTTATTACTTGTATCTATAAGGAAACGTGCAATAAAAGCATTTATGCAATGTTTGTATGGATTAACACAAAGTACATAGAAGAATAAGTCTTTTTAAGAGTAGTTACTTAAGAATGAGTTTAGTTGAGTTGAGAAAGGTATGTGTTTGTAATGCATCATTTTTTTTTTTAGGTTGGCGCCATGGCGATGATTAATCATGAATTCAAAAATTCTTTGAAAATACTTATGTTCAGATGACTTACTCACTTTTATGCTTGCTTATTCCTCTATTTCCTGTTAATATCTTCGAAATAAAATGTCATTACGCGCTTATATATTTGTTGTAGGTATAGATATATCGAGTGGCCTAAGATAAGAATCAGATTTTTGGATTTTCATGCGATGTGTTTGCAATTGCATTCTCTTTGCAAAAAACACGAAGGAAACGAATAGTGACTTACCACTTCTCAAAGACATAAATATGTACTGGAAAATTCAAACCATTAAAGAAAGGGTCGAAAATGGTTAACGGAAGTGTGTGTGTGTGTGTGTGTTTGTGTGGGGTGTGAGTCTGTGTAGGTTAGCAAGGAATTCCACACTGAAATCATGGCCTTATTAATCATGGCCTGGAGGAAGGATGAGATTAGTGTAATTTCAGACGGCGGACGAGGTCCGGACGGGGAGAGAGCCGTCGTGGAGGGTCCTTAACAGTTCACAAGAGGAGCGTCAGGAGCACGTGGCTCAGTCCGGGATGGATATCCCATCTGAGTCCACAGACAACCACTAGCGCCATCCTACCGCCATCCTACCGCCGAGAGCTGTATTTCTAGAGCGCAGTCACCTCCACGGAATGGCACCTCTGCCACAGTCCTCATCGACACTTGAAACTCTGAAAGAGACCGGTTGCGATGAAATGAAGATGAAGGGACAGGAAGTTCGAAGGAATGGAGAATGCTCTCCAGCATTCCCCTAATGACAGGGAACCCCCCAGAAAAACTCATAGGTCAGAGAGGTCGGCCGCAAGGAACCGATCCAACGAACTTCCGATTGCTAGTCCCATACCAAACCCCTGGCTCGGTTAACACTAGTTACTTTAATGATTTGTGCACTTTAATGATCTATAGTTGGATCTGTCTATCTTTTTTGCTTTAACAGTTATGCAATTATACAAAAGTCATTCAAAATAAATAGAATTTCACGGACTATTCACAAACAACTTAAATATACATTTTTAATAGATTGATTTATATATTCCTCTTTAATATCTGTGCTCATATCGAAGGCCTTGCTTTATAAACAATTTGTTCTTTAACTTTGGGTTTCTGATCATTTTCCTTTCTTCAAATATACATACTTCTTTCTCCAAATATACTATCTCACATAATACTTCCAGGCTCTATTGGGGACAGGGAATGATTCTGATTAAAGAATTCCTCAGCTGGGATGTCTGGATGAAAAGCCAGAACGCTGACTACTCGGCTGCAGAAATATTTTAATTCATATACGCATCTCAAACATTTGGGATTTTAATCAAATCGTTAGAGCCATTTTTAATTTCTCCACACGTACTATGTACATTTTGTATAGAGAAGGTATTGCACTCCACCTAAAATTTTGATACCGAGATGTCACCGGAAATATATGTTTTAGGGTGCCCTGTATCCAAAAAAAAGCATTTTCAGAAAACGGTCCGTGTGTCTGCAAACACGATAACTCAAAAACGAAAAGTCATTAAAATAGCAAACTTGGTATTTAAGCTTGGTATCTTCCACGGATGCGATACGAAGATTTTCAGAAAAATCCCCCACCCCAAACTGCCCTTTATATGGCAATTTTTTCCAAAATTTTGATTTTCTCAACAATGGCTCTAATGATTTTGATTAAAATTACGTATATTGAAGATATTTACCTAACAAATAAAATATATATCTTGAATTTTCTGAGAATAACCTCTGAAGACTACTTTATTTTAGGCAATTTTACGGAATTTTGCATAATTGCTTAACCATAAGAGATTGACAAAAACTCACCACGTAAAAATGTAGAGCACGTTAAAACACACAATTTATGTTATATATATATATTTGTTCGTGGAATGGATCGTTTTTGAGATATTTCTTGTTATTGGTTTCAGTTTAAAAAACGTATATTTTTCTCATACAGGAATTCGTCAACTCCTGTCCATACAAACAAAGGAACTTCAGTTACATTGCAATCAGCTTTTGACTATCACCTTAACCTATGGTACTCCCTTATATCTCTTCTACTAACAAGGAAGCAAGTAAAAGTCTATTTCTGCTAATTTTTTCTGATTAGCATGAAATTAATAGAAGCATAAGCTTTCTAGCAATAATTTGTTGCAGAGATGTAGAAAAAATCATGTGAATGGAACACTTTAGATTGTTTATAAAATCAAACGTATAGAAAATGTTTCCTTGTGAGTAGCTTGAGGAGAGAGGATGCGTTTATGAGATGCATTCTTAGATGTTGCTAAACATAAATACCAAGTTTGGTATGTAACTTTCTTTTCGTTTTTGAGTTATGCTGTTTGCACACTCAAACACATATTTTTTTTCTAAAAAATATTTTTCAAAGGGGCTCAAAACATGTATTTTTTCGTGTAATCTCGGTTTCATATATTAGGGGTAAACCGTAGAGAAAATCAAAATTAATTAATTTAGAATAATAAAAGTTTTTCTTGAAGTTTACATAAACACTTAACGAAAATGTAACATCATTTAGAAGGTAAATTTCGAAAAATGTGGAGTTTATTTTCACTTGTGCATTGCTTTAAGAAAGAGAGGGTTACGCATAAGCAAAATGTTTGCTATAAAGAGGAACGTGTTTTTAAACTAGATAGATTTACTGAAATATCCCTCAGGGCATTATATAAAACCTTCATGATAACATGTACCATCTGAACTAGATCTATGAACCGGTTTAGAAATATAAAATCAAAAATTAATTATCTCAAGAGAAAACACGGCAGCTACATCGTGAAGCCCGTATATTTCTTTCTTTTTTTTGGGGGGGACACTGTTTTGCTTTCTGCATTTTGCACATCATGGTTTACAGGGGCCTGATAGCACTGGGTTAATATATTATTGGGTCTAAACCTCCGAGTTTTGGCTAATTGAATAGCGGCTGTAAATGAACAAATATTTTGTGGATTAATAGTTTTATGTGGAAACAAATATATTGTTTGTTAGTGACACTGTCAATTTTCAGTTGGTGTGTCGGAATTTCATCCCGCAGGAGTTCTTACATGTCAGTAAGTCTACTGACATTGTGACATGTATAACTTGCGCTTGAAAAATTTGAAACGCAACAGTGTGCATATGACCAAGTTAAAATATTGTAATTTTACACTCAATGTCTCGAATTTTATTCTTTTTTATGCATAGCTATTTTCGTGATGTTTAAACCAACCTTTACATATATTCATTCTTATAATACTAATATTAAGATACTGTAATACGTTAGTGGGAGAAGTATTGTATTCCACACAAAAATGCGATAGTCATTTCACCGGAAATACACGTTTTAGTATTCAGTATTCTTCAAGGATGCGACACGAAGAAAATCCCTCCATCCCATACTATCCTTTACATGGAGCATTAATGAAAGTTTTTATTTTTACTTTCTCTACGCGTACTATGTACATAGTGTATAGAGGAAGTATGGTATTCCACCCGAAAATTCGATACCAAGATTTCACCGGAAATACATGTTTTAGGACCCCCTGAATCCAAAAAAAAAGCATTCTTAAAAAAGTCTGTGTGTGTGTGTGTGTGTCTGTGGACACCATAGCTCAAAAACGAAAAGACCGTTGAATACCAAACTTGGTATTTAAGTTTGATATCTTCCAAGGACGCGACACGAAGATTTTCAAGAAAATCCCTCCATCCCAACTACCCTTTACATGGAACTTTTTTCGAATTGTTTATTTTCTTAAAATTGCTCTAACGATTTTGATTAAAATACCGTGTATTAAAGATATTTACCTGACAAATAAAACGTATATCTTGAATTTTCTGGGAAAGCCTCGGTAGACTACTTTATTCTGGATGAATTTTACGGAATTTTGCATAACTGCTAAACCGTAAGAGATGGACAAAAGCTTACCACACAAAAAATGTAGAGCACGTTAAAACACACAATTTATGTATATATATATATATATATATATATATATATATTCGTAGAGTTGGTCGTTTTTTAGATATTCTTTGTTTTTGATTTCAGCTTTGAAGAACTTACATTTCTCATACGGAATTTGTCAATTCGTGTCCATAGAAACAAAGGGACTCCAGTTGCTTTTGACTATCACTTTAACCTATGGTACTCCCTTATTTCGTTTCTACTTACAAGGAAGCAATAAGACTATTTCTGCTAATCTTTTCTCGATTAGCATGAAGTAAATAGTAACATAAGCTTTTTAACAATAATTTGTTACAGAGATACAGAGAAAGTCATGTGAATGGAACACGTTAGATTTTTTTAAAAAGGCTCTAACGATTTTGACTGAAATATGTACCATATGTTTGCGATATTTTCATGAGAAATGAATTGAATATCTTGACTTTTCTGGGAATGGTCTCTGCATAGCTGGTAAACCGTAACAGAATCTTACTGCACAAAAAAGTAGATCTCGCTAAAGCAATGCATGTCAGGTACATTTTTTTTATTTTTTTATTTTTTGTGTAGTGAATAATATCCAAAGTTTACATTTTCGAGTACTTATACTTATCTTAAATGAGAGATCGTCAGTCTTTTTTTATCCCGACCATGTAAGGAGAACAGAATTTATACCATCATATAGGGAACAGCTGTTTAAAGATGTGTGTGACTCTTTAGCCTAGTGTATTCCATTATTTCTCTTCTGCTTACAAGGGAGTAAACAGTAAGGCCATCTCTGTTAATGTTATTTTCGATTAACATGAATTAGATAGAAGAATAAGATTTTATGAGAATAGTTTGTTGCAGAATAGGTAGTGAAAGCATATGAATGGAACGCATCGCATTTTTTTTAAATGTTTTGAATTGGCCATTATATTTTCGCAAGTTTATGAAACAAAATAAGTGTGATTTTTAGCCTACTCCGAGACATATTACAAATTGCTAAAGTATCAAAGCTCTCAGTTCAAGAAAAATTCTTTTGGACGAATGCGTTGTTTGAAGCAATCTTTTGTTAGGTAAAAGGAGATAACACAAGTAAACTGTCAAGTATGATAGAGGTATATGGCCGTAACTTCCTCTAGGTTGAAGCAATTAAGATTTGGCGGACAGCAATAAAAACCCAAATGAGTTGTTAAGGCTTGTAGACATCTGAGTTGTGAGTAAATTTCGGAATCTGTTCTAACGTTTTAAACTAGCAATGGCGTTTACCGCAAAGGGAACATTCTGTCTCAGCCAGGCTATTTCAGTTTGGGTGCGAGACAAAAGATCAGTGAGTTACTCTCGACTCACAGGGGTCTGACTGCAACATGCATAGAGTGCACCATTGAGAGTAAATTACCATCACGGATGAATTAAGTGTTGCAAATGGAGTGGTAGGACACAATCATTGTGGATGACCTTCGGCCAGTGGTTTATTGGCTACTATACACCCACTCCAGGCCTGCTCCGAGGTTTGTGCTTGAGTAAGGGCTAATGGATCGAGTTGAAACAGCTGGCTTTAAGAGGAGTGAAGTCTGGCAACGGCGCGTTTATACCGTATTGGTTCTCGTTAAACTTCAGGAAATTTGGTCCGCACTCTACAGGAAGTCAGAGAGCAATATTGCCTGAGTAATTCTCAAGCAGTGAGATTACCGTATCAGGTTTCCGCCCTCTGGCCTCTAAATGAGACGTTTCCTCGAAAAAATATCTATAACACAGCGAAAATTTAAAGTTTATGATATCGACACTGCCATTTGTGAACAGATTGAAAACAACGGGGAATATTTATTTATTAACAAATTTCAGTCCTCAAAGAAACATGGTGTGTTCTATACTCTAGAAGCATCTATTTGAATAGTTTTTTCGTCTGTCTGTACGCATGAAATAACTCTTCAACCGAAACACATACTGATTTGAAATTTTAAAGAAATTGTGTTGATACATTTTACATTTGGTTAAAATCAAAACAAAATTAACGTATTTTATAAATATTCCAACTAAATTTTAAACTGGTGTACAAAATGGGGTTTGAAGGAAAATTGTTGAATATTTCAACTCTCGTTTGTCAGTAGAAAATTAAGGGTCGTTAAAAGATTTCAGAAAAACAGATATACTGTGCAATTCAAAGCAGTAGTATAAGTTCTTCAACATAGAGAATGTGATCATTTCTTATAATAGAAAAGGCATATGTGAAATATTCAAATTAAATTTCATTCGAAATGAAATTTTCGAAAATATTATTTTTACCCTTATATACTCCATAGAAGCAGTAGTTCTAAGGGAAAACAACCAGATTTACCCATTTTATAAGAAAACCAAAATACTTTGCCACGAATAAATAGCTTTGAAACGTCTCTTAATTCTGTAGAAAAACTTTAAAATTATGTCTGTATGAGTATGTGTGTGTGTGCCCACGCGTAAATTCTAGGTCTCGTAGACACACACACACACACACACACACACACACACACACACAGATGTAAGCGAAATACGTTATCTTAAATCGATAATAGACTATTCTGAGTAGGGTTTTTTATTAATGATGGTATAGTATCTTTAAGTATTGAGTTGTATTAATACAATTGTATGTTTACAGTTTGAATGGTAGATCATTAGGTACTCGGCAATATTTACAATTTGTTATATTTAAATTAAAATACTTACTTGCCGTTGAATACATGATGCCTAGCACAAACAACCTGGAAGTCTGTGTTTGTACGATTGCATTATGAATTTATGAATCTAATTCAAGGTAATAAAACAGAGACAATTGCTACCCACATATAATTTTATTAATCTTAAATATAGACAATATTATTGTTAACAAAATTTAATCAGAGTGCTTTCCTAAACTATACATTCCATTTTTACTCCCTCTACTTAGTACATAAGTAGAGAAGGTATTTCATTTCATCGATACAGAGATTTCACTGGAAATATATGTTTTGAAGTCCCCTGAATAAAAAACATTTTTATTTTCTTTAACCCGAATGTACATACAATGTACATAGTGGCTAAAGTACGTGCTGTATTCCATCTAAAAATTTGATGTCGAAATTTCGCCGGAAATATGTTGAGGTCCCCCGAGTACAAAAAAAAACATTTTTTTTAGAAAAAGGTCCGGGTGTGGGTGGGTGGTTGTGGGTAGCAGAGCTCAAAAACGAAAAGACCGTTAAATACCAAACTTGGTATTTGCATTAAGTATCTTCTAAGGATACGACACGAAGATTTTCAAAAAAATCTCCCCCACCTCAAACTACCCTTTACATGGAAACATTTTTGAAAATTTTGTTTTTCTCAAAAATGGTTCCAATGATTTTGATTAAAATGCCGTATATTAAAGATTTTTACAACACAAATAAAATGTATATTTTGAATTTTCTACAAATAGTCCCTGAAGACCTCTTTATTTAGGATGACTATTGCAAAATTTTGCATAACGGTTAAACCGTAAGAGATAGATAAAACCTTACCACACAAACATTGTACATATCGTTAAAACACGTATTTTATGTTATATATATATATATATATATAGAGAGAGAGAGAGAGAGAGAGAGAGAGATTTTTTTTTTTTTTTTTTTTTGTCGAGTTGCCCGTTTTCGAGATATTCCTTTTTATTGGCTTCAATTTTAAACTACTCAAATTTTATCGAACGGGACCATGCTAAGGGAACCGAACTTGAATTGTTTCACATAGCGATGAGTTTTTAAAATATTTGACTGATTTTAGCATAAGTATCTCAGAAACGTCTAGCTCTACACAAAAAACGTATATTAAATAAATTATGTGTTTTAACGAGACCTACATTTTTTGTCTTTCTCTTACGCTTTAACCGTTATGCAAAATTCTGCTAAACTTATTCAGAATAAAGAAGTCTTCAGAGGCTATTCCCAGAACATTCAAAATATGTATTTTATTTGTGATGTAAATATCTTTAATATACGGTATTTTAATGAAAATCGTTAGAGCCATTTTAGAGAAAAATAAACTTTTCAAAAATGTTTCCATGTAAAGGGTGTTATGAAGTGGGAGGATTTTCTGAAAAGTTGAGTGTCGCATCCTTGGAAGATACTAAAGATTAATACCAAGTTTGGTGTTTAACGGTCATTTCGTTTTAAATCTACGCTGTCCACACACGCGTGCGCGGACCTTTTTGTAAAAATGCTTTTTTCGAACTCAGGGGACCTCAAAACTTATTTCCGGTGAGATCTTGGCATCGAATTTTTGGTTGGAATACAATACCTTTTTTATCCACTATGTGTATTGTACATACGGGCTAAAGAAAGTAAACCTCGTTTAAATGTTTATATATTTTGCACTCGGTATTTATCAACAGGATGCAGTCGCATGGAGCGTTGAGGTGCTGATAAGGTAGTTTTGCTCCCTCAACAAAGTATTTCAAGAGTAAATAGTGTCTTTGTGTTTTTACAGCGTGCCTTCTGTCACATCTGTAGTGCTCGATAAACGCTCCGAATGAAACAAATGCATGTCAGGATTTTGGGTTTATGCTTGTTTCTCTATTCGCTAACAAAAGACGTATAAAATACGACGTTGTTTTATTACAGTTATCATCTAAATGGGAATTACTTATTTTTGTTGTAGGAGGCTTCGAAACATGATTGAAAGCTCTTTTCATCACTTACGGGTGAGAGACGAGCAGTGTTGAAACGAATTAGTAATTTTCGTGACCCTGGAACCTTGACCTACAAAGTTCTCTTTCTTTACGACTAACCTTTACAGCAGTTGCTTTTTTACGTGCTGTGTTATTGCACCTAACACGGGTTCACAGCGATGGGAGAGGTACTGCGGTTGAACATTAAATCCAACACTCCACAGCGGTGAGAAGTAACATTCAAACCTTTGCTATTTCCGACTAAAAGCATGTAAAATGGCCTAAGGTGACTCGAGAAAGCATTCGTCTCCAAATCAAACTGAGCTAATTCTCACTTTAATATGCAGAAGGAACAAACTATAAGTTTATGTGTTCTGGCAATTCTTAGACCTTTTACATTCTCTAGCACGTATGTAAAATAGTCATAGTAGGTAGAACAGGTATTGTATTCCACTCAAAAATTCGATACTGTGATTTTACCGGAAATGCATATTTTGAGAACCTCTGAATCCAGAAAAGGAATTTGAATGGACCTTGTGTGTGTCTGACTGAGGAAAACATAACTCAAAAACAAAATGTCGGTTAAATACCAAACGTGGTATTTAAATTCAGTATCTTTCAAGGATACAAAAACAAAATGATAAAAGTGGTAAAAATGGCTCTAACGTTTTTGATTAAAATATTGCATGCTAAAGATATTTACATGACAAACAAAATGTATAACCTGAATTTTCTGTGAATGGCCCCTGAAACTCTGTTTACTCTGGATGACTTGTGTATTACTGGAAAGGCGTAAGAAACAAAAACTTACTATAGAAAAAATGCACATCTCATTAAGATGCACAAGTTATATCTCAAACTTTTTGTGTAACTAACCGATTCCTAGATATTCCTTGTTATTGATTTCAATTTTAAAATGCTTAAAATTTTGTTTATTTTCATACCGTAACTTGAAATTCCTGTTTCTTTTGTTTTACTCCTATGCAAACAAAACTGAATTTAAATCACAGCGACCGACTTTCAAAAGATTTGACTCACTTAAGCCCAGTTATTCCCTTATTCCCCTTCAACATAATAGGAGCTAAGTAATAAACTATTTCTGCTAATATTTATCTTGAATAGAATGAAGTAGATAGAAAAATAAGATGTTGTAAGAATATTTTGTTGCAGAATAAGCAGAGAAAGTCATGTTAATGGAGCAAATTAAATGTTTAAAAAATATTAGCAGAATAAATTTTAGGGGAAAATTTTGACGTGTTCTGTTCTCTACATCTCTACAACAAAGTATTGCTAATAAGCTTATTCTTCTATCTACTTCGTGCTCATAGATATAAACACTAGCAGAATCGATCCTATTATTTAGTTCCTTATAAATAGAAGGGAAATAAGGGAGTACACTAGGCTAAATTGACAGTCACATGTTTTAAAATGTGGTTGCTATGGAATTTAAACCGTTTCTTTGCGCGCCCAGGAGTTAACAAGTTCCCGTATGAGAAAATTTTAAGTATTTTAAAATTGAAACCAATGAAAAGGAATATTTCGAAAACGGTCAACTCCAGGAACTAAATGTTGACATAAATTGTGTCTCTTAAGGAGCTCTACATTTTTGTGTAGTAAGTTTTTGTCTATCTCTTACGGTTTACTAGTCATGTAAAATTAAAAAAAAAAAAAAAAAAGTATCCAGAATAAAGAGGTCTTATAAAGGATATACACTTTATTTGTCATGTAAATATTTTAAATATAGGAGATTTTTATCAAAATCGTTAGAGCCATTTTTAAGAAATTAAAAAAAGTTCTAAATTTGTTCCATGTAAAAGGTAGTTTGGGGGTGAGGGGATTTTCTTGAATCGCATCCTTGGAAGATGCTGAAATTAAATATCAAGTTTGGTATTTAACGGACTTTTCGTTTTTGAGCTCTGCTGCCCACAGACACACACGGTCATTTTCTAAAAATGATCTTGAATTCAAGGGTCCCAAAACATGTATTTCCGGTGAAATCTCGGTATCGAATTTTTGGGTGCAATACACTATGTACATAGTACGTATAGAGAAAGTAATAATGATATACAAACCTCTCAAAATGCAAAATGATATGCCTTTATTTATAACTAGTAACATTGTATTTATATTAAATTTGTAAGTTCTGAAACTGCAGAAAACTATTTGATGTTTCCTAGCTTTACGTAACGTATATATGCTTTTATTCAGTTTATTTATTTTTGTGTGTAAAACATTTATGTACCCGTTATTAAATTTTAAATAGATATTCTTGCCATATTCTGCTTTCACGAGGCGCAATGGCCTCTAATGCATTCGTAGTACGCAACCTAATCTACTGAACACGTAGATAGCTTTCTGCTAGATACAAAAGCTGCTTCTAATTTTGTTCTACGGCTCTCCCTCTGTAGAGTTTTCCATTGTCAGTACCTGATTTATGTTATTATTAATTATTGTTGTTATTTTAGTTATTATTAATTATTATTGTATTATTATATCTGCTTGCACGTAACGGGAATCGATACGTTAATTACGTTCGCATTCAAGGAGAAACTGCAAAATCTCCTTAGAAGCGACAGGGTTTAGCTCGCTAACAACTATCCAGGCTGTGCAGGAAAACATTGAGGAGTCTACATCGGCCGGACCAAACTTTCACGCTCAGACAAACGCAATCTACGAGCGTCCGGATCGAGACTAACCCAATCAACAGGACTTACGGGGAGCGACTCAGATCTTTGGTTGGACCTCTTTATAGTCTCGTCAGGGATACCATGAGTGCTAGAGGCTCACAGCGCTCGCAAATGGTTGAAGGGATCAGATTCCCTCTCCTAAGGGAACTACCCTAGTCGAAAAGAATGGAATATAAGTGACGATCACTTCTAATAAAGCATAAGGCAACACTCGTACATCTCCACGGAGTTAGGAGCACATGCGCAGTGTATAGGTGTTATTTCTGAAACCCCTCAATTCTATCAAAATAAATGCAGAATGCTGCTTTAGCACCTGATAGGTGATATTACAAAGATGCTAAAATACAAGAATATAGTGTCTCTGTATTAGAGTGCATGCAAAATAATTCCGTAAAGGACAATTTACAAGTCAAATTAGCATGATTATAACATTACGGACAACCCACTTAGCGGAAGCGCACCATAGGCGTTTTTTCTGAATTCATTATGGTTAATTACATACCTGAAACCCGTGCGCACATTGTTCCGCCTTTTTATGCCTGTAAGCTTTTTTAAAACACAAATAACTGGATTTGATGGGATCTGCATCACGCGCCGTCCTTGTACTTTTTCCTTGTATTTAAACCTTTATCAAAAGGCCTCCTTTGCAGCCCATTTGCTTCGTCATAGAATAAATTAAAGAGAGAATGAATGAAATATCAACAGCTTACACTTCTATAAACGCTTGAAAGGCAAAACCAGCCTGGGAGCTTACATTCAAGCGGTATCAAAATTTCAAGCAGTCATTTTCAGTTGGACACACTATTGCTCAATAACGAGCGTGCATTTACTTTCACTAGCAAGGAAGGCGAACACACCTTGCTCTTTATTACTTTTTCTACACGTACTAGGTTGAATGTAGAAGGTATTGAATTGCACCCAAAATTCGATACCGAGGTTTCACCGGAAATACACGTTTTAGGATCCCCTGTATCGATAAACAGCATTTTAGAAAAAGGTCCGTTGTGTCTGTGAACACGATAACTCAAAATCGAAAAGTCAATAAAATGCCAAACTTGGTACTTAGGTTTAATATCTTCCAGGAATGCTACACGAAGATTTTGAGAAGAATACCCCCACTCTAAGCTGCCCTTTGCATAGAAAAAATTCGAAAATGTTGATATCAAAAATGGCTCTAACGATTTTGATTAAAATACCGTACCTATATTAAAGATATTTATATTGCAAATAAAAAGCATATTTTGAATTTTCTGGGAATAGCCTCTAAAGAATAAATGAATTTTGCTTAATTTTGCGTACCTAACTGGTAAATCGTAACAGATAGACAAAACTTAATACACAAAACAATGTAGATCACGTTAAAACACAATATATGTCATATACGTTTTTCTCGTGGAATTTATCATTTCTGAGATATTTCTTATTTTTTGTTTCAGATTCAATATACTTAAACTTTTCTCACACGGAAAGTGGTAAACTCCTGGCCCTGCATAGAAACAGATTTCAACCACATGACAGCCAGCGTTTAAAAGATTTGACTATCGTTTTAGTCTAGTGTATTCCCTTATTTTCCTTCTACTTACAAGAAAGCAAGTAATTAAGACAATTTCTGATAATATTTATCTCGAGATAAAGTAGATAGAAGAATATGCTTTTTAACAATTTGTTACAGCAATGTAGAGAAAGCCATGTGAATGGAACACATATGTTTTTTTTTTTCTCTCGGAGCTTTGATGCATAACGTTAATTTACTTCCGTGCTGAAGGGAAATTATTATATTAATTTAAATAAATTATATATCTAATTACTTGGAACATATTTTGCATTTTTCGTTTTCTTCTATGGCCATTTTTAAAGAAAGACTTTAGTTTTCTCAAGAACATAAAAGCACACGTACTTGAAACTTTGCAGCAGTAAACATCCAATGGTTAGGAGCTGAAGTAGCACTTTCCCTTTTGAAACCAGAAGCAGGTCAGAACGTAAACAGGTTTTACTTTCGCTTGTCGTGTATTTGGATAAAGTGGAAAATAAAATCATACCTTAACTTCCCAGTTGAGGTATGTATTTTGTTTACTGGTTCTTACACTGGCCTACCTTGATCTAGTAACGTTGACTGTCTCCTTCGATTCCCGGCTGAGGCTTGAAATATTTTTTTAACTATTTTTTTCATTCCCTATCCCCCACAGAATCGGGAAGTATGAATATGAGAGTGAATGAATATGAATTTAATAGCATAAAACTGAAAAACCTAAATTAAGAAACCCTACAATTCAGCGAGAAAATACTGGCAGTTGTTTCTTAAGTCAAAGCCCCCGAAGTATTCATAAGGTTAAAGAAATGAACAATAAAAAATGCCGACCTTTTATGTGCTGAAATTTACTGAATACCAATTCCATAATTTCCGTTCCATTCCCTTTCCTTATCATATGTCGGTGTGCTTTTAATTTCGTATCGCATGGTTTCAATTCTATGGTGCCGGACAGATCTCGCAGATGCTTGCACTAAAGAGTGAGGGCTACTTGTAGAAGGCTGGACGGGTTGTTCATAGCCCTTTCTAGACGGATCCAGCATTGGGACGAGTCTTCGAGTCTGGAACTGTTAGGGGCTTTCTGCCTGTGGCCTATATTTCCCTCACTTCATCCCTTCCTCCCGGGGGTTGCTAGTCATAATTGATCTATGTAGATCGCAGTGCGAGAGGTGTCCTCCTCCGTCGCATAATCAATAACCTTTAGTGAACTACGAGCGGGACATCTTAGACAGTAATAGGTCCAAGGCTCGATTAAGTTATATTTGTTAAAGAATTAAATGTTCGTGTAAGAAGCTAATTCTAGCATGTATTGGAGCATGATATGAGAAATAGATAAATAAATGGATACTTAAGTAACAGGTTCGATTCCTTGACTGCTCTAGCTTTAGGTTTCTTTCGTTTTCCCCAGACTGGTAAGCTACCCTGCCTCCTTTTCAAGGTAGTGCGATGGACTGGATCAGACAAAAAAAAAAAAATTTAGAAAAAAAGTTCGTGTGTGTCCGTGTGCCTGTGAACACGGTAGCTTAAAACAGAAAGTCAGTAAAATTCCAAATTTGGTACTTAAGTTTAATATCATCCAAAGATGTGACACGAAGATTTTGAGGTAAATCCCCTCCTCCCAAACTACCCTTTATGGAAAAAAATTGACAATTTTGATTTTCTCAAAAATGGCTCAAATGATTTTGATTAAAATATCGTATAAAATGTATAATCTGAACTTTCTAGAAATAGCCTCTGAAGATCTCTTCATTCTGGATGACTTTTGCATAACTAGTAAACTGTAAGAGAGAGAAAAACTTGATGCACAAAGTAGATCTCGTTAAAACACACAAATTCATAACTTAAGTATTTTAACTCTGACACCAATAGCAAAGAATATCTTGGAAATGGTCAAATCCACGAAAAAATGTATATGATATGAATTTGTGTGTTTTAACGAGATCTTTTCTAATACAGGAATTTATCAATTCCTGCCTATGCAAAGAAACAAATTTCAATCACAGAGCAACTGGCTTTTAAATGATTTGACTATCGCTTTAACCTAGTGTATTCCCTTGTTTCTACTTAAAAGAGACTAAGTAATAAGACTATTTCTGCTAATGTTTATTTCGCATAGCACGAAGTAGATAGCATAATGAGCGTTTTAATAATATCGTTACAGATATATAGAGAAATGGAACACATCAGATTTTGTCAATTACTAAAGTTATAGTAAATAATGCTGGCATGAGTTTCCGCTGGCGGTGCGTGTGTCAAGTACGTGAACTAAATTGTTTAAAACTAACAATGCTATATTATACTAAGCCCCTGTTTTACTCTACCTGCTTCTATTTATGAATATTCCTTAGTATTTGTTCTCTCGTAACTTGAAAATAATATAACCAATGGCACACATTAATTTGCAATTCGCGCTTCACAAAACTCCCTTATTTTTTTTTTTTTTTTTTTTTCCTCGTTGTATGATGGTGTTTTGTAGATCTGAAAAATTCTCTTAAGTTTATCTATACTTGTAAGGGCGGCTTTCTTACTGTTTTAATTTTTGAAGGTATCGTAAAAGGTCCCTAGCATTTTTGGGTGCATTTTTGGGTACATGTTTTATTTCTAAACGCGCCCACATGTGGATTCGTGGGTGACGAGACGGCGTCTGGGCAGGTTTTCTCCGGGCCCTCCGATTTCCCCCGCCACTCATTCTATCAATTGCTTAATCATCACCTTTCCAATCATCAATTTCGCTTACATTTCATATCATCCACTTCCTTATGTTTATGCCTGGCTACGGGCTGACCCCTCGTAAGTTTTTACTTTCTCCATACGCACTATGTACGTAGTGTATAGAGAAAGTATTGCACTCCACCAAAAATTCGATACCGAGATTTCACCGGAAATATGTTTTAGGGTCCCCAATATCCAAAAAAAGCATTTTCACAAAAATGTCCATGTTTGTGTGTGTATGTGTGTGTGTGTGTGTGTGTGTGTGTGTGTGTGTGTGTGTGTGTGTGTGTCCGTGTGTCTGTGAACACGATGACTCAAAAACGAAAAGTCGGTAAAATACCAAAGTTGTTATTTAAGTTTAGTATCTTCCAGGGATGCGACACAAAGATTTTGACAAAAATCCCCCCACCCCCAACTACCCTTTACATGGAACTTTTTTCGAAAATTTTGATTTTCTCAAAAAAAGCTCTAACGATTTTGATTAAAATTTCGGATATTAAACATATTTACTTGACAAATGAAATGTATATCTTGAATTTTCTGGGAATAGCCTCTGAAGAGTAGTTTATTCTGGATGAATTTTACTAAATTTTGAATGATTGCTAAACCGCAAGAGATGGACAAAAACTTACTGCACAAAAAATGTAGAGCACTTTAAAACACACAATTTATGTTATATACATTTTTTTCGTGGAGTTCGTCGTTTTTGTGACGTCACTTATTTTTGGTTTCTGCTATGAAAAACGTATACTTTTCTCATACAGGAACTTGTCAACTCCTATCCATATAAACAAAGGAACTTCATTGACATAGCAAACAGCTTTTGGCTATCACTTTAACCTACGGCTGTCCCTTATTTCGCTTCTACTTACAAGGAAGCGAGTAATAAGACTATTTCTGCTAATTTTTTCTGATTAGCATAAAGTAAATAGAAGTATAAGCTTTTTAAGAATTATTTGTTGCAGGGATATGGAGAAAGTCATGTGAATGGTACACATCAGATTTTTTAATTCTGTGGTGTCGTGCCGTTGGCTCCCCGATAGGCTTCTGACCCCTTGGCACTGGCTTGTAAGTCCTAGGAATACCGGGAGGGTAAGCCGATTAAAAAAGGAAACGATTTCTTAACGGCGCTGCCAATTGCCAGGGTCATATCAGCTCAGTCTGTTTGCTGGAATTTCGTTTCGCAGGAGCTTCTTTCACATGCCAGTAAGTCTACTCTCATCGAGTCGTTACTTTTAAACGTCCTTAAAACCATAGTCTGGGCCGAGCTTGAACCTTGCGATCAGAATGCCAGCGCCTACTGAGCCACCCATATGGACTTCCGAAAGACCTGAGATGTCATTAAAATAAATTTAAAATAAAAATTGTACCTAGGTATGTTATTCAGATAGTACAAATTGTGTTTAATACACTTCAAATTGAATAAGATAGTGTCTGTAAGGAATCGAACCCATGACTTAAGAGAGCACAAATCATTACACTCCTCAGCATTTGTCTCAAATGGGAGTCCATAACCCCATTAACAAAATTTCAGGTGCTTTTTAAATGGCTAGGTATGGTCTTAGCCACCATTACGCCTATTGCCTTATACCTTCAATAAAATGTCTATTTAAATCATTTCTGCCAAATATTTATTGTAATGAATAGGACTTACAAATGAGCTTTTGTGAAAATACATTGAGAGAGAGAGAGAGAGTACATACCTCAGTGGTAGAGCAACCGGCTAGGGACCAGGAGATCCGTGGTTCAAATCCCGGCTATGGCATTGAATTTTTCAGTCTGACTCTACCTATCCAAGTCTAGACATGTTAATAATTTTAATACTTTCAAATCCGGATTGCCTGTGGAAGTTTTACTCAGCTAGTTTTATCATATTATTGTGCATATGCTTTTGTTCCTTAAAACACTAGGACACTAATGTATCTTAGTAGTGCTAATAATCTATAAAACAATGTGTTTCTATGTTGCAGTTAAGCTCAGCTCGATTCCCAGTAGTTTTCAAGATTGGTCATGCTCACAGAGGACTTGGCAAAGTCAAAGTGGATACCAACAGTGACTTCCAGGACATGGCATCCGTCGTCGCTGTGGCCAACACTTACTGCACCACTGAGCCTTATGTGGACAGCAAATACGACATCCATGTTCAGAAAATTGGACCCAATTACAAGGCCTTTATGTAAGCATTAATGTAGGATTTTATTCCACATTTATAAGTCAGTTTGAGAGAATTACAGCATCGTCATTTAAATGCTCACCATTTTCTAAATCAAGCTGTGTAGCTAAAGTAGAGCATTTGCTGAAATATCAACTTTTCACATTAAAGAAATACTAAATGCCTTATTCCTCAATATTGAATCTGTTAAATGCATGCCTCATTATCTTAGAAACTGTTTTAAATATCACATTGGTATTTACTTTCTCTAGCCCCATATGTACAATGTACATAAAGATAGAGAAGGAATTGTAATGCACCCAAAAATTTGATACCGAGATTTCACCAGAAATATATGTTTTGGGTCCCACTGAATCCAAAAAAAGCATTTTTAGAAAAATGTCCGTGTGTGTGTTTGTCTGTCTGTCTGTGTGTATGTGAGTGTCTGTGGGCAGCATAGCTCAAAAACGAAAAAACTGTTAAATACCAAACTTGGTATTTAAGTTTGGTATCTTCCAAAGATGCGACACGAAGATTTTCAAGAAAATCCTCCCACCCCAAACTACCGTTTACATGGAATTTTTTTTCGGAAATTTTGATTTTGTCAAGAATGACTAACGATTTTTATTAAATTATGGACAAAAACTTGGCAAACAAAAAATGTAGAGCACATTAAAACACACATTTTATGTATATACATGTTTTTGTGGTGTTGATAGCTTTTGAGGTATTCCTTGATTTTTGGTTTCAGCTTAGAAAAACTTATACTTTTCTCATATAGGAATTAGTCAACTCCTATCCACACAAACAAAGGAACTTCAGTCAGCAGCCAGCTTTTGACTATCACTTTAACCTATGGTACTCCCTTATTTCACTTCTACTTACAAGGAAGCAAGTAATAACACTATTTGTGCTATTTTTTTCTAGGTTAGCATGAAGTAAATAGAAGTATAAACTTTTAACAATAATTTGTTGCAGAGGTAGAGAAAGCCATGTAAATGGAATACATCAGATTTTTAAAAAAATAGGTCCGTGTGGTCTGTGTGTGTGTGTGTGTCTGTGTACAGCATAGCCCCAAAACGATAAGACCCTTAAATACCAAACTTGGTATTTAGGTTTAGTATCTTCCAAGGATGCGACACAAAGATTTTCAAAAAAAAAAAAAAAAAATCCCCCACCACAAACTACCCTTTGAATGTAAAAAATTTCGAAAAATTTGATTTTCTTAAAAATGGTTCTAACGATTTTGATAAATTTCCGTATATTAAAGCTATTTATGTCCAAAATAAAATGTATATCTCGAATTTTTTGGGAATAGCCTTTGAAGACCTCTTTATTCTGGATGAATTTTCCAAAATTTACTTAACTGCTAAACCGTAGAAATAGAAAAAAACTCACTACACAACAAATGTACATCAAAACAAAACACACAATTTATGTCATTTACGTTTTTGTTTTGGAGGTAACCGTTTCCGAGATATTCCTTGTTATTGGTTTCAATTGTGAAGTACTTAAACTTTTCTCAGACAGGAAGTGTCCGTTTTTCTTTTGTTCTACTCCTGGCCAAGCAAAGAAGTAATTTGCAATGACAATCGCATAACGATAGCTTTTAAAACATTTGAAAATCACTTTAGCATAGTGCATTCCCTTATTCCCTTCTACTTATAAGGAACTAAGTAATAAGAACATTCTGCTAATATTTATCCCAATTAGCATTGTGTACAAAGAAGAATAATCTTTTGTAGGAGATTTGTAGGGCAGCTACAGAAAGTCATGTGAGTGTAACACATCAGATTTTTTAAGGATGTAGCTAAATGTCTTCTTCGCTCACTGACCTGCTTTTATTTAATACAATTTTTATTTTACTTTCTCTACTTTGTACATAGAATATGAGTAGAAAATGTATTACATTCCACCAAAAATGTTGTTACCAAGATTTCACTGGAAATACACGTTTTAGTGTCTCTGAATCTAAAAAAGGCATTTTTAGAAAATGGTCCGTGCATATGTACGTGTGCACATACATGTGCACATGAGTGTGTGTGTGCACGCACATGTGCGCCAACAAAATAGGTAACTCAAAAAAAAACAGTTATATACCAAAATTGATATTTAAGCTAAGCATCTTCCAAGGATACAACACAAAATTTTCAACAAAATCCCTTCATCTCAAACTACCCTTTAATGAAAAAATGTTCAAAAGTTTTGGTTTTCTTAAAATGGTCATAGCGATGTTGATTCAAATACCTTATATTAATGATATTTACATGACAATTAAAATGTTTATCTTAGATTTTCTGGGAATAGACTGTGAAGTCTTGTTCATTCTGAATGACCTTTGCATAACTGGCAAATCATAACAAAACTTACTATACATTAAATGTAGATTAAGAAAGCAATTTATCTGTTCTGTTTTTTCTACTTTTTTTTTTTTTCTGAAGTTAACCATTTCTTATATATTCCTTGTCGTTGGTTTCAATTTTAAAATAGTAAAATTTTCTCAAAGAGTAATTTGTCATTCCTTTTTCTTCTATTTTTTTCCTTGCCGTGCAAAGAGAACTGAATTTCAATCCTATAGCAACCAGGTTTTAAAAATGTGTCAATCAATTTAGTCTATTTCCCTTCTACTTATAAGGAGCTTAGTAATAAGACCATTTCTGTTAATATTTATCTTGACTAGCATGAAGTAGATAGAAGAAAAAGTTTTTGTAAGAATACTTGTTAAAGAATAGAGAAAGAAATGGGAAAATAAAACACTAGATTTTTAAATTATATACTTTGATTATTATTTTGTGAGTAATTATATATTTAAAGAAAAATAATCAACCGTTTTAACCCCTTCAGTGATATGAATATAGATTGTTAAATAATCCATTTTACCAACAGATAACATCAGAATAGTCTATTAAATAATGCAAACTCAACGTCTGGATTTATGGCCATGCAGTATAAGACACAATAGCATCAAATCCAATCAAAATGAATGTTCTGTATTCAAGAGAAACTGAAAAAATGGGGAGGGCCCAACTAAAACAATCAGTGTGATGGCAGGGTTAGATGCTGACAGGTTTTGACTCAACGCATTACACACATTTTATCATTTCTTTTTATTCTCTCTACACACATTATGTGCATAGTGAGAAGGTATTGTATTCCACCAAAACATTGAATACTTAGAGCTTACCAGAAATATATGTTTTGAGGTCCCCTGAGTCTAAAAACCATTTTTGCTTTCTCTACTTAGTATTCACATAATGTATAGAGAAGGTATTATATTGCAGCCAACAATTTGATGCCGGAAATTTGTGTTTTGAGACCCCCTGAATTCAAAAATACTTTTGAGAAAAATGGTCATTAGTGTGTGTGTGCGCGTGTGTGCGCATGTGCGTATGCATGGGTAGTATAGCTGAAAAACAAACGTTCATTAAACCCTAACTTGGTATTTAAGTTCAGTATCTTTCAAGGATGTGACTCAAAGATTTTCAAGCAAATCCCCCTACCCCATACTACCCTTTACATAGAAAAATGTTCGAAAATTTTGATTTTCTCAAAAATGGCTCTAACAATTTTGTAATTAAAATATAACATATTAAAGATATTTATATGATAAATAAAATGAATATATCTTGAAATAGCCTCTGAATTCCCCTTTATTCTTGATGCATTTTGTGGAATTTTGTATACTTCTAAACCATAAAAGATAGACAAAAACTTACTACACAAAAAAAGTAAAGCTCATTCAAAAACACGATTTATATTATATGCACTTTTTTTCATTAGGTTGACCGTTTTATGATCTTATTTGTTATTGGTTTTAGTTTTAAAATATTTAAAACTTCTGATCATACAAACAAAGAAAATTCAATTACATAGCAATCAGCTTTTAAAAGATAGGACTATCACTTTAGCTTATAGTACTCCCTTATTTCCATTCTACTTACAAGGAACTAAGTAATTAGACCATTTATGCTAATTTTATCTTGATTAGCATGAAGTAGAGGGAAGAATAATCTTTTTAAAAATAATTTGTTACAGAGATGTAGAGAAAGTCATGTGAATGAAACATATCAGATTTTTAGGAAAAGGTCCATTTGTGTGTCTCAAATACCTACTTTGTATTTAACTTTGGTACCTTCCAAGGTTACAACATGAAGATTTTCAAGAAAATTCCCCACTCCAAACTACCCTTTACATGTAAAAATCATTGAAAATGTTTTTCTCAAAAACGGCTAAAACAATTTTGTTTAAAATACTGTATATTAAAGATATTGACATCTCAAATAAAATGTATATGTTGAACTTTCTGGGAATAGCTTCTGAAGATCTATTCATTCAGGATGAATTTTGCACAACTGCCAAACCATAAGAAATTGACAAAACTTACACCACCAAAAATATAGATATAGTTAAAACACACAATATATGTCATATACATTTTTGTTGCAGAGTTGACCATTTCTGAAATATTCCTTTTTTTTTGTTTTATTTTAAGTTATGCATTTTCTCAAATAGGGTTGCCTTTAGTTTCATCTCTTTTGTTTTTCTGGAAATGCAAAGCCAAACATATTTCAATTATTCACATATTGATCGGCTTTTAAAAAAATTATCTATCACTTCAGCCTGGTGGTTTCCCTTATTTCCCTTCTGCTTATAAGGAATTAAGTTGTAAGACCAATTCTGTTAATGTTTATCTCTCAAATAGCATGTAATAGACAGAAAAATTATCTTTTGTAAGAATAGTTTGCAGAACAGGTGGAAAAGTCATGTGAATGCAACACATCAGAATTTATTTTTTTGTAAAAAAAAAAATTTATATCATTATTCAGCATTATAAGAATATTAGACAGAAAAAAACTGCAGCTACCATGTGCCAAATGATTGTACAGTGTAAAGCATGGTATGTGAGAGTTGACCATACTGGGTATGATCAGAGGTTTGCACCCCAAAGGACCAAAATTTTTTGTTGTTTTCTTTATTTTATCATCTTTCCATTTTGGATATCCTTGAATGGGTTAACATATCAGAGGATTTAAAATAACACTTAGGAGTTACTTTTAACATTCTAAAATGTTATTTAGCCATCTTTGATAGCTTGAGAAAATTACTGATTTTTACCAGAATGTCATTCACAGAAAAAGCTCCTCAATGCAAAAATGAGCATATATTTGTAAAGATATAAACTAGATGTCTCGAATAAACAAAACTGTTTAAAAGCAACATTAATTTGCATAACAAAACTTCCTCTAAAAGATGGGCTAAATATTATCTTCCTATTCCAAAGTGGTATGAGTTGCAATATTTTCCTATGAAATGGTAGAAGAGGAGCTTTAGAAGATGAGAGATACAGTATCATTTTAAAAATATACTTAAAATATAAATGTTTTATTCATAATGATAAAATGCATATAAAATTAAAGAGGATATTTCAATTAGCAAGATGCATAAAAACAAAAAGTGTAATTTTTTTAGGAAATTTTGTCATTTAGTCAGAGAGAAAGTTAAACTTTCCCTAATGTTTGCTAAATGTGATTATTACATTGATATAAATGTAAATTTCACAGAACTTTCTGGGTGAACAAAATCTCAAATTTTCTGTTTTGATTCACGAATTTACAAATATTTGCAATGAATTACCAGATCTTAAGGAGTGGATTTGGGTATTGAAATCTCCCCTTGCTACAAAAATTTGAAAAAGTAATATTGAAATGTAATTTTAATTCCAATTGCTGCTTCTTCATTTTTTTTTTTTTTTTTTTTAACGTCCTTTAACCTAGTTAGGTCATATCGGACGATGAATGAAATTGGTGAAATGATGCTCAAATGATCTCGGGGTCCATAGAGCTTAAAGTTACTCAACATTCGTCTTTTCAGGATAAGGGAAAACCCTGAAAAAAAACCTTATCCGGGTAACTCACCCTAAGCGAGATTCAAACTCACGACCTTTTGAATATACAATATTTTAACTAAGACTTGTTCATATTTATTATTTGATTTTATATACATGATTTTAAAAACGGATCCCTAAATATAACCCACTCTTAATAATAATTTTCAGGCTAAACTTCTGATAGCAGTTGTGCCACTATTTGTAAATAACCCCCATGGGTAAAAAATAGCAAAAATTTTTATGTTCATTATTTGATGAAAAGGAGACCATTTCATTTTATTGTGTAATGAATGTTGTTTAAAATATTTGTGTCTTTCTCTAGGCGTAAATCAATATCAGGCAACTGGAAGACCAACACCGGTTCAGCAATGTTGGAACAGATTCAAATGACGGACCGTTATAAGCTGTGGGTGGATGAGGTGTCTGAATTATTTGGGGGCCTTGACATCTGTGCTCTGGAAATAATAGTTGCCAAGGATGGTAGAGAGTTCATTATAGAAGTAAATGACAGTGCCCTGAGTCTCATGGGTGATTCACAAGAGGAAGACAGACGTCACATTGCTGAGCTTGTTGCCCATCGTATGCAGGTATTTGCATTGAAAATTTATTCACATATTTAATTCTCTCTTGTAGTTGTTTACTGAAAGACATTTATTAAGGAAGCTGAATGGGTAGCACACCTTATTGACTTCTTCTCAGACAAGTATGAAGCAGCCGCGCCTTGGCCAAGTGGTTAGACCAACTGCATCTCACCTAGACAGCCGGGGTTCGATCCCAAGCAACTGTATGTGAGATTTGTGGTGGACAAAGCGGCACTGGGACGGGTTTTCTCTGGGTTCTCCGGTTTCCTTCGCCATCGCATTCCACTGGTGCTCCATCATCATTCATGTATCACCAGTGTCACCGCCTGCGGTGCCATAAGTAGTTAAAGTGGGCGTTAAACACACCAAAAAAAAAATAAAGTATGAAGCTTTTAAATTTATTATGTTACTCTTTAAACCTGATTATTTCCTCAACCAATCATTAAATAATAAGCAAAGGTGAAATGGATTGAATTTAGTCTCAACAATACCTATACATTATTCTTCCATTAAAAGCTAGTCAATTATCAGTCTGAAACATAGTTCTGTTTCATGCCACCAAATTTATATTCAATCCTGTAAACTAGTGAGATAAAAGAGGCCTCTGAGCAAAATTAAGCGGTCTTTCATGCCCAATATAGAATGTATCAAAGAACTCCATTAAAGCGATATCATTTTCCCTTCCGTCCGCAAGAGAGAAGATATTTAAATGAAATATCACAAACCATATTATGTGCGATGATAATCTCCACTATTGATTGAAGATAGAAGTTCAAAAGCATTGGATGCCGACTAGCCAAGGTTGCCAACCTTAAAATAGGAAATACCATAGTAACATTGCAAATTTATGGATTTTTCCTTGAATTATTGTACATTTTAAAACATTCTTTTATTACTCGTGGTACTATGATACAGAATTTATACATAAAATGCTGCAACAACCTATAAGTTATCAAATGAAAGTAACTTGCATTTTAGCAAGTAAGACAAACAACATGTAAAATAAATCTTTGAAACTAAAATGCAACACTAACCCTGACACCCGAAGTGCACTACCACAATCATTTATGTATATCAGTTATTTTACAGTGGTATTTATGCAAAGCCATAACAATATGACTTTGCCTTAAAGGGCATATTGCATAATAAATGTGCATCACACCTAAGAAATGGCATACTTATTTAAAGATTTCCAATATTGAAACAACATTAGATTGATTGAAACAATATAATATAACTACTTTAATAAAGACATTTAGGAAAAACCGTGAGAGGGAAAGAAAGGGAGAGAGAGGATGAGTATTGGAGGGAGCATAGTAAAATGAGAGAGAGACAAAAACATGTTAAAACCACTATTAAACTATTTCACCTACAATCTGAAGCAAGGTCCCTGCAGAAAACCTTTGATAGCTCAAAGCTTTTTCACATTAAAAGTTACCAAGTATATTTAAAAAAAAATACAAAATACAAATATCTTAGCAAAAAAAGCTTAGTTAAATAATTCTGAGTTGCTTACATTCAGAGAATAATTATTAAGATGTATGCTATAAATATAAATACTGTATTTTCCATGTCATCAACATTTAATTTTATAAATATTATTTAATACAAAAAATAAATGCTTAAGTAGTTTATTATAGTGTTAAAGTACAGTGATTATTGGAATATAACGTCTTTAAGTGCTTCTGTGATAATAACTCTAAAGTTCAATTAAATAAAGAATAAAGTGAGTAAAATAAAAGCTTGGATGTCCTGAGTTTGATTCCTGGCCACTCTTATCAGATGGTTTTTGTGGTTCTTCTGTGATTGATGAGGCAAATACTGTTGTGGTTTCTCTTCTACTGCAAATTTCCTTCCCCCAATTCCTATCATTTTTCTTCCTCTTTCATGTTTCAGGTAGGCTGTATAGTATTTGTTGATGTTGGACAGATGCCATAGATGCTTGCTTTTTGAAAAGTTCTTCTTGACTCTGGCAGATGGCAGCTTTCTCTAAGCCACCTCTAGTAGTGGGTTGAATTCTCCCTGGAACCACCAAAGGGATTATTGACTGGATTATCAAGCTTGGTATCTTTAGGGACCTCTGCAAGTGTCTGACAGTCAGCCTGCTTGTGGTCCATATTCTCCTGCTGGTTCCTTCACCTTATCCATTCCTCCTTGGGGATGTAAGCACAAAAAGTAGATTTTGAGCACAGGTGCAAAGTCACCCTTCTGTTCTATGGTCATAGGCCATTCATTCCAAAGAAATGCTTGCTTCATTTTAAAGAATCCCTTAATGAACAGAGTTAACCAGTTTCTCTAAGTTTATTTCTCTTTAAATGTTATGTTATAAAATATCAATGTTCTTTTTGTCCACAGTTCAATAATTGTTTTGAAAACCAGACTTGAGGAAAAGGGTAATTGCTGCTTTTTTGCCCCACCATTATGGATATCTGTTTTCTTGGCTATTTTCTTTTGAAGTAGTTGCCTCTAAAAACTATAAGGACCAACATAAACACCAATTAAAATAACACATACAAACTAGAAATCCTAAGTTAATATTATTAGTAGCTAAGAAAAGAAACACTGTATGGTGGAATACAAAAACCAATGAAAGAAGATATTTGTATTTGTATATTTATTTAATGCTTATGAGGTCAGTTCATAAAGCTTATTATTCTACAGATACCAAATAATATTATTTTCTTTACTTAACTTGCTCAAACATGAGCTTGCCCAAAATGGCAAAGCTTAACAAAACAGAAAAAGAGAAAAAACAATTATATATAACAAAATTAATCAAATGTAACAGAGTAAGAATGGTATAACTGTAATATATAGTTAATTGAATTTTGGATACTGAGTTCTTGATGTGAATAAAAATTTCCTGAGAAGATACCAAGAAAATAACATTTCTAACATTTCTTATGATCACTAAAATTGCAAACGTAAATATAAAAATATAAGACGGTTATGGGATTATTATAACTGTTTCAGCGAGAGCACAAACTGCACCAGCCAGTGTGAGAACCTATCCTATGCTAATAAAAAGTAATTAATTTCAGATTTATAAACTTAAGACAATTGCAAGGCAATAGATTTGAATTTGCCTGATCTCCTGTGTATTCTTATGGTGGAATAGGGTGATGCATGTGCATCAAATTAGTAATATTATAAAACATTTAATGTTGCCAAACTAAATCAAACCCCAAAAAAGATATACTAAAATGTCATTATGGGAATATTTAGCCTATATTAAAGAAGACTTGAAACATATCAGTTTTGGGTGCTGGAGTAAAATTACTATTTTTATTTATTTCAAAATGTCCTTGTTGATGTGTTTATGTAGCTCAGATATTATGCATATCCTTGATCACATCCTATATTCACAGTTTCATTGGTCACCAGAACATAATTTAAAACAATCTATTTTAGTCTTTAGCACCTATTTAATTTGAGTTTCACATATGCTTCATATCATGATGCAATTGGTTTTTAAGATTAACTGTTATGATATAATTTTAAGGAAATAGTCAGTTCTCAAAATGCTTTATAAGCCTCAAGATTTGAGTATGCATAAGCACCACAAAACTAGTTCACAAATAATTTTTCTGTAAAGAATAACAAGCTGTCACTCGTCTTTCAGAAGTATGTTTTGCATTTTATTATGAATGACGAGAATCATGCTATATTTCCCTTTTTGGATACAGACTAACTGCTCTTCAGCTCCTCTTAAAAATATCCAAATTGGTGCCGTTTTGAAGGAAATAAAAAAGATGCATAGAAAACCCCAAATTTCACTCTCTCTCTCTCTCTCTCTCTCTCTCTCTCTCTCTCTCTCTCTCTCTCTCTCTCTCTCTCTCTCTCTCTCTCTCTCTCTCTCTCTCTCTCTCTCCCTCCCTCCCTCCCCCTCCCCCTCTCTCTCCCTCCCTCTCTCCCTCCCTCCCTCCCCCTCTCTCTCTACCTCCCTCCCTCCCTCTCTCTCTCTCTCTCTCTTAAAATGTTGAATCATATGAGTGTGGTCAGTAACAGAACTTTTACAAGTGCCTTGATAACTTATTATATTTTGTGTGTTTATTTTCAAACTGCAATTTTTACAATAATAATCCTAGTATATTTACCTTGAACATGTTGCCTCTATCATCTACTAAGAGCCAGTGATGCGATTCCTGGCTTATGCTTTCAGACAGATATATTTTGAGGTGAGATTGTTGTCAGATGGAATACAACAAAGGAACAAGACTCACTTAGTACATTTTAGCCTTCTATCTAAAATCTCATCTCCAAACATTGGGTTCATTGATGATGCATTTGTAGGGAGCTGAAATAGAAATAACTGAGGCTCATAAGTGAGTCATCCAAATTATATATTCAAATACAATGGGATAATTATTCTTTCACATTTTATGGGATTTATAGCATTAAACTTAATTATTCTGTGGTCACTTTTAAAAGATTTGTCCTTTTAAGAAGATACCAGCAGGATCACTTATCATACCAAATTGACTAAATAAAGAATGATAGGAATTAATCATTTCTTTCACACCAGAAGTTAGAGGGCTGAGTTAGACTGAAAAATTCAATGCCATAGCTGAGATTTGAACCAAGATCTCCTGGTTTCCTGCCAGTTGCTTTGATCACTGAGCTACCATGTTGGCACAGCACCATATTTTCCAACTGGCTTACGTTTTTTCCAGTAAACCACAAGGAGATCTCAAATTATTTTGAGATGGCATGCCTCAAAGGCAACTTACAAACTCTGCAAGCACTTAAAGTACTAAAGTACTTTAGTTAACCAACTATTGGGTTATTTAAAGCGAATTAATTACATGGCTAGAGTGAAAGAAACAATTAATTCACATTAAATTACCTAATAAAAGGTTAACTTTAAAGCCCAGATTTTATAAATTGCCATTGAGGTATGACATCTCAAAATAATTTGAGATCTCCCTGTCCTTTACTGGGAAAAATGCAAGACAGTTGAAGAATTCAAGCTGTTGCCATTATATCTAGTCAACTGGTCAGAAATCAGGAGATCTGTGGTTCAAATCCTAGCTGTGGTATTGAATTTTTCAGTCTGACTCTACCTCTCCAAAGAATTATGGTTCAGCATATTCAAAAAACAACCTTTCAAGTGCTATAGGACCAAAAGAAAACAGGAGTACATAGAGACTAAACTTCTCAGTCAGGACAAGTTTTATATGAGGAAGACAAAGAGAAATTTGGAAACTAGGTTGAAAGAATATTTGAGAAGCAATAGATACAAGCACATAGAGTCTGTAGTAGTACATCACTTATGGTCTGAATATCATAACATAAAGGAAGAAATAGAGTTGATAAAATATGAAAAGAAACCTTTGGAACTGCACATTTTGGAAAACATCTTCATCACCAAAAAAAGAAGATTCTCTTAAGAATTTTTGAAGTTCCTGCCATGGATGAAGTCATCCTTTTGACAAGAGTAGAGGGCAACACAACACCGAGCTGGACATAACCACCTGTTGTATGTGGTGTCAGTCAATCTTGGAACTGAAAATAGGGTAAGATACCCTGAAATCGGTCTTCCCAAATGAAGGGGAAGTGGAGCAAAAAGTGAAAAAAATTATGGCGCTCCATTGTTTAAAATACTTCTAATTATTTGATATATTCCTCATATTTCAGCGAGAAAGTTGATGATCAAGATAAATTGTTTTTGTACCTCATATCGCATATTACAGTTGTGTTGAAGAATTCTGTTATTAGTATGAAGGAAAATGGAAGGCAATGCCATTTGCCAAATCAATGATGTGGAGAGAGCAGTAGAAGCACCATGATGACTGTTACTTCTGTATGTGCAAAATTGCTGTCTACAACAAAAAAATAAAGCAGGAATTGAATATCCAAATCTGAACTCGGTTACATGGGCTATTCCTCATGTACCCAAACTACCCATACCTACAATATTAGCAGCTCAGTTTTAGTGAAACTAAAAGCGGCTCCATGAACTCTGAATGAGTTGGTTTCTGATCCAGAAGAATTTGACAAATCACTACAATAGTTTAATCACTTTGAGTTAAATGATTTAGTAAGGGACTCAGGCCTCGCAGAACAAAAAAGTGAACTAGTGGGTTTGAGACTACAGAAGAAGAATTTATCACCTGGCACTACATTTTTGTGGTATAGGAATTACAAAATACAGTTCCACAAGTACTAAGCAGAAGAAGATCAACTTGAGTTTTATGTGAATGTGTGTAATCTTATTCAACAGTTTGGCAGGGAAGCATATGGACCAAGTAACGGGTGTCTTTTTATTGATTCCTCCAAATGAAGTCTTAAGACAGTGTTACTTCATAATGACAACAAAATAGCTTCAATGTCACTTGCACATTCTGCGAACCTTAGAAAGTCTTATGAAACTCTGAAGCATGTTCTTGAGAAAATAAGTACCATGATCATGAGTGGAGACTTGAAGGTTATTTGGTCTGTTACTAGGACAACAGAGAGGATATACAAAATCCCCTTATTTTCTTTATAAATGAGATAGCAGGGTGAGGAACAAACATTGGAAAATTGAACAGTGGCCTGAGAGGCAGCAACTGGAAACTGGATCAAAAATTTACTAATGTGCCTTTTGCTGATCATCAAACAAATTCTATGTCCTCCATTACACATAATACTTAACATGATGAAACATATGTAAAAGTACTTGATAAAAGTTGCCCTTGGTTTCAGTACTTAAGCACAATGTTTCCATCATTTTCATAGGCTAAAATCAGAGAGGGGGTATTTGATGGACCACTGATAAGGAAGTTGATGAGAGATGTTAATTTCATCAAGTCTATGAATGAAATTGAAAAACATGCATGGAATGGATTCAGAGAGGTTTTTGAGAAATTTCTGGGCAATGGAAAGATCCTCAACACAAGAAATTATCATAAATATGCTAGAGCATTGCAGACTGCTTGACTGTAATATGAGTTTGAAGCATTATTTCTTCAAGTGACATCTTGAGTACATCCCATTAAGTTTAGGGGCTACAGTGAAGAGTAAGGTCTTGAAAGAGGTTGAACTACATTATCAGAGATGTTGAGACAAACATATGATGTGAATTACTGCTTGTGTCTTGCATGTGACAAATCTATCAGAGACCACACAAGAAAATCATGTATACACTGAAGTTTCATAGGAAAAGAAAAAAGGGCACACAAGATAACTAACATACATTCTCAAATTCAGGCATGCTTTCATGTTATTATTCTTCTTTACATTCTTTAAAAGTTGTGAAATATTTTTGCAAATTTTACAATTATATTTTCACTGAACATTATCATATTACCAAAACGAGGTGTCCTATGTAAAAATGGAATGCATGTCCCTATTTTTTTTTGTACCCCAGAAAAAAAGTGTATGCTAGTGTATCCTAGTGATATTCAATACTGAGGCTCCTTTCAGACGATTAACTCTTTGTAACAACACAACACAGCACTGGCTGAAACTGTACAATCACAGCATTATATAAGAGTGTTCAGGTGAGCAACTTTCTGCCTGCAACTTTTAGGACACTGGTGCAGCAGCAGGGTTCGTACAATTGACTGCAATGACAAACCACTTCTAAGCGACTGAAGGACTTATCACATGAAGATGATCAACTTGAACTTCCATATGGTTAACTTGACAACAAAAGCAGAGCAACAGGGATTGGATATTGAGCAATTTAATTTATTAATTGAAAGTAAACCAGTATTATGGGATTTCAAGTGGCAACATATGCAAATAAAGTTTAGATGCTTGGATAGATGTATGCTCTAATATGCTAGTGCATTTCAGAAATTTGTCAGGAGAAAGGCAGAGAGAATTTAGTAACTGTTCTTTAGTATTATCACCACCACCACCACCACCACCACCATCATCATTATCATTATTATCCTCATCATTATCACTATTATTATTTAAAATACACACTCACTGACAATGGCACAGTCCTTATGAAATTGCCAGGGTTAAGATTTGCATGTATATTAATTATATTTAAGTAAAATTACATGAACCTATTTTTTATAGAATGTGAAGTCAAAGAATAAACCATGTAAAGAAAACCCAAATTCTGGGTTCAAATCCCAGCTATGGCATTGAAATTTTAGTCTGATTCGGCCTTCCACATCCAAAAAGTTTTATTAAATGTATTGTTGTTTGTTTATAAATATTTCTATTTTCACTACAAGATTTATTTTTTGTTGTTGCTTTGATATGTAAATATTCCATAGGGAGTTCCTACAAAGAATTTTATTAAGTCATTATTTTCATGATATATATTTGTATGCTTACTTTTCCTCCACGTACATAGTAGGTAGAGAAGTATTGTATTCCACTGAAAAATTGATATCTATCATTATTTCACTGGAAATATAGATTTTGGGGTCCCCTGAATAAAAAGAGCATTTTAGAAAAATATCCATATGTTGTGTGTGTGTGTGTGTGTGGGTGGGTGGGTTGGTGAGTGGGTGTGTGAGGAAGAGAGAGAGAGAGAGAGAGAGAGAGAGAGAGAGAGAGAGAGAGAGAACATAGTTCAGAAATGCAAATTGGGTGAAATACCAAACCTGATCCTCCTCACCAAATTACCCTTTACTTGGAAAAAGTTTCAAAACATTGATTTTCTCAAAAATAGCTGTAACAATTTTGAATAAAATTTCATATGCTTATGACATTTTGATGACAAATAACATTTATATCTTTAAATTTATTGAGAATAACTTCCGAAGATCTCTTTATTCTGGATGACTTTTGAATGACTGGTAAACCTTAAAAAAGAGATAAAAACTTACAGCATAAAAATTGAAATATCACTAAATCACACAGCTTATTTCAATTAGATTTTTGTGGAGTTAATCATTTTCAAGATGTTCCTTATGATTTTTTCTATTCAAAAATACTTATACTTTCCTCAAGTAGGATATTTGTTTTTCCTACTCCTGGTCAAACAAAGAGTAGAATTTCAAATCAATCACATAGTGACCTGCTCTTAAAAGATTTCACTATTGCTTAAGTCTAGTGTATACCCTTAAATTGCTCATCTATTCATTTGCAACTACAAGGAAAGATATAATAAAAGTATTTATGCAACTGTTTATCTAAATTAACATGAACTGGTTAAACAATGTGCTTTTTAAAAGACAGTTTGAAAATGGGTAGAGAAAGTCATGTGAATATAAAATATAAGATTTTTATATTTATACTGTCTCATAGCATAGTCAAACATAATCTATTTGACATAATATATTTTTTACATATTTGAGTACTTTTAGCATCGAGGTAATTCTAGTTGCAGCATAGTTGTTTGTAAGTTACACAGTATGAAATGGCTAGTTGCAGGAAGTTGTATGTTGTTGCACAGAGTTGACCGTCTGAAAGGAGCCTTGTCATTCAATTCAAATCCTGTTGAGTTTCAGTTGTTTCTCACAATTTCATTAAAAGAGGATGACTATCACTACTTCTTTTGTATATACAATGAAAGGTGCAAGCAGGTATTTGTAAAATAATATATCTTCTTTAAAATGAAGCATATAAGAAAATTAACTTTCAAAAGAATAATTTATATACCCACTAATAAATGATAGTAGAGAAAGTCGTATGAATGTAATACCAAATTTTTCTAAGTCTAGTCCAGCTTTCTAATTTATCGTTTACACATGGCTGGTTTAAAAGAATAGTCATAAAATAGTTAATGTTACAAATATTACATTTAAAAAATATAGAAAAGGATATACCTACAGAGGGGAAAAGGAAAAGCACCTCAGTACTAATTATAAGTATGAGCATCTTATATCACAGGAAGATTATAATCACCAGACTAAGGTAGCCTCCCTCCTCCTTTCAATGCCATCCCATTTATTCCCCTTGTAACAGAATAGCTGGAGATAGATTATTTTAACTTCCAGACAATGAGTGCATTGTTATGTCATGCTCTATTCATATTCTCTGTGATATATCCCCAATTTCAACTATGGTACTGATATGTATGTTATCTGCAGAATCAGCAAGAATTTCATAAACTGCAGACGTTATATGCCACACACAGCTATCAAATAAAGTTAGGCAAATGCAGGAAACAAACCAATTATGATGTATCACTGAATGTAGACTTATAGGTTATAGTCCATAACCTAATGCTCACCTACTGTAGTAGCCTCTCTTCCAACCTCACTTCATTGTTGGGCTATCATATTGTTGTACCAAAATGAAACATTGTAGCCTATGAGTTCCTTAGCAAAAATGTTTTAAAAGCTTTAATCTTTTGGTTGTAATGTTTATAAGTTGTATAATTTTGAAGCTGCTTACAGTGAAGGCATAATTAAATTGAATTAATTAATATGGTAGTATTAACACACACTTCACTTACTTTTATTGCATAGGACAATTGTTTCTTGGACCGTTACCTGCATCCTCAGCTGATGAACCACTACTGCTTGGATTTGGCTGCCAAGCTGTAGGAGTCAAGTCAAAAAAGCCAGAAAAATCTGCAGTTGCACATCACTTATGGGAATCACACCACAAAATCAAAACCCAACATAAAACTCTTGAAAGAACTTTCGAATCCATTTGAATTATCAACATGGGAGAAAATCTACATTCACAAATACTGCCTCACATTGATTAACATGATTGCTTAACCAATCTCATTACCCACCCAGCAGATGTCACCACAACCAACATCCAAGCAGTAGTGGTTGATCAGCTGAGGATGCGGGCAACTGTCCGTGAAACAATTGTCCTGTACAATAAAAATGAGCGAGGTGTGTTAATACTTGAATTAACACATTAATTAATTCAATTTGTAATGTTTATAATTCATAAAATGATTATATTCATTAATTGTGTTTAGAAGAGTCAATGATGACAAGCAACAATCAATTGTTGAAAGAAAAAGCAGCTTTTGTGGAAGAAATCTTACTATCTTGTATATTGTTGCCTATACTGTAAAACATTAATGAAGTAAGCAAGATAACTTACAGTATTTTATTTTAAAATCCACAAGTGATGCAAATTTCTGTAGCATAATGCTAAGGAGAAGAAAGAGTTCTATAAGTTTCTGCTCCTTGGTGCTAAATTATTATTAATAAAAGAAGCAACTATCTCTATTCATATATTATTTTTCCATGAAGTATTTCTATGAATACCTATTTTTAAAGGGCAGAAATTATATGTCAAAATCTGAAGGTATGACATAAACAAAGCACAATTCACTGCAACTTCACTGAACATGTGAGTTTATATGTGATATAAAAATAATTTTCCACTTTTCATACTTTATATTCTTTAGTCCGAGTACTGGAGAGAGGAGAATGAACCAATCTCATTAAATTGCTCATCTGTAAACATGGATAGTATATGACTCATTGAAATATGTGAAATTGTAGAGCAATAAATGTTATGTGTTTTTCCCATGCATGAAACTTAATATTTTATTTTACTGTTTTTGCAATTTTCCAAACAAAAAATGGTTTAGTCAATTAATCGGATTCAATTAAATGTCATTCAACTAAAGTTGGTAATAGAAATAGAAAAACAGATTGAAATAACTTGAAATTATATTAAGTTATGCATGTGAGCAAACTATGAGTATGGAAAGTGGTCTGGAATAGATCTTATCACCATTTGATCACAGCAACTAAAAGTAAAATTGGTACAGAAAAGTTGGCAAGTTCTCACTAAGAAATTACCTCATTTTTGTGCACCCTTGTGTTTGGTTCGTGTCTTTTCTTCTGTGTACAGCTGCAACATGTAGTATAGCCAAATGATTATTAGTTGATAATGATGAATATAAATCTACAGAGAAACTTAACAGTACAATGGATTTGCAGCATTATAAAAGCATGCAAAGCTTTTATTGAGTTTTTTTAATATATAAATGAAAGTTTCAAATGTTTGCATGCGTATCATGTAATATTTGTATGAAATAACAATAACAAGCCTTGATTGTTTTAAAGTGTTCTTGTCATTAAGCTACAAACAAATGCCTTATATTTCACAGCTGTTGAAACAACTGAAAAATGTGCCTGATAGGCAGTATATTATTTTTGTATTACCATTGCTTTTTATATTTTCAGTGAACCAGAAAAGTCCATGTTTTGTACTAGCCTGTTTAGAATTTTTTTTTTCTTTTGTATGAAGTGGATGTAATGCTGCTTACAAATTTTCCTCATACTATCTCTCTCTCTCAAATTATTTTACTTTGCATTATTTCTCTCTCTTCTAGCAATTTTGCACGAGTATACAAAATCGTAACACAGCCCACAAGGTAAACACAAATACTACATACTTGCTGATTATGAAAATGGCAACTGCTAATCCTCTTAACAACAAAACATTTTTGTGTGTGTGTGTGTTTATTTAAACTAGGGTCTAGTTACCACTGCCACCAACTGCCATCCATCTAATGTACACGTCCCACATAGGTATGTGTTCTTAAAATAATTTTTCTGTGCAGCCACACATGATTACACACATTGTTTTTTTTTTTTTTTTTTACTTTCTCTACACGTACTCTATGTACATAGTGTATAGAGAAGGTATTTCACTCCACCAAAAAAATTTGATACCGAGATTTCACCAGAAATATGTTTTAGGGTCTCCTGTATCCAAAAAAAGTATTTTTAGAAAGAGGTCTGTGTGTGTGTGTCCGTGTATAAGTGTGTAGGTGTGTCCATGTGTCCGTGTGTCTGTGAACACGATAACTCAAAAACAAAAAGTCTGTAAAATACCAAACTTGGTATTTAAGTTTAGTATCCTCCAGGCATGCGACGCAAAGATTTTGAGAAACATCCCCCCCCCACCCCAAACTACCTTTTACATGGAACTTTTTTCAAAAATTTTGATTTTCTAAAAAAATGGCTCTAACGATTTTGATTAAAATACAGGGTGTATATAAATGAATATTAGGGTTTTAACTCTTTATAATATTTATTACATTCAACTTACAGTAATAAATTATATGTCAAATGAAAAAGCAACTCAAACAGTTTTGTTTGTTGGCACAAGTGCGCATGTGCGTGCAATGTTTCTGCCGCAATCCGATAGGCAGCGGTAGTAGCAAAGATGGCGACTAGTAAACAGAAAATGTTTTGTGTTTTGCAGTTTGCAAAGACCGAATCTGTAGTTACTGTGTAACGTGCATTCCATAGTAAGTTTGGTTGTGATCCTCCTAGTGATAAAAACATTCATAGATGGTATAATCAGTTTGAAGATACCGACTGTCTTTGTAAAGGGAAGAGCTCGGGACGACCAGGAGTAAATGAAGAGACTGTTGAGCGAGTGAGAGAGTCGTTCACTCGTAGCCCAAAGAAATCAGCCCGGAAGGCTAGTCTTGAATTACAAGTTCCTGTGTCGACTGTTTGGAAAGTTGTAAGAAAACGCTTACAGCTACATCCTTACCGTTTACAGTTATTACAGGCTCTAAAGCCGACAGACCATAGATTACGTGCCAAATTCGCAAACAACATGTTGTTTCATGACGATTTTGTGGATCGCGTTGTCTTCAGTGATGAATCGACCTTTCACCTTAGTGGACATGTTAACACTCATAATGTGTGCATCTGGGGCTCAGAAAATCCTAATGAGATTCCCCTAAAGTGAATGTTTTTTGTGCCGTATCCCAGCGAAAAGTTTATGGGCCTTTCGTTTTTGGTGAACCTACTGTAAGTGGCACTTCTTACCTTGATACACTAGAGCAATGGCTCTTCCCTCAGTTGGAAGAAAATGAGCCAGAGAACTTAATTTTCCAGCAGGATGTGCGCCACCTCACTGGCATAATGAAGTACGCGATTGGTTGAACGTCACTGTACCCGAGCGCTAGATAGGCCGCAAGGGCCCCAATGACAGGGCTTGCTATACATGGCTTCCACGTTCTCCTGACCTAACGCCATGCGATTTTTACCTTTGGGGCTTCATCAAGGATCGTGTGTACGTGCCTCCGCTACCAGCTGACCTCCCTGAATTAAGAAACTGGATTGAAGCAGCTGTTGCTACAATTACTGAATACACGCTTATCAACGTTTGGGAAGAACTCTGCTATAGACTTGATGTGTGCCGTGTGACAAAGGGTAGTCATATTGAACCTTTATAAGCTTCTTAGTAAAACTGTTTGAGTTGCTTTTTCATTTGACATATCATTCATAACTATAAGTTGAATGTAATAAATAGTATAAAAAGTTAAAACCCCGATATTCATTTATATATACCCTGTATTGTATATTAAATATATTTACCTGACAAATAAAACGCATATTTTGAATTTTCTGGGAACAGCCTCTGAAGACTACTTTATTCTGGGTTAATTTTACAGAATTTTGCACAAATGCTAAACCGTAAGAGATGGACAAAAACTTACCACACAACAAATGTAGAGCACTTTAAGACACACAATTTATATTATATACATTTTTTTCAGGGAGTTGATTGTTTTTGAGATATTCCTTGTTTTTGGTTTCAGCTATGAAAAACACTCTTTTCTAATATAAGAATTTGTCAACCCCTATCCATATAATCAAAGGAACTTCAGTCACATAGCAACCAGCTTTTGACTATCATTTTAACCTATAGTACTCCCTTATTTTGCTTCTACTTTCAAGGAAGCAAGTAATAAGACTATTTCTGATAGTTTTTTTTTTTTTTTTCTCGATTAGCATGAAGTAAATAAAAGCATAAGCTTTTTAACAATAATTTGTTGCAAAGATGTAGAGAAAGTCATGTGAATGAAACACATCAGATATTTTCTTTCCCTGCTATGTTAGTAGAGTTGTATAAAAGTATCATAGTAAGATTTCACCAGAAATACGTATTTTGAGACTCCCTGAATCAAATAGTTTTAGAAAAATGTATGTGTGTATGAACAGCACAAGTCAAAAATGATAATTTTGTTAAATACCAAACTTGTTATTTATGTTCAGTAGCCTAAGGATGTGACAAGAACATTTTCAGGAAACCATCCCAAACTACGCTTCATATTGAGTATTTTTTATAATGTTTGACTGCCTCAAACATGGTTCTAAGGATTTTGAATTAAAATGCCATATATTTGACATAAGTTTATAACAAATGAAAAGTATATCTTAAACATTCTGGAAATAGCTGTGAATTCCTCTTTGCTCTGGATGATTTTTGCATAACTAGTTAATCATAACAAATAGACAAAAACTTACTACACAAAAATTGTATATCTTAAAGCAGACATTTATGTCAGATAGCTTTTTTTTTTTTTTTAATGGAAATTTAAATTTAAATTAAGCTTTATTTATAGACGCTCTTTAATTTCTGTGGTTCTTAGATTCCCATTCTATCTTTGGCATTAAAGACCGCTTAATTTTGCTCAGATGCCTATTCTTTCAGGTTTGAGGTTCTTTTATGTGCCGTAGATTTATGACACGGGACCCCTGGCTTTACTTCCCTTCTGAAGGAAGCCATGCTAAGGATTTTTATGCCTGAAAAAATCCATTGCCCTCGACCAGGTTTGAACCCGCAACCTTGGGTATAGCAGTAACCACTATACCATGCAGGGCAACTTTTTTAATGAAATTAAACATTTCTGAGATATTCCTTGTTATTGGTTTAAATTTTCCATTACTTAATACTTTTTTCAAATGGAAATTTGTTATTTGTTTTTTTCAACCTGATCTTGCAAGAAGGACAAAATTTTAATTCCTAACACATGGCTATCTGCTGCTAAAGATTTGATTATCCCTTTAGCCTAGTACACTCCCCTATTCCTTTTGTACTGCAAGGAAATATGAAATAAAACCATTACTACTGGCTGGAGTATAATCCGGGCTTGTGGGCCGTGGTCTACTGAGCTCCTCCTTCTTCTTCCCAGATGTTTTGTCTGCAACTACGGCAGACATCTTTGGTGGTAGCGGCGAGGCTGAAGTGCTCTAGTGCACGTTTCAACTGCGACAGTTATACAGTTATACTCCAGCCAGTATTGACACCTGCCGTGAAAGCCTAAGAATTTCGAAAAACCATTACTGCTGATGTTTATCTCGATTAGCAAGGAGTACATAAAAGAATACGCCTTTGTGAGAAGAGTGTTGCAGAACATGTAGAGAAAGTCATGTGAGTGTAACACATCAAATTTTTTTACATCACAAACTAAAGCATTACATGCCTTTTACCTAAATAACATGCTTATTCTGCCACTGTCATTCCCTCTTGTTATATCCCATTTTTTCTCTGTGTCATTCTGATATCAACTTATTCATAAAATGGAAGTCAACTTCCTGACTTTACAGTTTTCCACCAATATGAGCAAGGTAAATGTAACAGTTAAAATACATGCAAATAGTGGTAAACATTACATAATAGATAACAAGGAAAAATTCAACCTCAAACAATAACAAAATGTGGAAATTAGCAAAATTAACATGTTAAAATAAAATAGGATATGAATATAAAGATAACTGTTACTTTCAAACGTATTTGTTACGCTTATAATTTTGAAAAACCATATAGGCAAGTGATGTTTTAAAATATTTAAAGAGCCCCTTATAACAATTGATTTAATTCTTTGAGAGGGAGTTTGAAATGCTTCCAGGTCTCTTCCAAAACACTGTGTATAACACCACACAGGTTCCAACACTTTCTTACTAATGCTTACTTTGTATCTTACTTTACTGTAACAAATAATCAGTAATCTAAAGTCCTTTATAATCAATGCAATCATCTTTCTGTATAAAGTTTAAGATACTTTTATAATACACCTTAGATTCAAGCTTTAATAAAACTTAAATGGCAAACCTTTTCCCAAATGTCATTAAATAAGCATTTATATTTCAATAATTAATACAGATTAACTCTAGGCTCTGATACTAAATGTATTATTTCTGCTCAAGTTATATTCTGGTGAGACTGTTACTCAAATATAATATCATTTTAATGGTATAATACATTTAATCAAAATAAACACAGTAATAAACTAAACTTTTGTTTTAAGAATATTACAAATAAAAACATTCACATTTTATAAAAATCATATACATTCCAAAAAGCCCAACTTCCAATATTTATATCACAATATTAAAATATATCAGCAGCAATAAAATACATTATCTCATTAATATTGAAATTGAAAATGCCTCTGATATACAGATTTAATTTTGTGACCAGACTGATAGCAGCCATTTTGGCAGTGGTATGCATTTTTATTTTTACCCCAAAAATATAAAAATAATAAAAACAGTATGTTTTCATAGTAGTATAATAAAGCAATAGATGTCTTAAGCAGTTTTTTGCATTTTTGAATCACTAACATTGTGAAAACTTACTTTTTTGTTAGAACTGAAGTAGAATTTAAAACTTTTGATATATAATAACACTGTAAGTATTATTTTTGAGGATATAGCAGTTGTCATATGAATTATCAGCAGTGGATGTTGTGACAGCATAGAGTAGATCTTTGCATGGATGCTAAATAGAAAATATGGCTTACTCTATTTTTTTAAAGCAAAGAAGTGTATTTAACTATTATACATTATGCTATTCATTCTGGTAAATTTTGTAATTGGCATGGGTTGTAAGGACACCAGGTGCACTGTAAATGATATACTGAAGTTCATGTAAACTTTCATTATCTTTAAAGTTATACCTTAAGGCTCTTTTTTATTTAATGGCTGCTTTTATTATGCAATACATTCAGAGGGCATCATGAATATTGCAGATTAAAGGAGAACAGATCAACATCCTTCAATGGCGGCTTACCTGCTGGGCCTGTTATTATCGCTGAAGCTGCTACTTCACATACAAGCAACCATCCAACACTACAACAACCAGGATTCCTTCTGAATGTGTAGCATAATAAATCCTTTGGCCACACTAACAATTTATTTCTTAAAAAAGTTATCTTACATTATTTTGGGGTCAATTTACTACTTATTTTATGAACGATAATGATGCTTGGTATTTATTTTTTGAAATATAAAATTCAGAAAAACATGTAGTTTATATATACAGAAACTTTATTTTAAATTTTGAAAAACATTCTATTAATTTATAATGTTCTTTTGGCAACATTCCTAGGATTTATAAAGATGTTTGATATTGTAACACTTTTAGGGAACTGTTTTAAACACAGCTATTTGAAAGAATGTCATGCATGTTCCATGCCAGTTATAGCGACTGTATGCCAAAATACACTGATATGCAGGAGTTTGAATATTAAAATAACATTTGTCCTTTAGTAGATTTTATTTAAAATATAACTAAGTATAATAATAACTTTAGAGACTGTTACAATTGAATTAATATTAATAACACAATTAAATAAATCTTCCATCTGCCTTCCACTGAGAAAATACTTACACCTTATCCAATAATAAGTAACAGCATTTAGTATCAATTTAACTTTATTATTTTAGTATTCATAAATAAAAATAAAAAAATAAAAGCAATTGGTATTTAGTCTTAAATATATCAAACTATACTTAACAGAGAATTTGTCAAGGAATGTTCAGCTATGGGATTCACCTCTGATTATTTCTTTCCCATCTATCCCCAAAGCATTGTCACAGATAAACTCAAGATAGGCTTTTATTCAATGATAATTTGGTGATAGCATGCCTGGGTAGTGTGGTGGTAGCATGTCTGCCTCACATTCAAAAGGTCGTGAGTTTGAATCTCGCTTAGGGCGAGTTTTCCCTTATCCTGAGAAGATGAATGTCAAGTAACTTTAAGCTCCATGGACCCCGAGATCATTTGAGCATCATTTCACCAATTCCAGTCATCGTCCAATATGACCAACCAGGTTAAAGGATTGTTAAACTTAAAAAAAAAAAAAAAATGGTGATACTCTCCAAACAAAAAAAAAAAAAAAAAAAAAAAAAAAAAAAAAAAAAAAAAAAAAAAAAACATTGGTGATACTCTCAGGAAGTTACTTCAAGCTATAGATAACATTTTCTGGCTTTTATAAGGTGAATGGTGTAGTATACATATCAGGATTTGAATTGAGCATTCTGATGTCTGAGAGAAACTCTCTGACACATTAGCTGAAATGAATATCAAAATAGCATTTTTTAGCTTAAAACATTACACTCATTTGTTGAATTTATGTCTTGCAACTTAAAAGGCTAGAATTTATCCCTAGAGAGAGAAAATTTCCAGTACATGCTGTATATTTGAGAGCTGTCTGGAAGTACCCGTCCTAACAAAGAAAGCATAAACATTTTGGGGAAAAACATCTTTATTTCTCTACATAGTCTCCTTTCAGCTTGATGTTCAATAGCTTCGATACCCTGTTTATAGTGAGAACTATCGAGGTCTACAAAATAGCCATCAACTGCAGACTCCACCTCTTCATTGTTGGCAAATCTTCTATCACCAAACCATTTCTTCAAGTTTGGAAACAGAAAATAATCAGAGGGGGCTAAATCTAGCATAGGCTGCATGAGGAAGCATTTCAAACTTTAACTCATTGATTTTGGCCATGGCGATAATGGACTATGAACTGGTGCAGTGTCTTGATGAAACAAACTTTCTATTTCACTAAATGAGGTCGTTTTTACTTGATTTCAGCACTCAAATGCTGTAACAAGTTTGTATAATATTTGCCATAGATTACTTTTCATTTTTTTGAGATAACCAATGAAAATTATCCAGCGTGCATCCCAGAAAGCTGACGCCATGACCTTGCCTGCAGATGGAACTGTCTTCCCCTTCTTTGGAGCTGATTCTCCCTTTCCAATCGGCTGTTTTAATTGTCCCTTTGTCTCAGGTGTGAAGTGATGGACCCAGGTTTCATCCATTGTTATGAATCAACGCAAAAGCTCAGTTTTATTGGAGCGAAAGATTGCCAAACACTCGACTGAAACATCCTCATGATGCTGTTTTCATTCTATTGTGAGCAAATATGGCACTCACCTTGTATACAACTTTCTGAAATGTCCGCTAGCTCACGCACTTTCAGTCGGCAGTCATCCAATATCATTTTGTGGATTTTCTTTACAATTTCTGGACTGGTAAACTTGTCTGGTGCAATGCTCATCTTGGCAGCTCATACCATAGCATTTAAACTCTGCCACCCAATATTTCACTGTTGTAAACAAAGGAGCAGACTCCTCCAAAGTAGATTCTAGCTCAGCTTTAATATTAGTTGGACTAAGACCTTTCAAATGAAAATATTGTATCACATAATGATGGCTAGTTTTACCCATGTTTACAAATTTGCTGAGAACATTCACTAATGATGGCTGCCAAACAAATGCTAAACAATGTAAAATCATCAAACTTCAAAATTAAACTTTCTAAGTTTGGTATTTTTTACTATTCTTTTTGTTTGAAACAACAACCGCTACCTATACATCAGGTCGGATACACTACACTCATATTATCTGAGACAAGCAGAATCCCTGCCTTCTTCCCATCAGTTCAAACTTCAATCTGTTGCGGAACTTAATTCATTCCTGGATAGTATAGTCAGATTGAAAAATTGAATGCCATAGGATTAATTCATTCTTAATTATCTTGTGAATCTTGGCTGCTGTAAAAAACATGAATGACTTATAAGTACAGGGTCTGTCTTGTCTATGAACAACATGACTCTAGAACAATTGTTTTTAACATCAGTTTATGGAATATAAATTCAGTATTTTCCAAGGTGAAGGTGAAGGTTTTTAAGAAAGTCTCTTAACCCAAATTACCCTTAACTTGGAACATTTTTTGTTGTTAGATTTCTCCCAAAAATGACCACAACAATTTTGATTAAATTACCAATTGGTTAAGATGTATAATATTAAATTTTCTCATAGTCTGTTAAGTGTTCATCATTCTGAATGACTTTTGCATAATTGATAGACCAAATATTACTAAACAATAAATGCATTGGTTAAAATACAAAATTTATGTCAATTAGCACTTGCTGTGTCTTAACCATTTCCAAGAAATTCTTTGTTACTGTTTTGAATCTTCAGATACTTCAATTTGTTTCAATTTATAAGTCTTTATTCTTTTTTTCTCATGGCCATGCAGGAGGTATGGATTTTAGTCATAAACAATCTGCTTTTTGAAGTTATGATTTGTCAGGTTAACATACTGTATTCTTTTTAAAATTGCAACAAAATGTTTAACAATGTGTAGATAGAAGAATGAGCTTTTGTTAAAATAATTTGTAAAAGAGTGAGTAGAGGAAGGCACATGATGTAACATACGATTTTCCCTATACTGAGTGTTCTTTAATTTTGCCAATTATTCACATATTAGACAAGATATGACATCAGGGCTGACTGGTAATCCTTTAGTATTCAAATGTTAATGAATCTGTAGGTACACCAGATGTCAGCAATTGCTACATAAAGGATTAAGAAAAGATGAAAGAGTTTGAAATCTGAGATTGAATGCATAATATTTCCAGGTTTTCTGAAGCATTAGTTTTCTTTAATTGCAGAGTTACAGCAGATGAGATAACAAATAAAATTACTATTCAAAACATGAAAATCAAATTGACTTTTCTGTAAGAAACATAGGTGTATCCTCAAATTTCAAAACATTTTCTAGGAGTTAATGTAATAAAACTTTATGAACTAACAATTCAATGTGTCCATGATTCCATTGTAAGCACATCCTCACTCCCTCACGAACTTAAGGAAGACAGCATCAAGCATTGAATCAAATTGAAAAAAAAAAAAAAATTGAATTGAATAGCTCATTTTACATGAAATTTCTTATAACTAGCAATGGTACAAAAACAGCATACTAACTGCATAAAAAAGGGAACACAATGTCTTGCATGAACAAAAACAAAATACTTAAAAATTCTTATTTGCTATACTTCAATAATTTAAAATACTACCCATTAAATCTGAGTGTTTCCTTAAATACTTCTGACTCAGCATATATAACATTCAAAATTTACACATCTAATTTTAACTTAACTGCTGCCTTACCTGAATAGGCATGCAGGTAATTGTCATGGCTTATGGATCTTTAAGTATTGCACTTCTGTAGTGGCTCACCCTCCAAATAACAATAAAAGCAAGATATTAAATATTTACTTATTGGCATTTTAATATGAATAAATATTGACACTATGGCCAAAAATATTCATAAATATCTCTGACAATGATGAATTGTAGTCGCAGTAGTAGTCATAGTGACATCATGTAATGCATGAACACACAGGCATTAGGTGTTCACAGTAATAATAAGTAGTAAATAGAAAGCAAAGTGCACCATTCTGTACAGCTGCATGCTGCACTATGACCGCAGGAGATTTTAGTGCTCCTAAACAGATGTACTTTTTCAACTCCATAGTGAAGTGGAAATGTGATAGTTGTCCACAAGCAAAAAGTGATCAGGCCAACTTTCCATTTTGGCCTCCAGATGCCTTGAGATTAAAGAGGGTCATTGTAAGAAACCATGCCAACAGTACTATGTATATCAATATAAAGGAATTTCTGAAGATATCAGAAATTATTCCCAAGAGACCATGATAAGTTGGAAACTTTTTTTCCATGGACATGCAGCTTTTTATGATCACAAGTACCACTGAAAAATACTAAGTACCATCTCATTTGCTATATGAGACAATCTCACTTGAGAATTACCCATTTCATATTTTAAGAACTATCAAATTGTCTCAGTGGGACATTATTTATTCTGTAATGTTTTTAAGCTTTGTTTTTCTGTTTCTTAGATATTTTAAGTTATTTCAATAAAAGATATGGTTGTAACATTAACCATTATGTATTGAAGAGTAAAATTAAGCACTATTTGTTTAATACTTAAGCAGAGCCTGTTATTGAGGTCTGCTAAATACAAGAATTCTGAATTATAGTTTGTTTTTTTACATGGCTTCTCTAGCAATTAGTAGCAATATGAAAACCCATACCAACTGCATAAAAATGAAAACAAAAGCCCTGTACAAACAAAATCAAAACACATGAAGCATCTTATTTGACATACTAGGTATTTCTGTACCTACTTTCCCTTGTCAAATAAGAATCCTTTACAACAAGTTTAGCTTTATGTTTGTCAATTGAGCCATCAGGATTTATCTTTATTTTTGTATACCCACTTGTAAGGAATGGCTCTAGCTCCTGTATGTTCTTCTTCCATGGTTCATGTCTCATTTCTTTCAATGACTTCACCTTGCATCCTTCCAGTGTATATTTTGTCCAGATTGGACAATATCTTCAGGTTCTGTAGCATCTGCAATAAATACCTCAGCTAATACTGTCCTCCCAACACAAGAAGGCAAGCAGGGCCTGAGGGGTGAGCGAGCGAGGAGGGGCTTGAACTGTTACTAGTGGATGTGTTTACATTTACTACTACGTGTGTATATGAACCAACCTACTGCTGCCAGATCTAATGCTGTTTCAGTAACTGCAGTGATGTATTATGCACTATTTGGCTCTCACTGCTAACACGCGCTATGGCATATAGTACTACAGCTATATAATATTTTGTTACTTTTATTCTTGGTTTAATATTTAAATGCAGAGAGCGGCAGCGACAGCAGCAAAGATGAGGACTTCTCCGAATCGAATCTTGCACGACAGCTGGACTTCTAGCTAAGTGTGAGTTATGTGACAACACTGTGTATTTTAGATGAACCTAACATCCTTGTCATATCCAGATGTTGAGCATAAACATCATGTGGACAGCAAAGGTGTTTACGTAAGTGCTTACGTTATGCATTCCTCTACCTTGCCTTCTTGTGGTGGGTCATCTGTATAATATATTTAATCTTCAAGTTGTTTAGGAAATAAAGTTTTGTCTTTCAGCTGTCTTTGGGTTCTTCCCTGGAGAATTCACATTATGATCTTCTTCAAAGAATTCCATGGATTTTCCTCTTCCTGAAGATCTTCCACATAGTTCTTGTTTCCCTTTTCTGGGTTCTGTATTATCAACTGAAGCCTTCCTTCACAGTTCATGACTCTCTCATTGCGTGTAACATGGCATGAGCAGATGAAAGCATTGGCTTCTTTGATCCAAATTTGAAATCTCTCATTTCCATCATATCCAACCAGATAACCTTTTGTTGCCTTATTGCTCATTTTCCTCCTCTTTTGTTTATGAATGTGGGAATAAGCAACAGACCTAATGATCTGCATGTGCTTTACTCTGGGCTTCTTTCCCATTCATATCTCATAAGACTCACACTCTTTACTGAATATTTCCCATTCTGTTGAGTAAGTAGGCAATGTGTGTGAACAAATTCAGTCTAAATTACAAATGAAAACTCTGCTTCAAGATTATAATTCCTCAGGACTCTGCCATTTATACTATTGTTCTATTTTCTCTCTTACTTCTGCCAGATTGCTCTGAGGTGTAAGATTTCTGTTGAAGTAAAAGTAAATAGCAGAACTTTGTGAAATCATCTTTAAAGGGTACAAAATTGTAACATTTCCTATAGAACATATCAAATGAAACCTGTTGAAATGTGCTCTTCAGGCTTGCTACACTCAGTTATAGAGCCAAACCTCAATATGTGTGTGATTTTTCCATATACACATGGTTCACATGTCTGATCATTATTGCTTACTTTCGCTGCATTTGATGGCTTAGTACAAATGTCACATGTCTCTTGTCTTGGTGACTAAAGTGCTCAAGATGTAGCTGAAGAAGTGAGGATTCTGATTTAACTATATTCACTTCTATTAATTCCTCTGCAGTTAGCTCTCATAGCTGTCTTATAAAGCTATTTTCCTGTAATTCATGAACCTTGAAGACACAAACTTTATTGATTTTCAGCATCACGCAATTACAGTTGACTCAAATTGGCTCTTAGAAAATCTGTCCTGGGCAGAGAGAACTGAAAACAAGTTCTTGCTGATCTCTGGATCATACTAAACACCATGTAAGCATTTAAACTGTTGTTGACTATTCACAAATGTAACTATTTTAAGTGTTTCCTTCTCTAATGCTGGAAAAGTCCTTTCATTTGCTACTGTAATGCCATGTAGAGTCTTGAAACTTTCAAAAGATAAAAGTTTTTCCTGCTTTTAGTAAAGTGCCTAGAAGCTCCATTATTAATATACCAGTCTTCTGAGCTATCTTTTGTTGAATATATTCAACCATCAACAAAGACAAGTCCTTGATTTATGGCTGAACAGGAAGGTTTCTGTTTGATACAGCCTTTCCCAGGTCAAAATAAGCTTTTGGTGGTCTGCCATCCATTTTTGACGCGTCTTAACCCAATGTCCTCTAGAACCACAATAGTTGCAATTTCCACTCTTCTGGAAATTCTGACTTTTGTTTGGTTTTTCTGCTTACACTGTAATTGCTTCCTCTTCTACTTCCTTGCCCTTCTTAAGACTTCATGTCCCTATGATGAGCACACAATTGTGTTGTGAGCTTATCAAGGGTTTGTTTATCTTCTTGGAAGTAGCCAACTTGACTTAAATGAGGGATATTCAACTGCCAGTTCATCTAGAATCTTGCAGTTTAGTAGCTTTCATTTTTTTTATGAAGAACTCTGTTCAACTCATTCCATAAATTTTTCAGCTTAAACAGATAAGTTGCCATGTCTTTGTCCTTTCCATTTGAATTGGAAAGCCTGCATGCAAATATTGTACAGCTGAGTTTCAGATGATGGTTCATATAGTTCACATAGCTCGAGCCAAGCATCTCTTGTATTTTAAAAATGCATAAGCTTCTGCACATTCTCTTCTGTCATAGTGTTTTTTAACTATCCATAATCTATTAAAGCGTTATCTGTTTGATGTTTCTACAGCAGAGCCTTTTATTGAGGTTTGCTAAATAAAAGAATGCCTAACAACAGTTTTTTTTTCTACATGGCTAGTAACACCACACATTTACAAAAACAACATACCAATTGCATAAAAAGTGAAGAAAACAAGCGTCCCACACAAACAAAAGCAAAATACCTGAATCAACTTATTTGATATGCTTAAATAAGTTTTAAGTTGCATGTCAAAAACTGGTGTTGACAGTGTTAGTTGGAATGAATTACTACTTCCACCTCTCTACCACTTCTGTTTCCCATTTATTTGCTGGCTCAAATGTTGATTATTGCAAATTTGTGATTTATGGTGTTATAAAATATGTTTTTTATTTTATCTAACTGAAACCTGTAAAATTAAATCTGTGGAATAAAAGAATGGTAAGGGAATAATATTGACTCAATTTTATGCTGTGCTATTTTCTGCAAAATATTGAATTGCCTTTCCTAGTTTAGTAGTCTTGACCTCATTCTTGATCAATGAAGGTAGTCACTCAAATTTCCACTTGACTGTGGAACAGTGGAAGGATGGTTTAGAGTGATAAATAACTGTAAATGTAAGCCATTCCAAATGGAGAATGATTTGGAGAACAGCATGCCTTTATATAATCTAAGTGAAGATTGGAAGTGGATACACTGTGCTCCTTCTTCTGGTGGCTAGGATTTCAACCTGTTGTTACTTTAATGTCATTGCAGATGGTAACAAAGGCACTAAAACAATTACTTGCTGCCTACAAATTCAGAATGAGCCAATATACATCAATTTGACAAAGTACTGGTTATGCTGAGGCTCAAGGCAGCAGCATGAGTATAAGGACCTAGGTTTCTTAGAATCCTGATGTGAATGCAGTAAAATATTTATTGAATACATTGAAATAATAAATTCAACTAAGATCCATGTTGATACCTATCTTTATTGTAGCTTTCCTTGAAACAAGTTTTGTCATTCCTCAAGAAATCTTTTGCATCTTAATCACAAATATGTCTGCAGGAGGCTTTCTTAAAATCTATAGAACAACATATGAGGAAACTTCCAAAGGATTATATCCAAATGCTTCTGGATCAATAATGTATATTGTATATTTCAGTTCCTAGATCCTTTCATGTCTAAATGTTCAATATAAAACTTCCATTCTGTTCGGTTATTAGAAACCATGTCATCATCATAACTTCCAGAAACTTTTGTGAATTTTTGTATTTCTCCGAGAAACTTGAATCAAATTTTAAAGCCAATTTGCAATTGTAACTAATTTTGAAACAGAACTAATTGCAATTTAAATTAAATTGAGGGAGAGATATAACATGACACCAAGTAATACTTTAGTTTGTAAGCTTTGATAAAATAATGAAAACACATTTTAGAAGAACTATCACTAATTATTATTTTAAAGTGGGTTAAAAATGGCAGCAAAATAGTAGTGTGTTGTGAATGTAAGCATAAAAAAAAATTCCTCATTTTATTCAGCCACATGAGTATATTTGCAGAAAAATACCTAACTTCTTCTAATTACGAAAGATAAAATAATTTACACACGCACCACACTTTTTTTAAACTCAAGTTTGCGTGAGTGTGCACATGTATATGAGTTTGTACAAGCATGTGTGCATGCATGCTTTTATTTTGATTATCCATCTGCTGTCTATAATGAAACTTCAAAATGACTTAATTGTTAAACAGAAGAATAATGGATGATCTGTCTGAAAGTAGTTTCTGATCCATGGAGTCCTTAGAAATAAAGATTTTGCTCTTTCTGGAATCAAACCAGGATTCTTTTGCATGCCAGCCAGGAATGCTAACCATCACATATACAAATGGTATATAAGCACTACAATTTCCTCTTTATGTGATAGAGATATAGTGTTCAATCACTTTAGTTCCACTTCAGTTATTTTTACACCTAGACGTACAAGATTGTTAACCTCACTGTATAATAGGAATTATTATAAAGCATTTTTAAGCCAAATTGATTTAATTTTCAGCTTATGTTATTGCAACGACAGATATTTTGGCCAAGTTGCAAATTAACCTCCTCACTGTACCAAAATTAATTTAACTGCACTGCTTTTATTATAGTTTTCAAATCCAAAATTGTTATATCATAGAAAGTACATTTTTAATATAGTGTTTAAATATTATGTCTTCAAACCACTCTTAAAACAGATTCCTTTTTTTTTTTTCCCCTTCTTTTTTCTTGAAATATATTAGTTAATTTTAGCCAGTGTCAAGTCTCATAGAATTTTTACTTTAAAAAACTGAGATCAAAACTAAGAAAGTATGTATTACTGAATAAGGAATATGAGGTAGTAGTAATACTTTCCAACTTTCGGTAAGTTGATTTCTACAATAGTTCCTACAGTGATGATATCCAAAAGCTATTCTTTTCTTGTATTTAAATGATTTTCTGGAGATATAATTGCTGGTGGAATGGATATATCTGATTCAGAAATACAATTTATGAACTAAAATATAGAGCACCCTTGATTGCTGAATTTCGTAATAATTGATGGTCTTTGCACAGCTTTAGCTTTGCTCTTGAAGTGTTATTAAATTTCAATAATGCTGTCAAGTCTCCTTATTTATTTTTCCTTGGCTTAAAAAGTTAGGCTATGAATTACATTAACAGTTTGCAGTTTTCTTAAGAAATAATATGGTATAAATGAGTGGTATTTTTAAATCAAGATTACTAAAATTGCTTAGGCTTTGTATAGAGTTTTAATTTTGGGAGCAACAGAGAAACAAGCACAAACTTAATAGTTAAATATATCCAGTAAAATGGAAAGGCATTTGGATGCTGAATATGGATAATAATCATAAATGGTGAATTAGGTAAAACAAAACATTAAATGCATTGTTGATGAACATTGTAGGCTGAATGAATGGATATTAATGAGAACCTCAATTGAACCCCTTAAAACTAGGTAATGTGTAACTATCACAGCTTGCCCAAAGGTTTACAAGGCATGGTGATACTGTGATGGTTCACCATTCTTTTCATGGTATAGGAACTAAGCACCAGTCTCAAACTCAGAATAAAGATGAAATTTTTCGAATAACAGAAAATTTTCTCCAGCTAACATCAACTTCAAGTTTCTTTGTACACTATGCCAAAAGAACAGTCATTAGGAAAATACAGAAATGTCCTTACTAACAGGTTTCAAAGTTATATTTTTTTTAGAGTAGAAACTCCTTTACCAATAAGAATCTTATATAGGGAAGAATAAACTATTTTTCAAAGAGTAGGTGTTAACACTTAAATAGAATTGAAGCTATCAAGCATGAAATAGCTGCTTGCTTAAGGAAGACATTCTCTCAATCAATCAATCTGTTTTTTCTTTCCAAGGGTAGACCCTTCACTGAGAACTTGGCCTCCTCCATTCTTTTCTATTTTCTGCTTTCCTCTTTGTCTCAACATATTAGTCATTTATTTTTTTGCATTATCTGGAAACTACTTCTTATCCAAAGCTTTTTCCCATTCACCATTGTGCTTTACAAATAGTATCTTTTTTCTTTCTTTTCCCACTCCTTCTAAAACATTTCACTAAGTATAGGAGGCATACATGAAAATTTGGGTAGCCGAGAGAATTAGTGTTCCAAATAAAAAATCACATTATCAAAATAAGAGATGAAAGATAAGAGGGATATGTTGAAAACAAAGAGAATGGTGGAAAAGCAAATAAAACCTAACCAAATTTAGTATGTATTGCAAAGCTATTGCTTGATATTGCTTATAAAAACTGGCTATGATGTATTAGTTAACTTGCCAATGTTGCATTCAGTTGCCCCTCAGTTACATGATTCTTTGTTTCCTTTTGTGTATTTGACGTGATTTTCTTGTTTACAGACATTCACACGCCCAGCAATGACAAAGACAGCATCACGTACAAGTGTATCAAGTCAGGGTGGTATTGCCTCGCCAATAGAGGAAAGACCTTTATCAGCATTGTCAGATGCGACATCTGCAACCACAGCAGCTCAATCGACCACACCAAGACGGGATTCACAAGGTACAGCTAAACGTCGCTATAGTCTGCAGCCTCAGCGTGCTGTTCATCATTAAAATCAACCACTTGTAGATTTGTGTTTATATTGCTTCATTTACTTAACTTTGTTAGTATTTAGCATTGTTTTACCAAAATGCAACAAATTTCTGTAGAATTAAAAAGTATAAGAGCAACAATAAGTAGGTACTTGAAAAAGAAAAGAATAATATAGTTGCAAAAGCTCATGCATGGAGTAAGTTCATTTAATTTTACACAAGAAAGGTTTTTTGTGGAGAGAAAATGAAATTAACTTGCCTCATTAAAGGAATATTAAGATATGCTGACTTGCAAAAACTGCAACATTGCAAAATTCAAATATATTTTCATTTATTAGCATCTTTTTAAAGAGTTTTCTCATAAAAAAGAAATGCTGAAGTATTAGCCCTGCAGGGCACAATTTTAAGTACCTAAAATAACTCTATTCACAAAAGGGAATTTTCTTATCCTACAGAAGCTGTTTATTTTACTATAAAATTGATATGATGTAGCATGCAGTAAATGAATAATTTCTCCGCCTAAACTCATACCTCTATTAAAATTCATGTTATTGAACTTGTTTAGGATGTATTGCTAATAGTAATATAGAAATAGCACCTACTTTTATGGGAAAACTTTCAATTAATTGCCTTTCATATAATGTAATAGTTCTCATAGTTAAACATTTCCATAGTTATTTAGTCTGAAATTTGAGTCATTACTATAATTGAAATTCTGCTATTCAGAAATTTGAGTACGTACCATATACTTATAAGAAATCACATGGTAAGCCATAGTTAATTGTTATGGAATTACTATATAGATAGTAATATACATGTATACTGCTACTATTTTTACTTAAGTTAGAGTAAAGAGTGCTTTTAATTTTTCCTTTATTACAATTTTCATATGGTTGATATGTTACCAGAATTCAGTTCTACAAAATGGGAACAAAACTAGATGAAATAATTATTATCAACAGAAACAGAAATATTCGTGTGAAGGACACAATACTTTATATTACTAAAAATTAGCATAAAATTGTATTTTTTGTAAGTAATACATGATACATTTATATACTATTCTGGATATATAAAATACCTCAACAGATAACAATTGAATTGCTATAGATTTATTTTCCGGCTATGGCTGAAGTTACATATAATATTTATATCTCAATTACATAACCTATGCACAACAGAAATATAAATTATTTTTTTCTTTACTTATTGATCATGAAACTTTAACTTAGTGGAATGCATAATAATCTACTGGCTGACTTACAGTATCAGAGTAGCATTGCTACTTGGAGTTTGAGAGAATTGGAATCAAATCCTGGTACCAGAATTGGAAGTTTTTCACTATGGATGCATCATGCACAACTTTGTTTTTATTTTTGATCATAAATATTAAAAATACTTCAGATAATCATTTTGAAGGATATTGTTTTTAAATAGATGAATTTAATTCAGGTGATGTAAATTGTTTAATATCCTATTATTAAAATATTTGTGTTCCTTTTTTTTTTTTGCATATCTTTTGCCTTAATTTTCATAATTTTTTATCTTTTATGTTGTAAGAGAAATGTTTAAATAAGTTCAAAGCTACTCCTAGATAACTAATTAGGTGACACCTTTAATAATTCATAGATTATCTATGCCCAAAGCTCAAAATATATGAATAGCAACACTTTAATTATAGTAATGCTGCAACCACTTCTGCGTGTATGTGTGTGCTCATTCAAAAACACTGGGTGTTATTTGCCCCCTGCATGTATACATTAGCTGCCCATATTCCTTTGCAAAACTATGCAGATTTCAAATTCCTACTTATATCTCTTCTTAGATATCTGAAAATGGGTAGACAGTTGTCAATGATACAAAAATAGATATCTTTTATGTGTTAAAGCATTCTATTTCTACCCATTGTTATGCACCAGCAGCATGCATTGATATTTTCTGCATGCTATAAAGAAACTTAATGTTTCTATGAGGGGCTTGTATCACCTGCTTCTCGTTCTGATTATGACTGAAGAAGGTAAGTATACAGATACAATGTTTAGGTAAACAAGTAGTTTTATTTTTCTTTCTTCTTCTGATAATAGAATGTATTTAATATGAATTAAATTAATTTAAATATAAGTGAAATCTAAAGCCCAACTCAGCACTAAAATCTGTAACATATGTACAAAACTTACCAAAATGTTTTTGAAAATATTCAAAGCTGAAGTTTTCTAATGTGGAAATGCTTAAGCTCTTCCAAAAAGCAACACATTATGAATATTGTATGTATAGGTTATGTCACTTCATGACAACTTTTTCTCATATTTTTACTATTCCATAATAGATTTTTATCTCCTTCATTTAGAACTTTTAAAATATTCTTGGCAGATTTATTAACATTATCAAAATATAAACACAATTAAAATTTAAACAAAGGGCATTATAAATACTTGAAACAAAGTCAACAGACTACAATAACTCAGTATGCATTCAATGAGTGGCTCAATTGCTTAGATGCTGGCCTTTGATTCCAGCCCATAAGATGGCTTTTAACTGTGCTTAAAGCAACATGCCCATGGCAGATGTGTAAACAAACTTCTGTGAGAAAAAATTCCACCACACTGGTGGCATTGATATAATCCTGACCTTTACAGCAACATTAACAACACAATATTTATTTTATTCAAAGGTTGATCATAAAAATTTGAATCATTTGTTGTTTTGTATACTTATTTTATACTAGAAACATTTAATACAAAGCCAATTAACAATATTCTCACACATAGAATACAATTTCGCATGCTGGAAATAAGTAAGGTAAAGATCCATCTATTGAACTGGGCAATTTATTTGGAACATAACATTGGTTTTGCTAGGTTAAGATGTATCAAATTCTTCTTTTAAGTCACAGAAACATTATCATTTATCAGAAAACATGAAAAGGACATTATTTTTTTCTCATATATTTTCATTATTTTAGTTTTTGTAATAGCTGTAATTATGATTACATAAACCTTTAAAACTTTTTACCAAAACATTAATTTCTAACAATGTCTTTTATTTCTATTACATTACTGAAGTTTTTATTTAACCAAAAACACATAGTGAGTAGATAATTCCTGAACATAAATTACATTAAAATAATGAAGCAGGGTATTTTTAAGGCTTATTCTCAGTTAATTGTTTCTTCCCCACTAGCTGTGTGTGGGGCAAGATCTGGAAAGATAGATTTACACTGAAAAACTCAATGGCATAGCCGGGATTTGAATCACAGATCTCTTGGTCTCTGTCCAGTTGCTCTAACCTCTGAGCTACCAAGGCATCATGCCCACATGACAATTAATTCCCCATCTGACCTTTTTTTTTTTCTTGGTAAACAAAGAGATCTCATATTATTAATTTCAGAGAATAATTAAGAGATCTCCTTTAGGTTTACCAAGAAAAGCCAGTTGGGTAATTTAATGCTCAATGGTTAGAGCAAGTGCATGGAGACAAGAAGATCCATGGTTCATATCCCAGCTATGGTATTGAATTTTTTCAGTTTGACTTTACTTTTCCAATTTTTAAGGCTTAGTTTCTTATGTCTGAGAGTATGTATTATTTTTGTTTCCTGCAGCATAAATTACGTTGGTAGATATATTCTTTTAGAATAAAATATTAATTTGCTTAACCGTACATTTTCTAAATATAATAATGTCATTGGTTTTAGCATTACCATTGTAACTTATTAATTTCTAAAACACGTAAAGCTCTGTTTATCACTGTGGTTTATACTCTTTTGGTCATAGTACTAAATATGGAGCTAGGTGTACATAACTACAGGTTACAGACAGATATCTAACAATAGGATGCACCTTCTCTTAAACTTCAGTTGTAACATAGAAATAGTGTAAATTATATGCAAAATATAACTGATAACACACTCAAGAATGGCTACAGGAGGGGGGAGACTTTTCAAGATCAATTATCTTCAAGCATTAAGAGATAAAAAGTTCACTGACATTTTGAAGAAAAGCATTTTAGATGAAAATTATTAGTATTTAAGTTAATGGAAGCTGTGAAACATAACAAAAGGCAACTGGTAGAATGTAGAAAGTAAATCCAGTCTTTATTAAGAAGCGTTAGAATGTACAGGCAGATTTTTATTTTACTTTTATTCAAAATTGCAGACTTTTAGATGTTTTGTGACTTTATGCAAATAGGTGCTGCATAGTAACCAGGAAGATATGAGATATTTAATTTATTGTACAAACTACACATTATGAATTTGAAATAAATGATAATATATTATCAGTTTTTAGGTAATTACAAAAGATTACAAATAGACTTCCTGGAGCTTAAAAATTAAATATTTATAGATTATGTTAAAGATATTTCACATGTTTCATTTTGACATTCCTGTAGCTTATAGCAGGGGTGTTCTATCAGAATTTATACATTCTGCCTTTATATCTATTAAAACAATAATATTTTATTTCAATAGGCAAGCTGTTTTATAAGTGAATTCCTATGATTTTATAACATTTAGTAGTTGTATGGAGTCCCTGAAAAGGCATTTCTATTTGTTATTGTTTCCTGTTTAATATGCGTGTATATAACTTTTTTTTTGTATACATATCTACATTTTCTTTAATATATACTAAAACATCATATACATATAGAATAACAATTGTAGGTGTTTCAGTAATCTTGAACAGAGGTTTCAATGCTGTTTTTGTGGGAAGCCATTAATATTCTCTTAACTTTCTCTTGGCTAATAAGTAATTCAAAAATCCTAGGACTGCTGCCCCATAGTATTAAACCATATCTATATACACTTTGAAAAAAAGAAATATAAGCCACATTTATATGATTTTTTGAGGTTAGCTAATGTAAATACTATACAAGATAATTTACTACAAACAAAAAAACAAAATGTGGAGCCTCTTTGGAAAATGAAACTGAAAATGATGACTTGTCAGGGTGCCAGGATTTATATGGGCATCTCAGATAGTAACATTAATAATAATTATTGTGTGTGCGTTGCACATGTCATGTGCGTGTATGTGTGTGTTAATATTTTATTGGTTAACATTATGTGTTTTTCAAATAGATTTGAGAAAATATATTACATACTGTTGCAAGTTAGTTTATCTAACAATGTTGAAGGATAAATAAGAGAGAAAGTCTATGACACTTTCAAATTAAACTGACTAGTGATCATGAATTTAATGAGCAAAAACCTCATTTGCATCTGCATGTCATGAAATTGAAATCTTAATTATTAGAATATAAGTTAAAGGTTGTAAATTATTATTTTAATTTCAGCAGTATAAATGTGTCTAAAAATACATTTGTTTTATTTTATTATAATATTAAGATATGAATGAGCTGATGTACACAGTTGCTTACTTATGCCAAGCTGTAAAATCTTGCAATATTTTTGAAGATGCCCATCTCCATTGGTGGCAACTAAAGGTTGTATTCTCTTCCTCCTCTTTCCTCAGCCTGAGCTTTCAACTACTGCCTTCTGATGGTAAACTTAATAAATTGCTGAGTTCTGTTTTTATTATTTATGAGAGTTCAGTATCAATTCAAAAAAGCAATATGGTAACTAATGCTTTACATTTAAGTAACGTTGAAAATAATATAGAGTTAAAAGAGCTTCTGGTTTAATAATATTATTTATAGTATACTTTTGTCTCCATTTTTCCAAATGCGATGAATTGTAATGATTACTTGAATTGTAGAACATTCTAAGGATGTTCTTTAACAGAACTGCTGTGCTACAATATACTGGCTGTTTTCATTCTCCCTATTACATCAGCAAAGGGGAGGATTATCAGAACTCTGGAGACAGTAGTAAATGGGAGGGGTGCTGGTTCCTGTAGTCTTCCTTAAGCTATGTAAATATGTAATTAAGGGTATAGTACAGGTTATTTATGTACTACTTGAAGTAGATTTACTATAGAATATATTTATTATAAAATGCTACATTTATTTTACATGAATGTGGTCCACAAATCAATGAATGGTGAGAAGTTTTCAACTCTGAAATATTTAAATAATGTATTTGGTGTTTCTCTGCAATATCAGAGCGAAATAAAATGCATCATAATTGATTTGAGATAGATGGAGTTTTGCAAGATAAATGAAGATACCTGCTTAAATTATTTTCATGAAGGCTGTTATGGAGCAGTAAAACTAGTAAGATATCACTTAGACAAAAATAAAATAAAAAACAAAACAAAACAAACAAACAAAAAGGAAATAACAAAAGCAGACTGTGAAACATGAATTCAAGACAAATAGCACTTTAGGATGTTAAGAAAAAGCATCCAAAAGAGAAGAAATAAAAATCTATTAAGTCCACATTATAAAACTTATGATTAACAGTAAACATTATATTGTAATTTAATTCCACCCCACCATTGCCATATTGTCATCAACAAAATAATAACCATGGTTTTAAAAATTGTAAGCCCTGCTTTTGTCTTTTTTCAGAATCTTTTAATTTGTGTCAAGTTACAATAAGTTGCAGATATCCTGCATTTCCTTGTAATGCCCTCCACCTTTATTACTTTTCTTTATAATTTTATATATAATTTCATCTCTTTTTTGTAGTTATTGTTATATAATGAATTTTCCTTATCAACCAAAACCCAGAAAAAATCTAAACTATACTGAACTCCATGATGCTACATCCTAAAGCCAGATCAAGGCCTTCCACCCAACCACTGTGTCCTATTAGAGGCGGGGTTGGGTGAAATACTGGAGGGTGGGATATGGTTAACACTAAGTGTGGCCAGTTAATGCAGTTCACACTACCTGGAGCCAATGAAGTGGCTCCTCAACTAACTTCCCAGGAACCTCATGAGGCTGAGTGTACCCTGGACCAGATCTTCCGGCAGAAGAAAATTCCCACACAGGTACTGGGAATTGAATCCAGGCCTCCTGCTTGATAAGCAGCTGCACTAGTATTGCATAAAGTAGATGACTAGACAGAAAAACACAGTTAAATATTATTCCCTTATTTTTCCAAATTTAAGTAAGCTGTTTTCTCCTTAAAATGTTTGCTATTACTTTTTGCTCTTCCAAATTTTATTTAAAGTTATATGCTATCAGACGTTACATCAAAAATTGCTTTACAGATTTTGAATATTAATAATTTATGCAAGATGTTAAGTAATCATAATTATTAACCTAGTTCAGAGAGTATAAACTTATTGTATATTTTATATATTTTAAAATACTAGTTCAAGATTATTAGGATAATGCAAAAATCATGCTGGAATAGCAAGTAATAAAACCTTTGTTAGTGACTGAAGATTGCAAATCAGAGGAAATACATTATGATTTAGGTTACCATATAAAGAGAAGAGTTATATTCAGAACCCTGAAGGAGCACATGACTTAATATAGCGAAGAACCATAAAACTCAGTCATCATCTCTATAATAATGCATGACCAACAAGAAGCTCTTTGAACAATTGCATTTACTACCATATTACTTTTACTTTAATGAGAAATTAAATAAATTTCTACAAATATAAAGGATTCTACCCTTTTGAGAGCTTGAATGATATACATATTTATTTAAGAGGCAGCTGAAGTCTTTACTGGCAAAGAGAATGCACCTACCAAACAATGGGAGGCTTTCAAGTGATGAATAGCTACAAAAAAAAAATAAATTTGTATTGAGTTTCAACACTACTGTTTCTCCTCAGTAATTTAAAAGACTCTTTACTGGCAAAGAGAATGCACCCACCAAACAATGGGAGGCTTTCAAGTGATGAATAGCTACAAAGAAAATAAATTTGTATTGAGTTTCAACACTACTGTTTCTCCTTAGTAATTTAGAAGACACAGTGAAATAATTTCATAAAAGGTTTAGATAAGGTCCATTATATACAAATTTCACTAAATTAGATATTAACCTCAGAAGGATTTACAAGAAGAAGTGAAGAAAATTAATGCAATAAAGACTTACCTGATAAAAAATGCTTTTTACTAATTGATAAATACAAAACAGAACAAAAATGAGGGATTTATAATCTTATTTTCAAACATTTGTAACAACTGTAATTTTTTAACTATTTTATGTAGGTACAGGTACTCAGACCTGTATTTATTTCTATTTGTTAAACTGGTAATTTAAATTAATGTTTTCTATCTCTTGTCAAATTGACATTGTTTAATCTACCATTAGCTTGAGTATCTATTCAGAACTGCATTTATATCAACTTGTTTAATTTGTTAATCTAAATACGTATTTTACCTACTGTAAAATTCACGATGCTTTGTAAAAATATTACAAATGGCAGAATAAATCAAACTCAAAAACTAGTTTGGGGGAATACCTTCCTTATAATCAGATGATGGCAACCGGATCTTCTTTCTTACAACCCGAAGCTGAAGAACACTTATTCCAATCATTAATACCTAATCTTAACTCTACTACATATAGTAAGTAGGGGTAATATATGCAAACATGCACATACGAGAACAGCTCAACTCAAAAACAAAAAGTCCATTAAATACTAAATTTGATATTTTAAGTTCAACATTTACTGAGGATGTGACATAAAGATTTTCAAGAGTATCCTCCACCCTAAACTACCCTTTACATGAAGCGTTTTTTAACATTTTGATTCTCTCAGAAATGGTTCTAACGATTTTGATTAAAATACCATATGTTTAAGATATTTTCATGACAATTTGTGTATCTTGAATTTTCAAAGGTTGCCTCTGAAAATCCTCTTAATTCTGGATAACTTTTTTAAACTGGTAAACCCTAAGAGATACACAAAATCTTACAACACAAAACTTTGTTATTAGGCAAAAAATGCAAATCTCATTCTAGCACACAATTTATTATATATTTATTGTTTTGTTTAGATATTCCTTATTATTGGTTATTTTTCCAACACTTACGCTTTTCTCAAGTGCGAAACCGCCAATTGTTTTATTTTTATTTCTGGCCATGCAAAAATAACTGAACTTCAATGTCTAATAGCAACCAGCTCTAAAAAGATTTAATTATTGTTTTAGCCCAGTATATTCCTTCATTTTCCTTGTACCTACAAGGAAATAACTAACAAAACCACCTCTGCTAATATATCTTGATTAGTCTTAAGTAAATAGAAGAATAAACTTTTGCAAACATAGTTGCAGTAGGAGAGAAAGCCATGTGAATAGAATACATACAGTTTTTCAGTTGCTTTTTCCTTCCATTTGTATTGTTACTCTTTTATTAATTCTTAGTAATATGGAAAACATACCTATCTTTTGATATTATCATAGTTTTCCTCTCTTTGTTAATTAGCTGAAATATTGAATATATTTTACTGTGACATACATTTGAGTTAATATAAAAGAAATTTGAGCTTTGATATAGCATCAGATAAAAAGTAGAGTAAAATCTTTGCTGATGAAGTATGCATTTCTTCAAATAGTCAAACACAGATTTACTAATCACTATTCTCTGGATTTGTGAAACATTACATATTTGCATTTTTTGGAGATTGAGTTTCTTCTGAATAGATTGTGATGTTAGTACTTAAGGAAAAAGCAATATTATCTAATTAATTTTATTTGATTATTCATTGGATTTTAGGCTTACCTTATGTTTTTGTGTTTGCTAAACTTTGATTTCAGAAATATTGTATATAATGTAAAGAAGTTTCAAGTAATATTTCAATAGGTGTTTAACATAGCTTGCTATAAAGACATGCAACAGAAAAAGGTATTATACAAGTTAGACATTTTTATTGAGCAATCAGAACATTACTACTTTATTATCTTGCAGACAAAGTGTTTCATATTTTCATAGCCTATGGAATAAGTGATTATTCGTTGAGATGTTTGATCTTCCTGGAAATGTTGATGTTACCTACTGCTAATTGATTACTATTTTTTTTTTATGTAATTTAGCAACTTAGGAGGCATTTAAGCACACTATTTTTTGGAGAATGTGAAGAATTCATTCATTCCTTCATTTTTGTTTCTCTGCTCCATAGCTAAGGTACAGAGACTCAAAGAGTCAATACAATAGTCTCATCATAAAAGCAAATTTTAAGACTTCTGAATCCAAAAGAATATATCCATATGTGGAATCCCATTGCTCAGTCCTGAAAATTGTATGAATTACAGAGCTGAGCATTTAAGCCATATGACTTGCAAGAATCTTCACTAAATTTATACCACCTCATTTAGGCTTTACTTCAAGAAAATTCTATTTGCATTTTGTATTTTCTTAAAACTGGCTGAAAGATTTTATTAAAGTTTTGAGTGTGATAAAAACATTATTTATTCACCATTTAAATCTTGCACAACATATAGGCTTGATAAAACTTACAAAACTGAATTAAATATACAAAAACTTTGGTTATATAAGACAATATTTTAGGAAGCATTGTCAAGAGGAACTAAGATATTTGAAAGTTTGTAGTATATTAAAATACAATATCATACAAATAGTAACAAGTTTTTATGTTTACAGTGTTCAAAAACTCCTGTACACTGTAGAAAGGCTGCTCCATTTATGTGCTCCATTTATGTTTTCTAAACTTACCATTATTGAGCTCCATTTATATGTTTTCTAAACTTACCATTATTACTGCAGTAAATAAAATGTACATCCTGAATTTCTGTAACTAATTTTAAAAAAAAATTAAAATTTTTGTTAGTGTCTTATAAGCTGAAAGCTCTAGTAAATAGAAGAAAAATTAAATTAAATTAAAGCATTATTCAAATACACACTTCTATAAAGCATTCCTTTGCTAGCATTAAACATTTTCAAAATGCTTGCGGTTATATGTTTAAATTTTTCCAGATTAAAGCAATATGATATCATATTTATATAAACAAAATAGATGCAAGTTTTCTAATATATATAAATGCCTTAGTTTTTGCCTGATGCATCAGCTGCACACTTCAGCATGCATGTCGCCCTGTCCTTTTGCATCACTTTGGAGCCCTTGATCTCTCTTATCCTTCGAGGCCTATAACTCTCTTCTGCCCTTCTCCCTCGCCTCTTTTGGTTCTTTTGTCCCTTACTTTCTTGATCCAGTTTTCTTTAGTCTTCATTGCACATTTTCATATCCATCTGTTCCTTTCTTCCTGTTTATTTGTTAATATTTTTATTGCCACAACTTTTTGTTCCATTTGTCCCATATATTTTTCCTCCTTGAGCCAGTTTGTTGTACTCTGCTATGTATTTGTTGCAGTTACTCATCTCTTCCCAAAAGTTTCTAAGCTTAATTACTTTTACTTTAACTCTTGTGTTTCTATATCTTCCATTCTTTCCCTTATCTTTTTAAAGAAGCCTTTCTGTTTTTATTTGTCATTTTTCTTTGCTGAACCAAACATATTTTAAAAATATTTTCCTTATTTGTCAAATCTTTATATCAAAATGTCATTATTCTTTTCCATTTTCTCCTTATTTTTCCTATTTCTAATATTTTTCTTCCCAGTTAGTCTTGTTAGTGTTGCTAATTATTTTCAAAATAATATGTAAACATGGTCAACTCTGTTACTTGTTTCTGGTTCCCAGATTTTGGCAGCATAAACATTTTTGCTTCTACCAAAACCTAATACATTCTTTCCACCCTTGTGACTGATATTCCCACATTGTAACTGGATATCTGCCAGAACTATCTTTCCGTTACCCACTCCCTTCTAGCATGCTTCTTCCATTTGCCATTGCTGCTAAACCTTACTCGCAGATATTCAAATTCCTTGATCACCTCAAGCTTTTCCCCTCACAAATATATTTCTTAATCCCTTTTTAGCTTTGTTCCTCTTTTGAACACCATTACTTTTAAGTTGTTTACATTCATTTATATTTCCCATTGTTCACAATTATTTTGTATTTTATTAATTGCTAATGGAATCTATAACACTTATTATATACTGTAAAGTATATAATAAGTGTTAAGTATATATATATCTGTAATAATTTTACTTTCATATTATTATTATTATTATTATTATTATTATTATTATTATTATTATTATTATTATTATTATTATTATTATTATTATTATTATTGTTATTATTATTATTATTATTATTATCATCATCATTATCATTATCATTATTATAGGTTGTGTATTAAATTTCATTGAAATTATTTACATTGTTAAGAATAACTTTCATTAAATCCTGAACAAAAATGCATATATAATTTCTGGACTAACCCAGAACTTGGTTGCAGTATACATCTCAGATTATTGGGTAATGTGAGTTTCATTTCCTTGTTCTATTGTGTCATTAAAAAATAAATTGAATAAAATGAGACTTTAATTCGCACCTGTCTTAAAATATTTTTCACTGTGCCATCTCTGTAATATTGATTTTTCTAAACCTTATAAGGAAAATTATACCTTCTAAGCTTATCGCTTACTCCATTTTATTTTCTCTACTACATATAGTAACTAGAGAAAGCACTGAATGCCACCCAAAAATGTTATACCAACATTTCATCAGAAGTACATGTTTTGCAGCATCGTGAATTAAAATAGAATTTTAGAAAAAGGGCTATATTTATGTGTATGTGTGTGTACTTGTGTGCGTGCATGCATGCATACGTGTGTGCATGTGTATGAACAATATAACTCAAAACAAAAATTTGGCTACAGATCAAACTTGATGTTTAAGTTTAGTATCTTCCACAGATGTGTCATGAAGGTTTTCAAGAAACTCCCTTCTATCTTAAAATACCCTTACATGGAACATTTTTTGAAAGTTATTATTTTCTCAAAAATGGGTCTAATGATTTCGATTAAAATGCTACATATTAATGATATTTACATGGCATATAAAATACTTATCTTGAGTTTTCTAAGAATAGCCTCTGAAGTGTTTGGCAAGAATTTTACGTAATCTTGTATAACTGTTCTTATTTCAAATAACTTTTTTGAGGCACATGCTGCTTCCAAGATATCCATTAGTTATTATTAATGCTTCAAATTGTTCAATACTTTTTCATTCATTTCACGTCCTGTTGACTGTAAGTTGTTTCTTCCAACTGCAAAGAAAGAGTATTTTAAAGCCAGCACATAGTGGCCAGTTCTTAAATATTTGACTATCAGCATTCCCTTTGTATCTATAACAAAATGTGTAATATAGCTATTATACAAAAGTTTATCTCAATTAAAATGAAGTAGATAGAAAAACAAACTTTCATAAGAATTGATACTTTTGAGTTGTGTTTGTAACTCTTAAGTATCAATTAATACAAACCCAACTCCAAAATATTTATTTCATACGTATCACTGTTCCAAAACTCCCTTTTACTAAAATTATTCTTTCATAAGAATGTTTGTATACCCACTAATAAACAATATTTGGAGAGTGTGAATGTAACAAATCAGATGTTAAAGCTCCATAGGTATTTGTATTGCATACATTTCTGTTTACAATAAAATTGTTTAAAGGTTTACAAATTATTTTTATGTGCATTGATATAATATTTGGGAAAGAAAAAAAGAATAGGAAGACAAAAATAAGGATGAGAAGAAGTAAAAAGAGTAGAGGAAGACTGAAAGGAAGATAAAAGAAATAGATAAGAGGAGGAGGAAGAGGAAGATGATGATGATGATGATGATGAGGAGGAGGAGAGAGTATTTCTGTGGGCATATTTGTTTACTGTTTAATATGTTATGAAATTTGATGTTATTAGTGTCTAACTCTGAGAGGTGTGTGAGGAGAAGGAATGAGTCAGCTGTTTAGACACTTAATATATGAAAATATGCTATCTCAATGCAACGATTGGTAATACCAAGGCAGTAGGCCTGGATGGAATACCAAGAGAATCTTGAAAAAAATATGGGGAGGCACAGAATAGTTTAAATCTAATGACAAAGATAGTAATCAAAGTGAAAGATAGAACTGCAAAACAAACATGGTGGCACCAATAAGGGAAAGGAGGATGGAAGGAATAAGTAAACCAATAATATCCCCTTTGTGTTCTCACCAAAAATGCAGATGGAATTGTCCCTATTATGAGAAATGAAGAGTATTGGGCCATTGCTAATTAATACTAATAAATAGTAAAGTTTCCAGATGGCTTTGTCATTCTAGTTATTTGAACGCCTATCTCACAACTGCTCTCGTTGAGCAATTATTAACACAAAAGTTACATAAAATATTCAAACATTTAATGCTATTAATCCACATTGTATTAAATACTTATTATATACTTACAGTATTATTTTATAAATATACAGATTTCATTTAATAAAGAAAAAAATTGAATCTGTATACTATGACCAAATTTGGTTATCAGATGATGTGAGTTGCTTCATTATACTTTTTAATTACTTATGCTTACCTAGAGTAAATATTGCATTGTACTCAAAAATGTAATACTGATTTCTCATTAACACACATTTTGAGACTCTCTGAGCCCAAAAGAAATGGTTTTAAATGAAATTCCCTTGTGTGCCTGTAAACAGCATCATTTAAAAACAAACAGTTAATTACTAAACTTGGCATTTAAGTTGAGTATCGTTAATGGACATGAGATTTTCAAGAAAATCGCCATTTGTCAAAATATCCTTTACGTGGACATTTTCTCATTCTTTTTTATGTTCTCAAAAGTGGCTCTAACAATTTTGATTAAAATATCATATATTTAAGACATTTTCATGACAAAGAAGATTTATAGATTTCTTGAATTTTTTGGGAGTTGCCTATAAAAGAAACTTGCAATACTGAATGAATTTAGTGTAGTTGTTGAATCATAAGAGAGAAAAAATCTTACTACAAGAAATAAAAAATACATCTTGTTAAAGCCCACATTTATATCAAATAATATTTTTTGTGGCATTAACAATTTCTGAGATATTCTTTTCATTAGTTTGAATTTTTTAAATACTTATACTTTTTTCAAATGATTAGACAATGTTACATTTTTCTCATGGTCATGCAAAGAGCATAGAATTTAAAAACCATTACATAACATTCTGTATTTTAAAATCTGATTATAGCTTTAGCTTATTGTAATCTTAATTTGCCTACAAAGGAATGTGTAATAAAAGTTTATTTTGACTAGCATGTTTTTGCAAATAGTATTATCAGAATTGTTCCATTGTAATCAGAGAAATTGCCTGGTAAACATTAAAAAAAATGATTCTCAGTAATTTTGGCACAAATAATTAGGTTACTCTCTTGCTTTCCTTCATAGTCTCTATAACCTGGATGCTAATTCCTTGATATGTCATAAGCATTAAGTTCTTAATCTTCAGGTTTTATTATATTAGATATTTCTTTTTAGATTTTTTAGAGTTTCATTTAATCTGTTAAATTTTGATAATGCACTGAAAGAAGTTGCAACATATGATGTGTGTTTTGAAACTTTAGATCATGAGTTTTTAATATGTTTACCAATATTTCTACTTACATTTCATAACATGCAATCATACTTCAAAAATAATCTACAACTTTCATGTTGCATCACCATTACTAAATGGATGCATATTCAAGGCATTCAGAGCAAGACAAGTCATCTTTATACACATGCTGTTGATAGTCTTCAGCCACCACTACTTAAGCACTTATTTTTACATCTAAACTTTGTTTCCAACACAGACCATTTTGTATAGTCATGCTTAACACTAACAATTCAGAGAGAACTGTAACTAAGAACTAATTAATACTGACAGACATGATTGAAATATGTAAACAGTCATTTCAAACTGCTGAGTATTGCAGTTTTCAAAAATATAAGTGATTGCCATATTAGCTTCTATAAATAATTTATTTTAATGTAATTCTTTATTTATTGCTCATGTGTTATTATTCTTTCTTGCTGTTAATTTACTACAAGTGTCTTATGCAGGATAAAGTTCTACATTCCGTGTTTCAAAATCTTTATGGCTGTTGACCATCTTGTTGTTGCTACCACTGATAACCTTATAGCTATATGACAATGCATGCTATTACAGATCATAGGCTTTTGTATGTAAATACTAGTTGTGCATGGGTGTCTTTAATGCACATTCTCTATGTTAACTATCTACTTGTGCAAATAAAAAGCCTTTGTTGATAATAGTCATGGTAAAAGTACCTTTGCAGGTGGCTAATAAAATTGTACTTACAATAAACTATTATTACTACAATATAAAAATAAAGTTTATAGAGGATAAAAACAAAAACAAGGTATAAATGAGTCTTAAATTCTGCAGAAAGCTTATGCTGACTTGTGGTCAATGAATTTTATAGCACTTAACATTTTCCTAATATATTGAGGAACTGTTTAAAGCCATTTGCCTACTCTTAAAAATGGAAAAGTGCATGTTGATGTTTTCTCTGTCTGATGTAAACCTGAAAGTATGTTTATGCTGCATACTTTGGTGCATTTTGCTGCATGTACATTTTGGGGCACAGATCCTTGGTTAGTATCTACTTGCTGATAAAGTTAATATTTCTGAAATAGTAACTTCATGGGGGGGCCAATTAAAAGTGAGAGGTGTTTAACCTTTGATTCTTTGGAGAAAATTAAATGAATAGCTCTTTGCAATGCCTAAATATTGAATGTTCAGCATATAATTGCAGAAATAATAATTTATGTTTTTTATTAAGTTTTGTACAGTCCATTGTAAATACATAAAAGTATTATTAAATTTTACAGTTTTAATAAAGAGCACAAAATTTAAAGACCTTTAATACATTATAAACAGATATATCTTTGGCATAGAGAAATGATTCCACACAAATTTAGTTAACTTAAAAATATTCTATTGCTTTGTTTTTAAAGAAAATTGTTTGTACCTCATTGATTATAATAAGTGATGTTGGTGCTGATATGTTGCAGTTAATAGGCATACCTTGTAAATAGAATTGGTTAAGTTTAAATTATTATTGCTGTTTTAAGAGCATACAAAAGCCTAAATCATGATCATGAATTATGTAATAATTTTAAGCTTAGAAACAAAACATATGTATCAAATAAATGTAAAGGGTGATTCAAAAGTTTCTGTGCATAGAATATATAACAGTTTTATTAGGATAGGTTAATGTGGCTATAAAATATGTTCAACATGACTCCCAGTGTGGTGAATGTGCATATGAATGTTTGGCTCAACCATTAGGTTTGATGTTCAACATCAGTATGAGCATATGTATGCATAAAAGTAGCATTTTAAGTATCAAAATTTCTAGTTTTAACCCAGTATATTATCCATTTTAACTGACTTGGCCAGTAAATTATTTGTTATGAAGACAAATGAATATGTTGGTCATTCTTCAGGTCCATAGTGGCCTTTCCAAGGATGGAGGAATGGACATCCAAACAAGAACTTAAAACATGTGATACGTGTTATATCTTGTTAAAAGGGGCACAAATGTGCCACCATCATTCAAACAATGAACAATAATAATAGGAATAACAATATCTGGAGCATTTCAAGACATTTCTTCACATATAAGCTACAGTGGATGAAGATGGGATCAATATGCTTAATGGATGTTATAAATAAAACCAATTCCAAGAAACTGTTGGTTTCATATAAATAAAAGAGTTCTCCTCAGTCTGCTTGTCAGCATTTAGACTGCTTCCTTGATTGTTAGGCTAGGAATTTGCTCACAAAATGGTGTCAATAAAAACAAGTCCTGCTCTCTGATAGAAAGTTTTAGCTTGCTATTTCTTGAGGTGCTGCATATTTTGGTCAACTGCATTATTTAGTACTATGGAGTTCATGTTGGTAGTTCCTGGGTGGAAAATAAAAATCTAATGTGTTACATTTATCTTACTGCTCTGAAATTCTTACAAAACCATATTCTTGGTAACTACTTCTTATCTTTTATTACACACTTAAGCATTTCATTGTAGAGAGAGAAGTAAGCTAAATGGGCAGTCAAATCTTTTAAATGTGACTCACTATTTGATAACTTTGAAATTCTGCTCTTATTGGATAATTGTAAAACAAATAACAAAGAATCTTAAGTGTTACATTCACATGATCTTCTCTCCTCATTTTCTATAAACTATTTTGACAAAAGATTATTAGCATAGTTTCTTTTTGTTAATATAGAAAAACATTCATATGTTGTTGTATGAAACAGTAAGTGAAGCAAGCCATTTCGTTTAAAGAGAGTTTCACTATGTGATAACTTTTAAGTTCTGTGCTCTTTGCACAAAACAAAAGAGTATTTGAAAATTAAAACAAATACAAGAAATATGTCAGAAATGGTTAACTTCACCCAAAAAATGACTTTGTGCTTTAACAACATCTACAATTTTATGTAGAAAGATTTTGTCTGTATCTTTTAGTTTACCAGTTATACAAAAGTCATTCATTAATCATTTAATAGATTATTCCTAGAAAATACATATATATATATTTCAAGTAAAAATAAGTTGAAATATGGTATTTAATCAAAATAGAGCCATATTGAATAAAATAAACATTTTGAAAACATATTAATATACTGAGTAGTATGTGGAGGGAGGGGGGGGGATTTGTTCAAAATCTTTGTATCACATCCTTTAAAACAATGAACTTAAACACCAAATTATTTATTTAACAGGTTGTTTGATTTAAAATTATGGTGTTCACAGACACATATCTACATTTCTGGTTATAAGATCTCTATCTATCTTTCAGATTCCCAGTTATATAAAAGTTTCTCAGAATTAGAAGTACTTCACAGACTATTTCCAGAGTATGCAAAATGGACATTTTTGTTTGTCATATAAATATCTAAAACATAAGACATTTTAATCAAAATTGTTGAAGTGATTTTAGGACAATAAAGTAAATAGGAACATTTATCAAGGTAAAGAGTGGTTTTGGTTAGAGAATTTTCTATAAAATTGTACCACATCCTTAGAGGACACTAAATATAAATAATATTTTTTTTTTGCATAATGCTTAATGCCCGCTTTTAACACTTGCGGCACTGCAGGCGATGAAATGAAGACGAAGCACCGGTGGAATGCGATGGCAGGGGAAACTGGAGAACCCAGAGAAAACCCACCCCTGTGCCACTTTGCTCACCACAAATCTTACATGCAGTCACCAGGGTTCGAACCCAGACCATCTAGGTGAGAGGCAAGTAGTCTAACTACTTGGCCACCGTTTAAATAAGTTTACACAAACACATACATACACACACACACACACACACATAGATACATACACACATTTATTATTCAGGAAATCTGGTGAAATATCGATGAAACTTTTGGGCAGAATACAATACTTCCTCTTCTCATTATATCTAGTCTAGCAATAAACACTGTTGAAATTTTGACACTCACTGTACAACTAGTTTGGCGTGTAAACAACTGGTAGTGGCACATGCTCACCTTGAACTATTGTTAGTTTGTCTTTGAAAGAGGAAGTCTAGGTTTCAACATGGAATGGGGTGATTATGAAAATGATCATGCTGTATAGCATTGTATAAATTTGGAAAATCTGCAAGTGACATTTTCAAGATGCTACAAAAGCTGAAAATCAGTTGTATGTTTATGCTCTGGATCATTGAGTGATTCACTGCAAACAGAACTGTGAAAGATCTTCCGAGGGAGAGTTGCCCATGCAGTGTCAGGACTCCAGAAGCACAAAAAGCAGTAGTGGCTTGTGTTTAGAGAAATTCAGTGTGAAAGCAGGCTATCTTGTCCTGTGAAATGAACATTTCGAAAAAGGTCACTGTCCAGGCTTCTGTCAGAGGACCTTGGACTAAGGGCTTATCACTGAGGTAAAGGACATTATCGTGACACACACCTAAAGAAGCTTAAATGCTAATATCTGCTGTAGCGTTATGAACAAAATGGTACTGGAACATCCTTTTCACCGATGAAAAAGTATTCACTATTGAAGAGTCTTTTGATGTGTAAAGCGACAGGGTTTATGCATCATCTTGGGAAGTCAGTAATAAAGTTCCTAAAGTTCAGAAGGCCTATCATCTCCTCAGTGATGGTGTGATGGGGTGAGTTATTCTGGCACCACCCAGCTGCATTTCTGTAAATCAGGTATTAACACCAGCACCAGAGTGTACAAAAGCACCGTTTTGGAGCCTACTGTCAAGAACTTAAGTGGCACATTGTTTCAAAACCAACCTTGGACTTTCCAGCAGGATTCTGCTCCAGCCACAAGGTTAGGTCACAACTCAAGGGTGGCTTCAGCGTCATGTCCCTGATTTCATTTCGCCTGAAGATTGACTCAGTGGCAGTCTGGACCTGAACCCTTTGGAGTACTGACTGTGGTCACTGCTTGAGGGCATCATCTGCAAGAGGAGAAACCCCACCATTGGAAGTTAAAATGTTCCTTGTTAACAGTGGCAGATTTCCCCCTGGATATCGTCCATTCCTCCATAGATGAATGGCCACAAAGACTCAGAGCCTGTATCAGTGCAAAATTTTGAAAAGTGATTGGTGCTTTGTGTAATGAATGTCTGTAAGTACAGTATATTAAAAGCAAATTAAAACATCTCATGGTATTTGCATTTCTCACTTTTAAAGTTGTAACAGAATTTATGGCTAGACTAGGTGCCTACAAAGTAGTAAAGAAGCAAAGAATTGATACAAGATACAAAAATTCAGATTTGAGCAGATAATAATTATACTGTTTAAAAAGATAAAATGCAGACTTGCTTGCAATACATATTCTAGAAAAAAATGAAACACGCTTCAGACTTATAACAACACTGAAAAGATCTTGAGCTGTTTTCATCTTGCCTGAGTAAAATAACACTAAACAGAATTAGAGTTTGGTCACAGTGATCCATTCCATTACTGGAAGTCTAATAATACTGGTATAAACAAAGTAATTCGCAAATGTGCACACATATACATAGAGCAGAACGCTTGTGCAAATAAATTTCAGACCATAACTATAAAACTGATACTAAATTTAATTTTTCAATGAAATTAAACTTCATGATACTATGTTATAAAATCTTAGAATTACATATCTTATATTTTTGTATATCAGAGGATATACTAATGATGCAAAATGCAAGTACAAATAATTTACTTTCAATATATTCCCAATTGCTAAGTAGTAGGTTCTTAATACTTGAAGTTAAAAATCAGGGAAGGTCGGGTGAATTTCCATTTCTGTTTCAGCTGCCAATTCGTTCATTAGATTTCTGTTATTTAAAATCTGTTTTTCTATTTTTGGTTTATTAAACGAGAGTATATTTAACATGAATAAGTAGGTATATGAGTATTTAAGTGCAGCAAAGAATTAAATTGTCTTCTGACAGAAGAATAATTGTGTTTGTTTACTCAGTTGGCTTGCTGTGCGACAGTCACTGAGCAAAAGCTTGGAAGGGATAGAAAAAGCTCAACAAAGAGGGAATATTTTATTTATAGCTACCAATTCAATTCTCTACTTGCTGCTGCTCACTTACTACTTTTTTTTATTTATACCATTCAATGGGTCAGTTGAATAAAAGTCATAAACTCTTTTACTTACATCATTTTAATTCAATATTGATAACAAATTGAATAAACCATAAGTAATTACTTACAGTTCGGCTTTACTGATTACTGATAAGTTATTACTTTTACTTTTCAGTAATTTCTGGTTTTTCCAGCAAATACTTGCAATTTGTTTGAATAACATTTAGTGATTGCTTGTTGAGTTAAGTATTTGCTGAAATATTTTTAACTTTACTGTAGAGTTGACTTGCAAAAGTAACTGTGGCAGGATTTTTACACCGGGTAAAGAGCTACAATAAGAAAAGGGATATCTGTCCCAGTGATTCAAAGAAGCTTGTGAAGTTTGAAAATGAAAGTGTAAACTTTTTTAACAAACTATTTTAGAGATGGTATGGATGAAACAAGGGGTGGAGCATTAAGTTCACATCAGAAAGTTAGCATTTTTTATGCTATTTAGTTGACAAAGTTGCAGGAGATTTTGATATTCACCATTCCATAGTGTGTAAAACATGGTGTGCTAGACTTCGTAGCAAATACAATTGAGGCAAAAGCAGGTGACTGGATAAAATGTCCAACCTCAAACTTGAAATTTAAGAAGCAAAAGAAAAATGGTCTTCTCGTTTTAGATTCCGTTCAGTTATTGGTGCACTTGACTGCACACAAGTACATATTGCTATATGCTCCTTCGTGTTAAGGCCTTCTATCCAGCTATTCATTTATTTATTCAGGTTATACTGAACATTTTCCAAGGTATTACTTATCAGTAAAAATAAACTGTTATTCAATTAAAGATTAGTAATTACTCTTGCTGACCAGTCTTAACTTTTGTTGTCAAGTAATTACTTATAAGAGTTTACCGATTTTTGTTCTCATTTCTCACATCATTTATTCACCTTAGTACTTTTGAAAGAATTAATCCATTGAGAATTCATGTCACTTCAATACCAGTTATTTTATGGTTAATTCCAATACTTTGTGGAAGTTGGCCAAGAAGTTACTATCACCACTGTGCGTCTCAACCATAATAATGTGATACTGCAAGAGTTGTAGCTTGTATGAGCTTCTACTAATGTGAATGATACAATCTTGATACAACCCAGATATACTGATGACTGGTGGTACTCTTCTACAGAATCTTATATATTACTGCTACTGTTGCTGTGGTGTAAGGTCTAGCACTCCTTGGCTGGGCTGAGTGGCCTCTCACCTAGACGGCCCGGTTCGATCCCAAGCGACCGCATGTGAGATTTGTGGTGGACAAAGCGGCACCGGGTTCTCCAGTTTCCCCTGCCATCTTATTCCACCAGGGCTCCATCTTCATGTATCATCAGTGTCATCACCTGCGGTGCCAGAGCAGTAAAAGCGGGCATTAAACACTACAAAAAAAAAAACTCCTTGGCTAATTCACTATACACACTAGAGTCTTTTTCCCCTTTTAAGGATTAGGTGTTATAATCATCATTGTAGTCTCTTATTATCCATCTACCTCATATGAGGTCTAGCCAAATCTCAGCCAATAATTCATTTTATTTCTCTCTTTCTTTTTATGGCAATCTGTTTTCTATCATTCAGTTAACATGATCCTTCCGTTTTATTTTATTTTCTGCTATCTTATAATTGACCAGATTTTTAAAGCTTTTTATTGTTGTTGTTTTTCTATACAAATTCTTGTTTCACAGATAGCTTGAAATCCATTAACATTCTTCTCAACCTAGATAATTTTAGTGGGATACTTGCTCTAAAATATTCTCAACTATGATGATTATTATTATAATTACTATTGATTGATTGACAAGATTCTTCCCTTTAAAAGCCATTATCTTCATTCTTATTTGTAGCTATACTTAAATTGTAGGTATTGTATTTTGGCTTTCTGCCCTTTGAAAATTATCTTAGGTTTCCATATAACTGGTCATCAACATATAATAGAGTATCTACTGGTATGCTAGATCGTATTTTAATTCCAAACTGTGTTTCATTTTTCCACTTCATAACTAAGTTGTCATTATAGAAATGAAATAAAGTGGATGATAAACTAACACCCTTGTCAGACACTTTAGTTTATTAAAATTCCATTTGACATTTTTAAACCCAATTTATAACTATTTTTGTATTTACATACAGATTCATCGCCTGCAATGCCAGAGCAGTAAAAGCAGGTGTTAAAAACTAAAAAAAAAAAACAAACAAAAAAAACATATAGACTCTTTATAGTATTAATAAGGTGTTCAGGAAAACCTCTTATTTTTAATATGCACTTAAAGGGGGTGTATAATATATAGTAAAGGGAAATACCTTCCAAGAGGAAGTGAAAGAACCACAGGATACTATATGCTGCAGGTATACCACAGTGAGTTGCAAAGTCTCTAACATTTCCTTGCTGGAAGGACCTACAGGGGCAGCCCGGGAGGACAATGAATAACCCATTCAACCAAGCAACCCTCTAGTGTACATGGAGCAAGCATCCATGCCATCTATCCAGCACCATCTTATGCCATAAAATCTAGGACATTAGAAGAACCTGGAACATGAGAAATGGGGGAAAGAAAACTGTGGTAGTTGAGAAATCAACACAGTATTTTTGACTGCTGATGAGGGAAATCCATGTAAACTCTATGGGTCTATGGGATTAAATTCTAAGCCTCCTGAATTTAAGCCTCAGGCATTACTATGAAACAACTTGCTCAATTACTATACACTTGCTATCATGATTAGTTTTGCTATGATGTCAGTCATAATTATAATTTTCAGAGGCTTCTTTATAAGCCTTCACAACCTTTCCATAATTGCCAGGTCCCGCCTGGGGGGGGGGGATGCTTTCTTTTCATTCCTTCTTCATTAATGCCAGTCCACAAATATTTATGAAACAAAAGAGTAATATTCTATGCATAGTCAATTTTGAAGCACCCTCCTTATTGTATGCAAAAACACATTACTGTACTTCTGGCCAGAGAAGATTATTTTAATACTACTTTCACTAATTGCTGCAAAAGACAGGGTATAGCAGAAAGCTATTTTTGTTTGATATCTATCCCTTCATGGAAAGAGGCACATACTAAAAATAATAAATACGTATAATGTAACTGTAAAACATGCATACTGTAGCCATTTTAATGACACTTGCAGAAATGTAGGTACATGAGCTAGATAAGGCTATAAGCAAATTCAAATCTTAAACTAATTTTTCATTTCAATAAATGTTAAGCATTTTTCTAATTCAGATATTATTGTTATTGGACTGCTGCAATACATATTTGTTTCTGTTTGTTTTTTGTGAACTTTATCATTTTCTAATTTTGTTATAGTATAAGCAAGTGAAATAAGTTTACAAAAGTTTTTCTTGGAATCCTAGGATGGATTCCTTGGCTAATACAGGATGAGGTTGTATCCTAACTGAAGTAGTACTCATAATGTTTGAAACTTCTTGTACCTATTCACCTATTGTAAAATCATATGATTCATCATTGATCTATATAGAAATTTGAATACTGTTTCCATCATGTAAAATACTTCTACCTTTATCTTGTTAGAGAGCAGATAATGTTATATATTCATTGTTGTTTCATGTTTATAAATGTTTTGTATATAAGAGAGAATGGAAGGTGTATCTACCCTATAAATATTAAATATTGAACTTAAACTTAGGTCTAATATGTCTAATGAAGAAACTATTTTAAATGCCTATTACATAAACAAATCATGAACTTGTGAAAAGAAATTGCAATGCCTCTCAAAATCAGGTTTAGGCTAGACTTAACTTTAATCTAACGTTATATGTATGTAAATAGTAATAAATCTACAAGTATGCATCTAAGTAGAAAGTATTAGTATTGTTATGTATTGTGTTTTATAATGAGAAGGGTAGTTATGTAGCTATATGTAACAACAGCATACTACTAGAGAAAGGTATAATATGAATAGTTTTTCAAACATCATTATCATATGTATGTTTTTAGTATTCTGCTAGTATACTTAAGAGGACTGGGAAGTGTAAAATGGCAAAATTTGACATTTTCTATTCTTAATGAAAAACAATTCTACAATTCCTTCTGACTCAGAGTACATATAATTTATTAGCCATTTAAAACTCTTAACCTTTAATTTTTAAATTTATTGTCCATTGGCTTAAACATTCGAGTTCCATTTCCTTTTTAAAATTTCAACACATATTTTCTGCTAAAGGGCATCGTGGATTCATTTAAGGAGTCCCAGGTCAAAAAACAGAATTGAAAATCAGCAGGCAACAGCAGGCATCTAATAATGACTACTTCCCAATAATGCACTGTTAATAATATATGTAAACTTAAATTTCAACTACAATTGTCTCAAAATTACATTTTTTCCAAATGAATCCATTATATGAGGTGATATCCAAAATTTTCAAGACTGGTGCTGCCACATGGTCAAAAACTACTTTGAAACTAATGACCGCCATCATCCTCAAAGTAGTTTCCTTCCATGCATATACACTGGTCCCAGCAATTCTGCCATTTTCCAAATACATCCTTGAGGTTATGTTCTTTGAGGGTGTTTGGCACAGTGTTTCTTCTTGAAATCCTCTTAATTATGTTGAACCGACATTCTTTCAAATTAATTTTCAGTTTGGGGAATAGAGCGAAGTTGCAGGGTGCCAAATCAGGCGAGTATGATGGATGGGAAAACCGTCATGCTATTTTTCATCAAAAAGCTCATGGTGAACAAGGAATTGTGACAGGGCAGATTATCATGATGCAACAACCAGTTCCCTTGTTCCAGAAGTTCAGATTATTGTCTCCGTACATTTTCATAGAGTCATCCCAAAACATCACTGTTTGATTTGGTAGGATGAATTCTTTGTGCACAATCCCCTTGGTATCAAAGAAAACTTCACTTGACTTGCATAGTTCAGTCTCTTTCACTTGGAGGATTGCTATTGTCTCAGTGTTTCTCAAACACTTGGTAAATCACTGCAAGGGTCTCTGTAGCAATTTTCTCTGAGATTCGCACAGAATTTGATGTTTACTCTCTGATCTTATCTTGGATCCATTGTAAAATCACCACATACTACATACAAGTATTATGAAAAGTACTAAGCATCTCAACAAATCTTCCCACCTGCATGAAACTTTAAACACTCACTCATCAGATGTGTTACTGTTGCCACCTAGTGGTACAAAACTCTACCGCAACTACTGTCGAGATGGCAGTACCAGACTTGAAAATATTGTATACCACCTCGTATTTTTCTCAAAACAATAATTACTTCAAGTCTGAAATTTTCCATAGTTGCAAATGATAATCTGTTGCATGCACTGAAATACTTTCTATTTAGATATGACATATTTTTAAAATTTGAGGATTTTGTTTAAAAAATTTAGATGACAGTTTTCATTTAATTCCTTCACAAAGGAAAAAGAAGTGTAAAGCCAGAAATACTAATGGCAGCTTAATTTCCTTACTTCATTGTATGGCATAAAATGTCTTCATAAGCTGTACAAATCGGGGCTCTCAAAATAACAAAACAAAAAACGAAAGAAAGAAAGAAAGAAAAAAGAAGTATAAAGATGTCAAAATCTTGTTCTTTATCTCACAAACCTCTTTTGATAGTTTTTTACTTTTTTTTTTTTTTTTTGTCCTGGCCTGTGTTTGTGAAAATTTAAAGGGAGATACTAGTGTATTATAATTCAGTAATTGTTTAACACTGATCTGTCAGCTGCATTCAGAGATATCTATGTTTCTTGGAATAGCTGCATGTTCATAACATAATGCTTGTACTTAGCACTCTCCTTAAACATTTTATGCAAACAATCTCAGAGACCCAATTTCCAGGAAATATATCTATGTTTATTGTACCAGTGACATTTATTTTCTTAATATTAAAATGTCTGGTTTTCTATCAAAACAATAAATAATTAAATTTTAAATTAATGTATTAAATAATAGGTTTTGAAGCTAGGCATCTTCTATAAGCAGATTTTAAAATTAATTGCTTGAACATTTTAAGCAGTGTTTTACGTTCCCAAAATTATGCATTTTAATTGAAATGAAAAAGAGTTACTACTTTGTTTGTAGGTTTATTTCCTTTAAATGAAGGGTAATCTTGGACAATGAATTAAAGAAGAAAATAAATATGTAATTGAATATGGAATTAAAGCATAAACTTGGTAGTTGATGCCATTCAAATGAATGGAAACCCTGCATAAAACTCAGCTTTATCTGACTAGGATTCAAATCTTGATTCCAGCATGACATGTAGAATGTTTCCCTTACACTACCATTGTCTTAACTTTTCCTTAAAAACATGACATAAAAACACTCCTACTGTTGCAAAGTCCATAAAATAAATTTATTAAAGCAATTATTGCTTTTTGAGCCCATAAAAATAATTTATATACTGTTTATTAAATAATTATTGCTTTTTTGCAGCAATAGCCAAGTACTAAGCACACAAGCATTTCCTTACCTAGGTCAGGAAATAAAGAACATACAGAATAAGAGATAAAAATGGTACAAAAAATTTTTAAGCACAATAAGGGATAGAAGCATTAGTTATGTGGAGTGCATGTGTATGAGCAAAAGAAAGAGACTGATGACAAAAAAGTAAATGCTCCATTGAAGCAGAAACAATGTTGAGCATACCAAGTGAGATGGCCCAGGTGGTAATATTTGTGACCTCATTCAGGAGGTTCTGGGTTCAAAACTTATGAACCGACCAATCTGGCTGGGCGTTTTTCATTGTTTTCCTCAGCTGCCAAGGTAAATGTCAGATTAGATATGTAATACCATGACCTAAAGTTCCACCTTCAGTCTAAAGCAATAGAAGAAAGCAATAACACTGAAAGCAGGTGGTAATTATGATGGCTGCCTCATACTCGCAGATATTGAACGCAGCTAGACCATATGGCACCCTAATGCTATCTACTTGTAGCAGTGTAAAGTAGTGTAATGTAAAGGGATAAGACCTCGAGGCTGACTGTACTCTGTCTGAGATGGCACCCTAACACCATCTGTTTGATATGAAACAAAAGTGGTATGAAACAGGGATGAAACCTTGAAGACTACTATCCACTGCATACTGATTGAATATCTCACCTAACAGATACATTGTGATATAGCCAAGTAGTTAAAGTAATGTAAAATAAATAGAATAAAAAAAAGAACCAGAGTATTTTGGGTAGCACAAACTTAGGACAAGGACTTGAAAGCTGCAGATATATATCATATTAAAAGTTAAATTTCTCTGTGCATCTTGTGATATACTGGAAGGAAAATTTTCTGCAGAATTGTAACGGACATGCACAGGCCTAATGCTTGTAAGGATGATGATAAAAAGTTAAATTATGTTATCATCACTATATGTATACTGTGTAATAACCAATCATATAATTTACATTTAAATCTCATTTTCCAGTGATTGTAGTTCTCAGATTATGTTATTTAAAGGAAATATAATTACCAACTTATGCAGTATAATTTAATTTACTTGATCTCCTGGGCATATCCATATTTACATAAACTGTAACTTTAAAAATGTCAAAATGCAAGAAACTAAAATACTGCATTATGTGTTTTGGTCTCAACTACATTTTTATAATATCTGCACTCTGTTCCATGCAACTTTGAAGTAGGTACATGTTATAATTGGTAGATAATTTTATTAATATGGATATTTGTTATTTTGTAGATGTGAAAGATTCCTATTCCCTTCCACATGAAAATCAAGAATACCATCTAGCAATTTACATCATATCATACTAGTTAGCAAATGAGTACAAAAGTATGAATTCAAATTCAAAGTTATCAGGAACATATAAAACTAAGTAATGTCATTTTTAGCCAAAAATGCACTCCCCAGATTCCTTAAGTACATATAAAGTGAGAAACTTATTATTAATGAAAGAAAATGAAGTAGCTCTATTGTTTATCTGTTTACACCAAAGATCCTAGATTTTGATTTCCAGGATCTACCCTACATAGAGTTAGGAAGTATGAATGTGTATGTGATCTATGTTAAAACATTAATAAAATCCAGAAACTTACCATAAACAGGCAAATATCATTGCACATGAGTAGTTTTTTTTCAAAAGCCATAGATGTGAGTGGTATATAAATGAAACAATAAAAAATAAAATATGAAAATGGAAAGAAAATTAGAAAAGAAAATTTATTAATGTACAAAATAAAAATATTTATCAATGTAACCTTTAGCTGACATAATCAAAAACAGTACAAGATTTTCTATTATTTTAGAGTATAGTATTCAAAATGCCTAGTTTGTATGAGCTTCTAATGTACTGCTCATTAAACAAATTTAGTTGCTCTAAATAAATATTCTTTCCTCAATAAAGAATAACCATATATTATGGAATTGCTATTTCATGTAATTAAATCAGAGGATTTCACTGCCAATTTGCATTACTAATAATTTTTGGTAGGTATGCGCAAGGACCATATTTACAAGGCTGTTGCCCTGTGTGACCATAAGATAGCAATTCCAAAAAGCATAGGTGTTCTCAGCTTTCGGAAAAAAAACAATCCTTTATTTTTTTTTTTTTTTTTTTTTTTGAGGTTTCTGTATTGAAAAAACATTTGTACAATAAATAGGTTAATTTTCAAAATGCAGCAATTCTGAAAGTATGTTGCCAATGTCTTCTTTTGTGTTCTCTCATTGTCATGCAGTGCTTTTGTTAATGGTTGGAGTGTATGTTTCTGAGGTTTACCAGCAATTCTTCGTTGAGCGAGATGCTGAGTTTTTTAAGCATTAGTGTTAATTGTAGGGCTTTCATCATGATTTCGATGAGTTCTCTTCATAAGTGTTCTTCTTTTTCTTATTGGCTATTTGAATTTCCAGGATGCAGTCAGCAGTTTGACTGGTGGCTGAGATATTTAGTTCTGTGAAGCTTTTTGTGTCTTTTGTGAGTTGTTCAAGGGTGTTGTTCGGCCTGTGCCTTGATGTTTTTGTTGAGCTTGTTTATGGCAGTTTTGAGATCTTGTAGTTTGGACTGGTAATTCATTTATGCACGTGTGGATTTGATGTAATGCATTTAGTAGTTCCTTATTGGGGTTTTCTTTTGTGGTGTGGGTTCTTCTCCCTTGGAGTGCCATCTTTGAGTGTTAAATTGTTGTGATGTCAGTGGGGTCTGCAGTGATTGTTTCAGCTGTGAGGTCCTCTGGCAGTTGTTTTCTGAGTTTCATGTTGCAGCTCTCTGATTGGCCGTGTTGCTGGTGAAGTCTGCTGTGATTGGTTGCATTGTGGAGATGGTTTTGCTGCTATTACATTGAGTTGTGTGTGTTTCTTTTGTTGAGGACATCCTTTGGTGAGTTGTTGTGTTCGTGCATCTTGTCGAGGGTATAACGGGCAGCAGGTTTTTCCAGTGTAGTGGTCATTTCGGCAGCATGTGGTGCAGTATCGGTGGCATCTGGTTAGGTTGTGTTGCATCTATTTGTCTTACATAACCGCAGTGTCCCTTGGCTCCTGATTGCAGACAAGAGCCAATCAGAAACAAGGGGTGGGACCAAAGAGCAATGAAGGTGTATAAGCGATATAAACAGAGCAGAGAGCAGGGAGACAAGAGCCCAGAAAAATCTAATTTCAGCAACAACCCTCAAGATGGTGCAGCCTTTTCCAGAAGCTGAGAATTCCTATGACAACGCAGGCCCTGGAAGCCTACCCATCTACAATCCGAAGAAGTCCTGGTGGATAACTAACAATAAGAATAATTTTGACTGATTCATGTGATCCTTCATTGTATATATGAAATGTGTCTCAAAGACTGTGAGGATTTTTAAGACTGAAAACCTGAAATGCTTTGTTTAGTTTATTGCTATAAGATATGCTAAAAGTTTTGAGCAACTATGTAGCTTTCTTCTAAGTTCTAAGATCCTAATTTTCTGTAGTTAGTTCACTTGATCTCAACTATTGTTTTGTATGTTGCATTCTTAAATACAAAAAATGCATCATATCTAGGCAGGATAACAAAAAAAACAAAAAAAAAAACAGACTGCTCCATATTTGGTCAAAAAGATGAATGCAGATAGATAGAAATGTTGTTTCATCTTGTCCAGTTTTGAGTATATAAAGAGAAATCAATAAATTGTTTGTCATCACTTCTCCAGCTTCCAACAGCACAATATAGTATCATCATATTTATTACATTAATATACGCACCTCAAATGGATCTTGCAATCTTAAACCTACTGTCTATTAGAAGGAAAAGAACTGATCCATTAACATGCATATAACAGTGAACATCCATTGTATGAAGAATTGCTACATATGTGCATTTCAAACTTACAGGCAAACAGCATTTACCTAAGGAAAAAATTACACTGAGTCTCCTCCGTGGTATAGGGGTAACATCTAAATTCTGGTTCCCAAGGTCGCAAGCTCAAACCTGGCAGAGGGCAATGGATTTTTCTGGGGGTAAAACTATTTAGCATGACTTCTTTGGGAATGAAGTAAAGCAGTTGGTTTATAGATTTAAGCACATAAAAGAACTTCAAACCTGATGAGGCCTCTTTCATGACCAATACAAAATGAGACACTAAGAATCATAGTTATTAAAGAGCATCCATAAATAACACTCGGTTTAATGCAATTGAAAGAAGTTAATCAGTAACCACAGAATGAAAATCATATTATGTGTTGAACTGATGAATATGTCATTTAAATATCAAATGATAATGAAAATGAGTTAATTCATTTAAAGGTAGAATGATATGTATATACACACTGTCACAAAGTGCTCAGTTCAATAATTTTTTAACATAATCATAGGTTGATTGTTGTAAATAAGACAAACATTGGTAAGTGAACAAAGATAGAAAATTAACATTTTCAGCAAGTACATATGCATATTATCTCTATGTTATTTTCTGCTGCCTTGGGAATCCACAAGGACTTCCTATCTGTAAATATGGCCCTGCTTTGTGTATATACTTTTATCAACACAGCTCTCTTTTTCTCCTTGTCAGTATCAGCTTTAGTCCATTGAAATACAGATGGTAATAGGGAAGTAACATCCTTTGATTTTACCTCTGCTATTTTTAGATTAGAAAGTGCTATTATTTTTATTGTTGCATACCAGCTTAGGTGCAAAGTAATGGTGAAACATATAAAACCAATAAGTATATGACAGAGTTTTTGGAAAAAGAATTGAAACTTGCCTAAACTCATTTTTGAATGTATTGACTGGTAATTCAAATCAATATAAACCTCTGTAATTTTTATTTGCAATAAACTGCTTTTTACAAGCTTTAAAATAAAGTAATCTTGATTACTCTAGATTCAACACCAAATAATTTCTCTCTGTTTAATAACGAGTAGGTCAAAAAGTATGAACCAGCCTGTCTGCATCCTCAGTACTCAATGCTGTCTACTGCTATCTTAGAAAGATGCGGATGAAAATATACAACATTTTTAAAACTACTTTTAAAGGTTTTATTTACCAACTTTATGAAAAGGAGATGCCAAAACTGCACCTTCATTGTACATACATTTTTGGCACCTCTTTACACAACCATTCACCTTGAGAAATGCTGGCAATTTCCTGGCAGATATTTTGTTTTAATTTTTCTAGGGTATGTAGATTTATCTTGTACACTTTATGTTTTAATTTACCTCAGAGACAGAAATCACAGGTGGTTGGGCTGAAGGACCGAGGAGGTCACAAATTTAAACCAATAATTCTGTTCTGAAACACACTTTCAGCTGTTCTTATCAAAAAATTGGTCATATGAACTGTTGCAGAGTGTTGTGAAAAAGACGAAAACGCACACACTGTCTGTTGCTTCTCTAAAAGAAAGGGGGCTCATGTTCAGTGAAACAAAAGTTTGACATAAATCTGAATAAAATTCATAACCCTTGGAAGATTTTGAACATGAGCTGGAGGGTCCTGCTTTACTTAAAAGCTCCTGCTTCATAGAAGAACATGAAACTACCAGATTTGTTTGTTGCTGGATAAATGCTGCATTTCTTGGGAGCATTGATCGGCTTTTATAGCTTTCTACAAGGCTGGCAGTGCAGAATATTTCTGAATGTACCTGAAAATTCTTTAACACTGCTGCAACTGAAAACTTTCACTACCTTTTATCTTTGGGTTTTTGATAACGATACGCAAATCACTCAACATGTATATTAAGCATAGCATTTCTGAACTGAAGAAACAATAACAGAATAAAAACACAAATGGGTTTAAGTGCATGGTGCAATACTCTGAAGTATGAAACTGCTTTTCTGTGTGTTATGTATAAATATTTATATTGTCGTGAGCTATTGACAACACGTAATATAATCTAAGGTTACAGGATATGCACAAGTTGCATAGCTTCTCTTCTTATATACCACATTATGTTGTTTGCCACACACAAGAAAAGGAGAAACAAAACTCTGTATAGTATATTAGTAAAATGCATAAACTATTTACTAATAACTCAACTATGTAAAATATTTAATTATATATTTTTATTCTAAAATCATACATTTTTATGTGAAATAAAACTTTGTATTTGTGATATTGGCAGCATATTCAATATCCATGCTTAGTTTTGCACTTGTAACTAACTGCAAACAGTAAAAGTATGTATTTACTTAAAAATTTGTTCCCTAATAAGTTCAGAACAAGCATGTTTGAACTTCCAACAGCAGAGTAGAACACATACAAATATAATAAATCATTTGTACAGACACAGTGATGTGCAAATTCTAAACAAAACATGGTATGATTCTTTCAATCTGTGTATCACTTAAATGTTATTGCTAACACAGTTAGTATTAGAATACTATATTTAAAATTCTGAAAAATAGGTGGTAATAGAAGTGATATATAGAAACTTAAAATTAGAATGATTTAAACAAGTGTGTTGGGAATTTGTAACACTACATCATAAATACGTACTTGAACCTGTTTCCTACTGCTTGTGCTGGTTCCTGTCTGGGTGGGGGGGATGCTGCAGATTGTTATGATTAATGGTGCTCTCTGATGCCAGGGTTAAGAATCTCCAACAGTTGTCGGGTAGCAGTAAATCAATGTTCATTTTGAATTACCACCCCTTGGACTTTCATAACTCCAGCACCAGAGAGAACCATTAACCACACCAATCTGCAGCATCCCCAGAGAGGAGCAGTGGGAAACATGCTGAAGATTGTAACATTCACTGTTCCTGAAATGTCTTCAAATAAGTGTTTATTTGTGATGTAGTGTTACAACTTTTCAACCCATCTATTTATTACGCATTACCAAATTATCATTAGAATGAAATATTTGATTTATAAAAAGAAACTATGAAAAACAATAGGATTTATTTTGGAAGTGGAACATAATTTAGTATAAAATAAAGGCATTAAATAGCATAATTGTTAAATTAATTATAAATGCACTTTCAAAAACGTGTTTATGTCAACATGATTTTTCAGCAGATGAAAACATTACTGATAAATATTTAAGTTCTTGACTAGGGTTTTACCAGAAGGACCTGGAAACATTAGTATTAGGAATATTCAAATGAAGAGATGTACAACTTTAAAGAGGTAAACCTGAAGTATTAATCATTGGATTTGTACATAATTTTGTTTTACACAAAGACGGCAAAAACAAAATGCAATGTCTGGTCCTTGTTTTGATGGATATACTGACAAGAACACGTACAGGAGAAGAGATGGAATAAGTTTTAATTTAACAATAATGAAACAAGAGCTAGTGTCAGTTTCCTATTTTACTTTAAGGTGTAGATAATTTGTTTTATTAAACCATAACTGACAAACTTTAACCAGTTCTCCCTTATGTTTGTACTTAACTTTCCTTAAAATGACTTTGCTTACTGCCTCTGCACTGTGCACTGTGAGAGCATTAAAACTTCAGTCTAACTTTGTTTTATATGAGGCTTTTGCGAAAGAACTATTAATTACTTGATTGAACTAACTAACAGTTGATTAACTATGAAACCCGGGAGTTAAATACTTATGATACTATAAGTTACCATTGGGTTATTCATCTCAAAATTAATTTAAGATCATCTTGTGGTTTACTAGGAAAAACATGAGTCACTTAGGGAATGTAATGTCATGTTGGCATGTTGCCATGGTAGCTCACTTGTTTAGAGCATTCAGATGGAAACCAAAGATCCATGGCATTGGCCTAATTCTATCTTTCCACTGCAGATAGTGTTTTACATACAATAATATCTAAAAAATACTTTGACAAGAGCGAAAATAATAAAAAAGCCAATAATAACTGCATGTACATAAATGAAGATTTCAAACTGTATAGTACACATTCTATATCTGCAATAGATTCATAGCAGTAGCTGAATGTAATGTGCATAAACCTGTTGATTTAAGATAAATCTCTGGAATAAAGTTGCTTAGGTGTTTATATGTGTTGTCTAGTGGTTGTACATGGGAGGAACTTCTGCATCTTGAGGCTACTTAGCAAATAAAATAAGGGTAAAGGAAGAAAGGGAAATTTTACAGAATGGGAAGACAAAAGAAAGATCTTACAAAATCATATACGTATAGAAAGGAATGGCATTTAACTAAAAATTAAAATTAAGTCTCTTGGACTTTATGACAGGGCTGAATACTTATCAGTTAGATATTACTGAGATAATTTTGTTAACACTACATTACTTACTACATTTAGGAAAATGTTTCTAACTTCAAAATATAGTAAGTGATGTGCTACAAAATCAACATAATGCTTTTAATGAAATGGAATGATATTGTCTGAGATGATAAATGAACATTTTCAATAGAATTACTTTCTTAATTTAATATTGCCTCTCATTTCAAAACACCTATATCATGAAATATGGTAAGCAAATGTGTATAAAACTAGATCACAATACATTTTAGGTTATTATTCAGTTAATACTCCAACAGAAAATATATTGTTATAGATATGCAATATTATTTCATTAACTTGTTGCTTAAGTGTTATTTATGTTTTTTTTAGCTGCTTATTTATTTGTTTGTTATCTATTTATTAAACATCTCATAAACTTAAAATATATATCTATATAGAATTTCAATAATACAAAATTGGAATGTGAGTCAAATCTACATTTGTGTTGCTTCGCTAACAATCAGCTGAACATATTTCATAGGTGCCTATACCATCAGTAGATTTTCGTTCACTAATGTGCAAGATCAAAAGCTGAAATGATCTGAAATATAAATGACAATTTCACCAATTTTATAAAAGAAAGTTTTGAGCATAGTTATGGATCTTCAGCTCTTTTCTGACACCATAGTCTGAAATACTTTCCTTTAATTATATCAGCATATGCCAGAATGCTGGAATTTATTATAAGTGTAATATCCAAGTAACTATATTAAAAGAATTTATATTATATTTAATTATAGTTTTTCATGATATACCACCAAATATTTGCAGTGTTATAAGAAGATGAGTTTCATTTGTAGAAGTGAAACATCAACATCAAATTAAGCTTAGTGGTAAGTTAGATACAAATACAGAATCAGGGCCATCAAGAGCTAAATCAGACCCCCTCCCCATGGTCCCTCTTTCTGATAGAAAAACAAGTGCATCGCCATGTTCACACAGTTTGTAGTAAGAATGCTCATATTAATGGATATTGCATTGAGTTAGTCTTCTAATTGTCCAAATTTGTAAATTTTTGGGGGGTTTCTATGGACCTGGATCCATTTGTAGTTTTCAGTTCCTCTTGATGGCCCTACACTGTTTAATTTTACTTTGCTTAGATCAGTGTTGAAATCCTACACCTGCATTTTGAAGATTTAATGCAACATTATTTCAGGTTAGTAAAAAGGTTTGTTATTCAGTTTTTGTAGCTAAGTCAAAGGTTTTTATGGCACTTATTGGACAAAATTACAATATAATTATAGAGTTTTAATCTTACTTCATTAATATTTTGCTTCTTTGCTTACCAAACTTTCTCTCTTAGAACTGAATAGATGATCATTTAAAAGTCTTTTGTGGTAACATGCATGGAAAAGACTCGGAGTATAATTTTCTGCTGAGCTATTTATATTTTAAGCATGGTTTTGTGCATTCAAGTTCAAGTTATAATTATGAATAATAATGCAGAATAGATCATACATTCAAACCCCATTACTGCAACTGTTGCATACAGTGGATCATTGCTGATGATGGAAGTAACACTTCTTCAAAACATGCTTGAAAATAACTAGATAACCATAGCAGGGATGTTTGAGTATAATCTGTTTTGTTATTCCATATTATCTGATTGCAGCATGATTTCCCAACAAATTTTATCTGGAACTATTTGAAGGGATTAATGCATTATTTATTGAAGAGTTAAGGAACTATAGTGTAGTTATTCTATAAATGGAATGCACCCAATGTGCAAGTATATAAATTGAATTACACTAATCTAATGCTAGTTTTATTATTGAAAATTGTCTTTTTTGCAGTTTCCTGTGTGTTAGCTTTCACAATGTTTGTTGCACAGTTCACAGATATAATCTTCATCCTATTAGTGAAATCTCTTGTTTTGAGAGAACCTATGTGAAAGCAGTGTGTTGTAGTATATGTTGAAGCTCATAATTTGTCTGCTTCTATTCTTCCATTGTCATGGTGTCACTTGAGTATAGAAGCTGCTCTAGATAGATTTTCTTTTTTCCATAAGCATTTGGCGTGTGTTCTCTAGGCCATGGTATTTGGCAGGAGTATCTGCATTCTGATGTCTTCTATGAAGAAAGTTTCTTTTGTTAAGATGTAGGTCATTCTTGATGGTGCTGCCTTCCCAATTCCTAGGATTCATTTCATGTAGCAAAATTCTTTTTCTAGAGTTGACTTTTAGTTTCTCCCAGATTATGTGGATCCCATATGTTACTATTGGAGTTATGATCATTTTAAATAGTATCATTGCCATCTTTATGGAAAGTTTTTTGGGCATTCGGATGTTGTAGAATGCTATTATTACTGCTGTTGTTTTTCATTCAAGTGAAAATTGAAGGATGTCCATGTTGTTTAAGATAAACTCCAAGGTAGTTGAATTTTGGTAGTAGTTCTAATAGTTTGTTTTGAAGGATTAATATGTCATTTGCTGTGAGTTTACCTCCTCTTCTGAAAATCATTTGTTTGGTTTTGCAGTGGTTCACTTCAGGTTATTTTCCAGAGTCCATGATGTGAGTTTGTTTATCACCTTTTGCAGCTCTTCTTTGTCTTCTGAACCTATAATCATGTCGGTGACATAAAGCATGAGTGTTGCTGATATCTGTGATGTCTGCTATCATGATGTTGAACAGTGTCGAGCTGATTGGGCCTCCTTGAATACTTCATTTGTTTGAGTTAACTTTTTGGTTAGGGTGACATCATCAGATACTTGTATACATCTTAGAATGTCTGATAGTACTTTTGTTATTTGGTGAGCATCTCCAATTAATAGGCTGAGTTTTCGAATGGGCATTTTTCTGTTAAGTGTCCAAGACTTTGCTGTAGTCTATGAATACTACAAAATATTTTTCCCTGGGTGTCTTAGGGTGTCTTGGGCCTATTCTATTAAGTAGTTCACAGCATGTGGGGTGCTTCTTCCCTTCCTGAAGCCAAATTGGTTTTCTGGTATTTGGATGTTTACAATATTGGTAAGCCTGCTGGTTAATATATGCATGAAGATTTTGAAATAAGTGTTTTCAAGGGCTATGCCTTGATATGAGTCTGGGTTGCAGGTTTCTCCTTTCCCTTTGAATAGGACTTTCATCGTTGATGTTCTTCGTTCCGATAAGTTTCCTGTGCTCAAGCATTCATTGAATAGTTCATTGAATAGTCTTCCATCTTGTAAAAGGATTTTTTTAAGGTGTTCTATATATATGCTATCTACCCTGAAGCCTTATTATTTTTTGCTTTCGTTATCACATGGCATATTTCTTGTCTTGTTATAGGAGTGTGACTTTCTATTGTTTCTATTGTACAGCATCCACTTGCTGTGTCCTTCTGCTGGAGGTTGAGGATGGTGTCGAAATTATTTTCCCATATCCATGGAGATATTTTTTATTTAAAGGGACCTTGGCATTTTTAGGCTATGAATGGGTCTCTTTTGGCTTTCTGATTGTTGTCTAGCATCCTCCTCTATCCGCCTGCATCTTCTTTAGTAATATTTTGTATAACCTTCTCTGTCGAGGTTATAGTGACAGATCATGTTGTTGCATTGTAGCTTTGGCCTGGTGAAGTGCTAAAAGTGTCTTCTTCCATTCATTATAGCGCTCTGTGTCAAACCATGTTTTCAATTTCCTATTTTTTATTTCTGTATGACAGAATTGCAGAGTTGTTATGCATAGTTCCACTGCTTCAGTTATCTGGTTTGCTATACTAGAATTGTTGCCTTCTCTATTTTTTCCAAGCTTTCTTGTAGCTTCTCTGTGTCTAACTTCCTAGATGTCCTGTTCGACACAGGTATAGTAAGTGGTAATGGCTGACTGTGTTTGAAAGTTGAATACCTGCTGGCAAAAACATTGTAACCTTCACTTTTATAGAATGCTGGATTTTTGCGTATAAACATTGTATGTGGAAAGAGTGAGACATGTGTGAAGTTATATTGGCAAACATGAACATTACATGCCTATTATCTTTTGTTTTAATTTTGCCACAGTTCGCTCGGATGCAGAAATTTATGTGTTTTTATTCTCTCCTGAAAAATTTGCATTTTGAGGGCTACAATGTTTTTGCCGGCAGGTATTCAGTTGTTGTGGGTTGTATATGTTTTCCAATTGGTGTAGCCGCTGATATTCAAAGCGCTTTGTGACTAATTGCCTTTATGCCTTTGCCTCTAAAAAATATGAGGTTCATTGTGCTTGCTCCATTAGGCCCTATGTATGTTTTTAAGTTAGGTTTGTTAAGCACTTCATGCTGTAATTGTTGTCAGTAAAGTGCTGAAAACACTTCATTTTTTTTTTTTTTTGCATTTTGTAATCATTGATTATTACTTGGGCGTTATGTAAAGGAATCATAGTCAAAATCAGACAACAATGTATAGAAACAATGAGTTTTAATGCATTTCTATTATCCTAAGTATTCTCGAGTTTCATGCAATTTACTTTGAATATAAAAGACATACCATAAAAGTATTTCATGAATAAAATTTCACTTAAATATTTGCTACTGTGTGATAGACCTGAAAACAAGGTGTCACACAAAAAGGAACTTTGCAGTCTGGACAATAATAGTGGCTCTCTTCTAATTTTCTTTCCTCTTGCATCCTGAACACGGCTACACATAGCATCTGCCTGGTTAGAGCTATCTTCTTCTCTGTTGCTGGATGACCTCAGGAAAATGCTGCTCTGTTAGGAGTAATGAATGTAGTGTTTTCCCCAGTCAGCCTGCTATAAACTACTAACGTTAAACTCGGGCAATGTTTTTCGAATGTCCTCCAAATGACAGACATTCTATATTGAAGAAGAGTCTGTTTACCCCCTGATTTTAGGATGAATGAATTCCATAATGCTAATTCCAGTAAGTGGGATGTAGTATCTTTTTCCCCTTTTTCTTTAAAGGATATGCTGCCAGATTTTGATTCACTCTGTCGATTCCCCCCATTGTGTAGTTGTAGTCTATAATGACCTAAGGTTTTTCTTCATCATTTTTTTTACCATCTGTGGGTTATGGATGGTGCTAAGAAGTACTACAACCTTCTTGTCTTTCTATTATAGAGTCATTACTTTGCCCCTCTGACAGGTAACTATTTCGCCTTTCTTTGGCTTTTTTGGTTTTCAGAAGCTAAGGCATTTCCCTCCTTGACAATCGCACTGTCCCATTAGTGTCACTTCTGTTGTGTATGAGGAGATGTGTAGAAGTTTTTGGTTGTTAGACAATAACCTTTCCCCAGCAATGATTTCATCAAAATCATAACAACTTGGAATGACATCGGCAAGTCCTTGTCTAAAACTGTTCCCTTTCCAGTATAAATAATAGTGGACCATGAATATCCACTCTTTGATTCACACAGCATGTATGTCTTTACACCAAACCTGGCATGCTTCAATGGTAAATATTGCACCCATCCCAATTGACCTTTATACATCATCAAGCTTTCGTCTATTTTAACATCTCTCTCTAGTATATGCAATTGCCAAAACTTTTGCACTAAATGCTTATATACAATCCAAATTTTATTCAGTTTTGGATTAGTATGTGTTTTAGGGTGGAGAAGTGTAGATATTTCTTCAATATCATAAATCTCTTGTAGGAGATTGTTGCAGGAAAAAATGGAGTTAGGATCATAGGATCTTTGGACCAATACTGCTTCTCTTCTGGTTTCCAGATTATACTTTGCAAAATAGTTACTGCCAAGAAAATACGTATTTTATCACTTGTAGTGGAACTTCGCACCCTTTGTTTGGATTCCACTGCTGTGCAAAATGATTTGCCTTTCTTGTTATCATATCAATTAGCTCATCATAAAAAAAGAAGCAGAAAAATTGAATGATGCAGTCAGCATCAGCATCCACTGCAAAATTCAGGCTAAATGGACATCTTGGAGGAGTTGGAGTTATATTGTCACCTACATGTAGTTGCACCTGTTGTCTTCTTGCGCTTAGATCCACAGAATTACTTGTATCTGAATCAGTATTGCTTTCTTGTAATTCTCCTGAATTATAACTGCCAGATTCCTCAAGAGAAACACTCTCAGAATCACTGTTACTTGACATTGTAAACATTACAAGACGAGCATGGTTCATAAGTAGAAATTGAGAATATACAACAGAATACCTCTTCTATAATAGGTGCTAAATTGCCCCATGTGCTCCCATCTGGTGTAAAGGTAGCACTAAATAGCACGGAGCACGAAGATAATCACTCCATCTGTCGGTGTGCCCTAAATTAAAGCATTCTCCTAGTATTCTATGGATAATAGGTGAAGTGGTTAATGAGGCTATATCCTCCTCCTTCTAGTGTTTCCAGGATCAGTTCTGTTTTTGCATTTGGTTTGTCTATTCTGGCGTTGAGATCCCCTGCAAGGGTTACTCTTTTGTTGGTCATTATTTCTATTATTCTTTAAATTGTATTTTTACTGCCACATAGTGTATCTATAAACTGGTTATTGAAATTAACCTTGGCCACTATCTCCAACAGACAGCACATTTAAATGTAGTTTTAGCTTATAGGAATTATTTTTTAACTTAAAGTCCATTTTACAATAAAACAATAACTATCAATATTTTTTATTATTTATATTTCATTTGATTGTCATTACATAAAGCTGTTTCTCATGTAATTTCCATTAGTATTTAAACATCTGTCATCCATTTACCAAATTTGAAACTGTTTCCAGTAATTACCTTCTTCTTTTCCTTTTTGTATTGAAAAATATATGAATAACTCATAAATGAAAGATTTGAAGTATATACAAAACCTCATTAACTATGGCAAAAATCAATTTGTAAACTCCTTAGATATTTTCATAATAACAGGGGCTGATTCATATTTTTTTCTGGGGAGAGAAACCAAATTCTCATTTCAATTATCATATGATAGTATACTTCAGGTCATTTGTCTAGATAAAGACTTCATAAGGACTTTATAATACATAAATTAAAAATTCATTAAACTGTTTTTACTCACACTTTGCTGGTTTAATTACAGCTGGTTAAATAGATTATAGATTAACTAAAACATGTGATGTACTGCTTATGGGATTTCAAAGATAATGCAAGTTGCAAGTTCAGTCTCCTCCAAAATTGTTAACGAAAGGCTTCTAGTACCTCATCTGCTGTAAATAGAATAAAGCACCACAGATGGCAGACACTGGTATGCAATGAAATTATATTTGGGAAAGAAATGTTCCGGGTCTAAGTTTAGGATTCGGACATGGAAAAATATTCAGCCAGGGAGAATGGTGCTGGTGGGATTTGAACCACAGACCTGCTGTTCAAAACTCCATATGTGGCTTCATTCATCCATGAAATATTCCTATTGATGTTCATCAATGCAAAATTCTTCCAATTTTCTGATATGACACCATGAAGATAAGTTTGTTGTATTATTGCTATGCTGAAAATGATCCTTCTGCTGAGCTAATTAGGATGAGTAGAATTGTTAGGACCCAAAGGACTGGTTTTTGGAACAGAAGATGAGCTTTTATGGGCTTCTGCTAGAGATACTTTCTGATCTTGTTTCTTCCCTAATTGATTCCAGATCATCAGTTCTACTTCCAAAGCTGCAAAACAGGGCAAATCGGTTTTGTATATATCAGTGCTCTTAAAATCTTCCTTAGTGAACCTACCAGAAATGTACTTCAGTATTAGCTTCTTTAAGTAACCAACAGCTCAAGGTATTTAAGCTACCTCAAAGGGTCATCTTCTGTGGTCTAGGGGTAACATGGTAACCTCTGGTTTCCCAGCTTGTGGGTTTAAACCTGATGAAAGGCAAGGGATTTTCTTCAGCATAAAAATCCCTAGCAAGCCTGTTTTGGAAGGGAAGAAAAGCTGGTGATCCCATGTTGCAGATTTATGGCACATAAAGATCTTCAAGTTACTGAGCAAAATTAAGCATTCTTCATGCACAATATAGAATAAGATGCTGAGAACCATGGTTGATAAAGAGCATCGATAAATAAAACTTAAATAAATTTAGCAGCTTCAAGGTGTGTTTTTGTGAAGTTATAGTTAACACATGCCTTCTTATTCTTCTTCTGTTTCATAGACTAGACCCTTAGGTCTGTTTCTAGTCGAAAGAATTAATTGCTCTCTCCATTTGCCAATTTGTCTTCATATATTTCTGAATTTTTTTGATTTATTTGGTTTATTTTATTTAACTAGATTTTCTTTCTCTTTTAAGCTCTTTATACACAGCTATATTTGTACATTTAAAAAATATCTTGTACGTTTTTATTCTTGCTGTTTTAGACTATCACCTTTTTTGTTTTTTAATGTTACTAATTTATATAAAAACATTATGTATGCAACACTCAAAGAAAGTAAAATCCAACAAAATGTATTTGCACAGCATGTACCAGTCTCGCTATGTGAGATAAATCGCATTCATGTCAAAGATTAAACACAGGTCTATATGGCATGCATGCATGCAAATTGATCTTAATTAAACATTCTTTGCTGTTAATAATTATACTGCATATTCTGTATCTTTCAAGGGACCTATCAGGTACTCATATTACAAATACCTTAAAAGTTTTCTCGCTCCATGTGTAAGCTGCTGTTTTCAACTTGAAGTCTGCTCAAATGAGTTGTACATATCTTGGAACTTATAAGCATAACATAGCACTGTAGACAGACCTGTTGGCCACATGTGCATAACAAATAAGAACATAGCACAAACTCTATTTTTGGGGTCTACCTGCCTTGGATATATATATATATATATATATACATGTAATATTTACCTTGTGGTTCATGAATCCCATTCATATGCTAGAGTTCATGTTATATCATTTTCAAGAACTTGGCTTTTCTTCGGGAGCGGTAAGTTTGGAAGAAATTACAATTATTAATTTGTTAGAAACAAATCCTACAGGTTTTGGAGTTACTTCAGAAACAACTCTAGATGTAGAAGAAGAGGATACTGACAGAGGTAACAGTTCATCTTAATTCTCACAATCAGCATATGACATTCACAAGTGGTATAACAGAAACAGGTTTCAGTCTTATAATAACTCTAATAATGACTAGTCTCCAATGAAATCACTAGTTTTATTTATGTTTGCAGTCCACAGAAGAAATAAAGAAGAATATTAGCATCAAGTATAAGAGAAACTCTGTACTTTTATGATTAAATGAAGGTGTCATTCATTGACAAATTTTTGCAGCAGATTTTATTTGGTGATGTAAGAGAGGCATGTTGGAAGAGACAAGTGGAAACCGTACATTTAACTCCTGTTGAGCATATTAAATATTTGTATGATAAATCATTTACTTATTCTACAAAAAAAAAAAAAAAAAAGAGGAGCAAAGAAAAACACAATTGACAAAGATTTAAACTTCTGGACCTTGAAAATTAAAAAAAAAAACCCAAAAAAAACTGTTTATTTGGAAGAATAAATTTCAGCACAACTTCTGCTTGGATCTCTCATTTCAAAACTTTCCATAAACTAAAAGTAATAAGATAACAACATTTATTTCATGTACATGTAAAGGAAGAAGAAAAAACAAACAATATAAAGCTTTATGGAAACAACAAGAGAGTGTGTTTATAATACCAATTAATGTGGTTACGAGCACAAAATGGGAGCAAAAGGGACATGTTTTTGTTGGAGAGAAAGATGTACAAATGGTTGCACAATCTAATAGTCCACTGACCCATTTATACTCTAGTTTGCCCTCTTTTAGTATGGAAAAGTAAATTCTTTCTGAATTTTTTATTATACTGCAGGAGCAGACTGGCAGTTTCAAGCCTAAAATTTTAAGGCAGCTGATTAAGGCTGACAATTTCACAGTTCACCATGGTGCTGTATTCACTATGATATGCCTTTTAACAGTGAAGCTTTTTCATGCAGTGTCGCTACTTTTTGGCGCTGCATGAGCGACTAGGTCTATCTCCTCAATCTAGTGTGGTTGTCTCTGTACATCCTGAATGCTGACACGCAGGTAAGCATTGCCTGACTCCTGATGTTTCATTACTTCAATCCAAAATTTGCCAGGTTTGATCTGAGGTGCTTCAAGTTGAAAACAATGTTTATATTTGGAGCATGGTCTTCTTATACCATATAGACGATCTGATATTGACATTTTGTTGATGAAGTTTGATTATTCCTTTATGTATCTATTTATTGATGAGGAGGATAAAATATCTATTTAATATACCTAAGTACCTTTGCTTTCCAATCAAAAGATCTATATATTTAGAATAAATAATTCAAATTTTAACTTCTTCAGCAATATGAATGTAGTGAAAGGTACTTTGCTAGGCTGAAAAAGTGTGTATTCTTAAAGAATGTTTGTATTCTATAATTTTTATTGAATTTTTTGTGTCTAAATTTTAAAAATACTCATGAATTTGTCTTCTTTAGCTTCACAATCAAGTGTGGTGAGCACCGAAGGTCGTCGTGCCACAGAACCAGCTACAGGAACTGTGTTTGGGCGCCAGAGCTCCACCACTCAGAACGGGGAAGATACAGAGGACACCATGAAAAATCTAAGAAAAACATTTGCTGGTATATTTGGAGACATGTAGAGACCTTGTTACTAGCTAATAAGATTTTTATAATATGTATATATTGGTTCAAAGTTGTTCTTACAATGATGAGACAGAGCTCAGGCTTGTGATGTAGCTCCTGGCCTACTAATACTCGTTAAATGGATACAAAATAGATTACTTGTTGGTTAGATATATTCATCAAATTCATCAAATAAGTCAAAACATGGAGCTAAGCATTAGAATCTAAATGTTGTAGGCTGCAAAGTTACTATTGCATTTCAAAATGTAAAAAAAATATATATATTTGGAACAGATAACTAGGCACAAAATATGAAACTTTAATTTTTCTTTAGAAACAAAAAATTAAGACACTAAGAGTTAAATTTCATTCATAATCAAAATTTGTAAGGATTTCAAATTTCTAATTTACACAGCATTTACTATTTTCTTGATTGCATGTTGACAGAGACAACAGTTTCTGAGCAATAGGTACATACATAAAATATGTGGTCATGTTAACATTATAACACTTATCAGTTACATTGAAGGACTCACAAAATTGTTAAACATCCATATTTGCTGGCATATTTAGTATTTAAAGGTATAAACAACATCAAAACTGAATAATGGTAACTATAGATATGTACTGAGGAGAAATATTACATTGAAAGCACTATTTGTTTTTAAGGATGATAGCAAATCCTTATGAATTCTGTGGTGTCACAATGTGGTTGTGCAATTCCAAAATTTAGTAATAAGTACAGGTGGAAACTGTCAACTAATTATTGGAAGATTAGAAACACACTAAAGAATTAAAGATAGGTGGGATACAATATAACAAACAAAACTGTTCTTCCCAACTGAATATTCTAATGTGTCAATTTGAGCCTCCTTTATGCAGAGCAAATTTACGGTACTTTTGGGTCATAATTATAGAGAAAGGATGAATTAACATAATGTACCTATCACTTCTGATGTTACAATATAACATGCAATAAAGTTAATTTCACTAATGTGCCTAGTTAAAGAGACCAGTAAAAGTGCAATAAAGTTAAGTGGGATAAAAGCTCCTAGCATTTTACTGGCTGGTTTTTGTTAAGGATTTTAGGCAGATATATTTTATAAACATTGTAAACAATTATGTTTACTATGTTCAGTAACTTCTTTATAATACTACAATTTTGATGGCAGCTATAATGTTTTCTTCATTAATATGTTCAGGTGCTCACCATAGATTTTGGGACAAGGGTGTACATGCCCAAACTTGCACTTACTCTCTTAGCTTTATTATTATTCCTGAGAAAATTTGAATAAAATTCCTTCCATACATGAACACAAATGTTTTCTAATGGTCATTTTGAACCTTTATATAAGCTTAACAACAACTGATGACATGTAAGTTCTACCAGAGCTGTAGGTTCAATCAAGACCTTTTTTAATTTTTGACATCTTTTAACCTGGCAAGTCATTTCAGATGACTGAATGAAATAGGTGAAATGATGAGCCAAGGGTCTATAGAGTCAACATTCATCTTCTCAGGATAAACAAAACCCAAGAAGAAACCTGATACAAGCAGCTCATCCTAACTGAGATTCAAGCTTGGACCACTTGAATGTGAAATAGACATTCTACCTCCACAGCACAGAGACAGCCTAATTAAGACCAACTGTTATGAATTTTACATTATAAAAATAAAAATGTTAGCATGTGTTTTAGATAGTGTGGCATTTTATGGCAAGATAGAGTAGCAACATAATTTTACATGTTTGTTCTGAAAACTAACAGCCATAATGGACTGCCCCTATGATCAAGTTATCAGCACTCTGGCTACTTAAACCAGAGAAGCCAGGTTTCATTCCTTGCTGAGGAAGTTTTCTCTAAATAAAATCATTCCCTAAACCCCACAGCATCTGGATGAATATAGGAGAGAATGTATTTTTCATGGTAAAAGTAATGAAACTAATGATCAAAAAACATATACCATCAGTTGTTACCCAAATCAAATGCCCTTATAAGACATTTTTTTTGGAATAGTATTTAATGCTTGTTGCTTAATCTTATAGCATAGAGCACTATAATGGGTGGACACTGATAATACACAAAATGAAATGAAATAATAATTAGAAAAGCAAATTCAGTAAGGAAGCTTTCCAGGCTAATATTTGGGTATTCTCTGGCATTTCTACGAGGACTGAGGAAATTCTGGATGCAGATCTTGAGGATCCTGCAGAAAAAAGAAGTGCAATGTGCTACTGCACTTTGTATGTTAGTGTAGACTGAAAGCAGTAACTCTAAGTCAGTTTTTTTTTAAAAATTAATTCAGTTAATTTATTAACTTTGTTACAAACCAAATGATTGCTGTATTAAAAAGTGAATAAATATAAAATATTGACAATTTCAGTAAATGCATATACAATATTGTATACTCCTGCTCTGGATGCCTGATGGGTGATAAAGAACAAGAGGAGCTTTGTCTCATTGACATATTGACCAGATGCTCTCTGAAGTGATTACCGGTATGAGCTGTAGGTGCTGGATAAAAGACAGCAGCTTATTTTTGTAGAAAAAAATTATAAACAAGCATCAAGAAACTGATGAACGGAAATGATAGCTAGGAAATTTGCAGTGGAAGGGGAATCACACAAAAATTTACCTACTGATCCAGAGAACCATGAAAAAAACCCAAGGTCAGTAGGCCAGTCCAACAGGAATTAGAGCCAGGACTCCTGAATACAAGTCTCACACATTACTGCCATCTCACTCTGTCACTTTATGACAATAGTTACAGAAGTTATATATAAGAAAATCCTTTCCGGCTTGTACTAGTTAATGAGTGCCATACCTTTTATTGAATAGAAAAATAAATGCAGATAAATTAATTATATATTTGATGATTCAACAGGAAGGAGCTACATTATTCAAGCCTTGGCACTTTCTCATTCAGTTGTTAATTTTGCCACAGTAGGTTTACATGGTAAAATATCACTCTGGAAAAAGCCGGAGCTCTGTGCCATGTGTGTTGTTGAATAAACATATGATGCATTTCTCTTCTGACAATAGTCACTAGTGTTGTGTGATTCCAAGCAGCAATAAGCTCTGTTTCTTGTAGAAAGCATTAGTTGAAAAGCAAATTAGTATAAAAAAATCATATATTTCAATTGCAGCTGTTCAGTTCACTGCTTACACATAAAAGGTAGAGGTTATGCATTTAGGTTTTATTTACTTTTTGCATTCAAGCTTGCTAAGTAAACAATGCTCATAGCTGTGTTAGTGATTGATATGGAGTTCAACTTCATAATGACAAAAGGGTGCTCTTGATAGATAGCACCATTTCTCCTCAGATTTATTGAGGTTTACTAAGTTGACTCCACTATTTATAGAACGTTTCTCTTAATATTGTAAGAGAGAAAATGAGTACAGTGCAGTACTTTCTGGCAAACATAATTCACTCCAGTAGTATAATGTCAGAATTCATTGCAGCTGCAGCAATTGAGAATGAGTTACGTATAGTATCAGATTGGACATCTGGAAGCAAGTGTCGTCGTTTGTGTTTTTCGTAACCTATAATAGTGATGTGCTTTTTATGATAATCTAATAACTAGTTTAGTTACTTCATATTTATTTTCATGATTAAAATGCTTGCTCTCACCCAAAAAAAAAAAAAAAAAAAAAAAAAAAAAAATAGTTCCAAATGCTATATACAATTTTAGTATGTTTTGCTCTTTTTTTTTTTTATTTCTTGTGGTGTTTTATTCACAGGTATTTAGAAAAAAATTCCATTAAAAATGGAGTTGATACAAATTTTCTATAAACTAAAAAATAAAAATGCTGAGATGAAATATCACAGTAACAAATGACAACAAAAATGTGTTTGTAGTGAGTCCCTGCATATTCTGAATTACAAAGTTATAAAATGTATCAAAATGCCCATTGTGTTATCTTTTATATTTTAACTTTGTTAAGATACTTATAATGTGAATATGTCATCCTTTTAGAATATTTTATGAAATCATAAGTAAGTTCAGGTTGGAACATTTTCTTTCTTGTTGTATAAGAATTGTTTAAAGAATTTAATCTCCCTATAGTTATTTTTAAACTTAAAAATGTTACAGTGAAGTCATTTACATCAGTTACAGTTTATAGTGAAAATGTATTTTCTGCATTTATATTCATACATTTTTTTTAAATAAATACTTAGGAAGCCCTGGCAGATGAAATGAATATTCAGCTAGCATAAAAGTTGCATTTTTAAAAACTGTATAAACCTTCATTTTTAAATTATAATTTCTTTATGTATCTTTGTGAAATCAGTGACATATACTCTACACATTACTTTCTGTATGCATTATATCTTGTAAAATCCCTTCTGTCTAACAGAAAACATTCCATAGAAAGGTGTTGTTAAGAAAAAATATTGAAAGTACACTATTAAATATTCTGTTATTTACTGAATAAATTGTTTATTTTTAAATTAAACAGTAGTGAAATATGGGATTTCTATTTATAACTTTATATGCAGAAGAGAAATGGTAGATTTAAAAAATGATCATTGGTATTACTTACTTTATATGGAACAAGCCTGCATAATTCTAAGTAATTTGAAAGTCCGGTATGAGGATTATAGCTTTTAGATATTATGTTTTGGTAAAAATAATAACATAATCATAGAAAAAATAACTTACAGTACAGCTAATTTGAAAAACATTTTATGTATAATATGAATAGGACAAAATATTAGTAGAGATTAAAGAAAAAGCCACATGTTTATAAAACACTAATAAACCTGAAATAAAATTAAAACATTTACATATCATTGTTGTACTGGAAATATTTTTCATTTATTGAGTGCTGAAGCTTATATTGAGACTTGGAAGCAAATAATACAGTTGTTTCAATAGGTTGCTAGCCCAAAAGGATAAGAAAATATGTTGAAATAGCATTTTCTCTGTTTCACGATACGGTTATAGGTACTGCTATATGCGGTTCCCAGAACCCTTATACATAAAAGCTCCACAGGCAGGTTGAGGATGAGATTTGGTTAGAAGAGGTTATGAGTACACATTGCTATTTTTTACAACCCTCAAAAGAGGGTCCTTAAAATCCTATTTAAACTTCAGCCACAAGGGGAGAGAAGTCTGGGATGTCCAAGGAGGAGGTGGAGAGAGAATCTTTCTTTCATTGAGACCATATCAGGCCACAAGGTCTAATATCTGGAAGAATAACAGTGATAAATGAATACTGAAAAGTTAGTTTCACAGAGTAGGCATGAAATAAAAATAAAGCCTATTATGAATGTTATAGACAGAATACAACGTCTAAGATAATATTGATAAAATGTGAGTACTTGTGTAGAAAGACTCATTCCTGAAATAGCAGATATTCAATATTTCTGTAGTGATTGTTAACTTATTGGTAGTTTATTACTTAACTAATTTGAGTCAAATATGGACAATATAGTTTCACTTAGTTTATTCCCAGTTGCACTTGAAAGATGTTCATCTTCATCGTCAGCAGGTGTTTGATTGGCTTCAGAAGGGCAGATTCCATTTGTAATTTCCTCTGTGCTGCCATCTGGTTTCTTAGAGGTAAGCTTAAGGTGTTGTCTGCCAATGGTATTTCAAAATTCATAACTATGTACGGTTTTTTGTAATGTGTGTCTTTTCCCAAATTTCTAGTTCAGTTGTGGTTTTTGCATGTTTAATAAATTTGATGTCTTGTTTGATGTGTTGTGATGTCCAGAAGTGCTGTGATACTGCAGATTTGTCTGTTTGCTTGAGTTTCATGTTCCTGAGGTATTCTTTCAATCTTGTTTGAAGATTTCTCTTAATCTGTCCAATGTAAACTTTGGGGCGATCCTCACAATTTATTTGGTAAATGCCAGATTTTTATTTGTTTGGTATGAAGATGAACATCTTTGAAATCATCCAGGGAAAAAACTAAGTTAGTGAAACTGTAGTGTGCATATTTGACTCAAGTATGTAATAAATTAAAAGTTTCACTGTAATAGTTCACTTTACACCATACCTTGTGATTATTGATAGTTATTACCTCTGTTAGGGCAATGTGTGTATCATACATCAGCTTCCTTAGTTGTTCCTTGATTTGCATGATTCATTGGCATTACCATGTCCTAATTTTCTTTGCAATATTGTTTTTACATTCCTTCTTATCTCATTTAACAAAACAGTTGCTTTTTTTCAAGAAGACTTAAATTGACTGGTGTTGTGATTCATGAGATCAAGTTTATGTAGGTCATTCTTATTGATTACTCATTAAGATTTGGTAAATTGTACAAGCTTTGACATTTATTGAGCTTTGACACTTTTAGTTGGCTAAAAAGAAAAGTATTTTTCGTGTATATTAAATGACTTGTATGGCTTTTTGTTGTCTTAAATGAGCATGATAGGTCAATTTGATTATTGGAATATTCTACATATATTGTATATCCATGTTTTTCTTATTGCTTAATACTCATTTCATTGTTGTAGTAAATTAGCTCTTATGAATGAATGTGCATACTATGTGCCAGGTGAAAACATTCATCTCCAAATGAGCAATGAACTCGCACACATTTATAAGGTCTAAAAAACTGCCACATTGGGGGATGTGAAGGCAATAATAGAACAAAATGATTGTCCTGCAGACATTCAAGAGCTACAAATATGCTTGGTGGCTTTTCAAGGATGTTGAATTGTCAGTTCTTTTTCTGTATGTTTTCATATAATGTTTTTCCACTATCATAAATGAAATATGGATTTGTGAAGGGTGGATTGGGTCAGTTTGTGAAGGATGGAATCAGCTTTTGAACAGTTTAGGTTTCTTTTTGAATATTTGCGTTCCTAAACTTAAGATAATGGCAACTAATAAAAATGTGATTACAAACATAACCCACAAAAGTATGGCCACAAAAAAAGTTACCTAAGGACTAAAAAAATGCAGAGCATAACCACTGCACTGCTAGCCAAAATGGCTTCTATATAGTTCATTAACGTTGGTCTCTCCTATTAAAATTGCTATGAAATAAACAAAATTTGAGTTAAAAAAAATAATTTTAAAAATAAAAAATATAAATTTTCAGCATTTTTGTTTGCACTGCTGTTTATAAACATAACATCTTTAATTTCTTCTCATTAAGCATTCTTTATTTGCAAACACTGCTAGAGAAACTTGCTACTTAAACTAAAGCAGATAGCAGATGTTAGGACACTGCTGTGATTTAGCACTTGAAACTCATTTGTTTCAAGTTTATTAAATTAACTACACAACTTATATTAAAATACATAGAAACCAAAAATATTAATATATTGCCCAATAATCTGAAAGGATGAAAAGTAATTTCAGAAAAAAGTTTTAAAAGATCCTTTCATTTTTAAAACTGTTACTCGATATTGCACGGTGCTGTGCTTTCTAAGAAATACTTGTTGCTAAGAGTCAAATGTTATATTTTATTATAGCAACTCCATTATTTATTTTAATTTTATCCTGCTATAGCAGCTCAAGAAAGAATTATGAAAATAATAGTTAGAGGTGCAAGATCACATATATTCTTCTAAACTTAATGCTAATTGTATTCATAGTTCAATGCTTAGTGCCAAATGAACCTCTCTACAAACATTTAGTTTCAGTTGTGATTGTTTTTAAGTTCATGATGAAATATCCTTTTATTACTGAGCATATTTACTTTCTATGAAAACTAGACAGTTATTTCATATACTGATAGATTCATCCTGTGTAATTAGTAAAATAACTATAGACCAAAAGATATATTTTTGTTGATGTTAATTGGTTTGTTTGACATTAGCTGGTGATTTATAAAATTGGCTATCCTAAGACTAAAAGGGCCTTGGTAATCCAATTGTTCCTGTATTAGTATTATAAAAGAATATAATGTAACACAAAAATATTTTATAAGAAAACTGAACAATGTAGCAAAGGCTATAGTTTTTCTTTCTTTGAAATTACTGATTGAGGTTAAAGAAAGTTATTCTTTTCCCTTGTATGTATATATGTTAAGTTTGGAGAAACATTTGTTAATAAATAACAGTCTGCTATGCAAAATAAAACTCATATTTCAGTATCCTATTATAAGTAAAGGATTACTGCATATATTTGAAGATATTCTGCTGATAAATCTAGCATTATGTTTGAGTTTAGATTAAATATCTAAATGTTCTGAGACTTTAAGAAGTTCACAGTAAAGAAAAGTAAGCAATTTGTAAAGTACCAAAGATTTCCTTTTGTATTGCAGGAAGTATGAGCTTTAGCAAACTCACATATCCTGCACTTTCAAAAGATTAATTTATGAAACCCAAGTCTTAAGGAACATCTTGTCATTCAGAATATATGTGCTGACTTAGGGGCAGCAAGGCCTTTTTTGCCTTCTTATTCTACAAAACCAGGGGCATCACCCTGTCAACGATTTTACTGAAGGGTCCTGACCGCCTAAAATTCCAAAATAAATATCTTGTACAGAAAAAAATAAATATAAACATTGTTTAAATAGATCAAATGGATTTGTGAAAGATTACCTTTATCTGAAATACAGAGTCAAACTGTTAAACAAAAGAATGATGATGCAAGCTAGATTTCAGTTTGAGTTAACTATTGACCAGAATCAAAGCACACAAATGATGAATTTCTCTTATGTTGACATATCCACAGTTTCACTATCAATTTTAAAAAAAATATTTTGCTGCTTTAATATCTATAATTAGTTTTCTTTAAGTAGGTGTGATGCAACATTTTGCATGTGGTGAGAAATCTACTTTTAGGAAATGCAGTGCTCCATTTAACAAGTTTAGACTATCTTCAAGCTAAACAGTAGCAAGCTTTTAAAATTACTTTTATCATTTGTGTGGTCACAGATTGAATTTTCTTTTAATTGCCTAAACACTGTTGTTAATATCTGTTGTTTTTGCAAAGAAGCCATGAATATAAATCTTCATTTAGTGGCACTACAGATGTTGGACACTGATGATACATGAAATAATAATTGGGAAGGGGAATTTTGGAGGAAACATTCCAGGTATTTAGGGTACTTTCCTATTTGCCTGTTATGAAGACTGAGAAAAACCTGGTAGAAGCTGTGGTCAGAAAAGACTAAGATGGTCATGGCAGGAATTGAACTGCAGACCTATTAATGATTCATGTCTTAATAACCTTGGCCATCCTTGTCAGTAGGAGTGTACTGAGATGTAGAACATTGGCTGGAAAATAAGGTCAGCAGGCTTAGCAATATCTTCAAATTTAAATTACTGAAACTATATTTTAATATTTTGCAGGCAACTGAAGGCATCTATAGTATATTGCAATTAACAGGAACCTTTTACTTTAGTAATTGCGCTAAATATTTTATTAATATCCAGTTAATTGCACAATCATGGTCCCCCACCCAAATGTGGAACAGGTGGGTATCTATGATTCAGAGTATGAATTTTTAATGTCAATGATAATGAATTGAAAATAATAGATGATGGCATTATTTAAATGGACCACCAGCACAGCTTAAACTATTTTAGAATATGTTAAATATGGTTCAGAAATTGCAATAATTTGTAGCTCTAGCATTTGTTGTATTTTATTTGGAACATCTGATGTAACACCTAATAGCCTAAATATTGCAGAATGCCACAAAATCATAGAACAACTAATGAATTTAAATAAAAGATTAATACTTCAATGGATACCAGCACATTGTGGAATACAGGGTAATGAAACAGGTGACTTTCTAGCCAAGAAAGGTAGTAAAATTACATCAAATTCATCTGATCCAATAAGTTATCAATATCAAAAGAATCATTGATCAACATATAATAAAAAAATTAAAGACGATAATATATTACAAACAAAAGGAAAACTAAGGGAAAATTGATGTAATAACATGACCAGAATCACTACATTACCAAGAAGATTCTCTGTAGCAACTTTTAGACTCCTAACAGGCCATGACTGTCTCAATAAACATTTATTCAGAATTGGTATAGTGAGATCTCCTCTGTGTCCTTTCTGTATACTTGAAGAAAATATGGATGGAAACCATCTACTCCATTGCCCAACCTTTAGTCAACATGATAATATAACATCAAAATACCGGAAAGCAAGAGAGCAAATGACTTCACTGCCAACTGCTCAACATTAGATACCATCCAAGCAACCATATTTGTTGTATTGAATCCCTAATAAAATGCTGTAATTTTTTTAATGGGTTTGTATTTACCTATTTGAATTTTTTTTATTTTTATATTACTATTTGAATACCTATTTGAATGAGTTGGAATATCATTAACATTTTATTTTATTAACTTTAAAAAACTTTCTATTAATTCACATATTTTTTCCCTAAGAATTAAACCCATTTTATGAAAGATAGACTTAATTTTTAAGGAAATTAAATTCAGTTTCTCTATCCTTTGCCATTTCTGGAAATTATATGTTGAGAATAATTTATGTGTAATATGTCTTCATTGTGAGTTGTAATCCATTACATCAATGTTTGGCTTTGCCTCTAGCGCCTTTCTGTTGATGAACTAGATCTGAAAATAACGTTGTTGCCCTCTGATGTCTCAACATTTAATAAGATGTACATGTTTTTTTGTTTGTTTTTTTCTGGGAGTAGCCTCTAAATTTATGTATTTATTTACTTATTTATATAGAATGTCCCAATGAGCATATTGCTCTAGGTAGAGACTGCCCTTTAGTGAGGTGGTAAGCAAAATACAAAGAATAAAACACATTAACACATATAAAAAAGGGTATATACTAATTATAGCTCTATATAACAAAAGCAAGTAGTATATATTTAGCAACAGGGATACATCTATAGATCAAACAAAACATTGATAGAATTGATTACAGCTGACAATGTAGACATACTACACATAAATTAGTCTCAACATATAATTTCCAGAAATGGCAAAGGATAAAGAAACTGAATTATTGCTTTGAAACATATTCTGTAAATGATTGTAAGTTTTCTCAGCATTGGGTATGATTCCATGAAATTGCAGCTGACTGATGTATGGTTCTATGACCTACATTTAGATCCTCTATACCCCATAATCTTCGTCTATCTATGATAAAATGTGGTATTTGTGTTACCTATTTGGAGGAGCTTAACCCAACAAAAGGCATTTTTATTTTAGAAATAAATCATATACAATAACAAGAATTCTGAATATTAGATATAAATATTTTGTATTAATGGATTTTTTAGGATGGCTATTAAGCTTTTATGAGCTGCAATAGCCAGCAGTGAAGCTATAGCTTCTGAAGATCATGTGAAGTCCAGAACTGAGTGAGAAATTTTAGTATTGTTGCTCAATCATTCAAGCCAATTACCTTTTGATGTGGTGAAGTTTATACATTCATATCTAATACTAGCTAAACAAAGTAAACCTAAGGAATTAAATCCAAAGTGTATAAATTATTATTATTAAACACAAATTTTTTAGCATTAATGATTTTCTTAACTTGATTATTTAACACCTATTGTATTAGGACAACTGTATTATATTTAACCTGTATATTTCTTGTACTATTTTATTTGTAAGTGATGACGAAGCCACATGTACAAATTATATATCTGCGGTGAATAAAAATTGAATTGAATTGAAAAAAAAAATAACATAAACTACTTTTATAGCAGATATTCAATTTTTGATTCATAATGCTTCGTTTTTCAGAATGCACTTTCCCAACTGTCTACTACAGATTTCGAAACAGACTGTTGGATCAACAACCAGTGTTTGAAGATGATAATGTATATGCATTTATTACTTCCATTGGGAGCCAAACTAGAAATCCTTATACACTGTGTTCACATCTAAAGGATATTTACCCCAATATTAGTTTCAGAATGGAAACGGAAATAAATGGGACATTGTCATTTTTAGATGCGATGATGTATAAAAAGAATATATGCAGGAAGGGGAAGCATATGAATCTACATTTAAAAAGCAATTGACACCATCACCCAGCACAAAAACAAGGAGTTCTAAAAACTGTTACATGAGGTGGTGAAACACTCACATCCGGACAACTTGTCTTGAAAACTGAAATGAGACACCTGTTTAATATTTTGCCATGCAGTAGCTATCTAAAAAAGATATCAGAAGAGCTTGGATACCAGTAATGAAAAAAAATAATAGAAAAGCATGTCATGCCATGAAACTGGCCATGAAAGATTGAAAAAGAGCTTTCATTTCATATTATGGTAATTTGTCTAATTAAGATCGTGAAGTATTGAGATATGTCATAGGTTCTGTATGCATGCTGCCAAAGTAAAAAGTATATAAATAATTAAAAATATTTTGTTATCAGTGAATATAGATCTTAAACTCACTATGGGTGTTCATCAAATTCTTGCTATTACAGAACAAACAGGCTGGACAAAGGAAGAAAGTTCCAAAGAACACTGGCACCGAAAAATGTTGCTCCAACTGGAAAAACGGCTGTAGTTAAACTTTGTATTCAGTTCAAATATAAGATTTGGTTCAACCAGGCAAGGGCCATCATTAAAGTGAGCAGCTATTAGGAGATTCAACTTGAGAGACTATTGAAATCAGTATGAGATAATACTTTTAACATGAACGATGGTGTCATATATTAATAGCAGTAGTAGTATTTTCTATGTGCTTAATATCAAATTAATTGTGTCACACAATCGATCAGAAGCTCATTCACGCTCTCTGGAAAAATACTTGATTTAGTAATCTTAATTACCTATTTTATATTCACACACATGCTCATGCACGTGCACACACACACACACACACACACACAAGGTCAAATATTACCATGCTACTCAAAAGATTAACATGTCAGCATCAATGGCTGTGATAAGATTGCCGGTAATCAGTGACACTGTAGGTAATACTGTCACGTTTTCTCCAAGTAAACTCATGGACATTTATTTCTTAGAGTACCAAGTGAATAACATCAGCAAGGTTCTTATAAAATGCATCGAGTGTGCTATACAATGGTTATAATATCTAACCACATTGTCTACTTACATTTTGCTGTGTTTTCTTCCTCACTGTCACCGTCATTTTCACTCACATGTATCACAAATGAAGCATTGTTGTATTCTGCGTATTCCTGCACTTAACATTTTCGCTCTTGTTGTATGGTGTGCTGAACACATCTTTCCCACACACTTGAATCTATTTTCGGTACAATTCTCTCAACACTTTGCATACACTGTCACTTAGAGGAGCACATTCCACTTTCTTACGACATGTTTAAGGCATGCTCAATCGAGTTGAGACAACAGTAATATGGTGGTAATCTGAGGACTTCATGGCCATGATGGTTGCCATTTTGTCTATTACATACACTTTCTGTATATTGGCTTCCCAAATTTTCTCCAAAAGCACGGCTTTTATAGGAACCAGACTGTGTAAAACTAAATTATGTTCTTTCATTAATCTGATCATTTTGTCTTTTCTGCTGCACATGATGGGAATTTTAATCTTTAGCCAGGAATAATAACTAGCATTTTCTAACTCAATAACACTCTTAGAAGGAATGTTTTTCAAAAGTGTTTTCTTGAACTAAGCTTCAAATGTTTCAGCATTCATCTCATGATGTGAATCAGCCAAAGATTCCTGAATATTTTTGGAAGTCAAATATAAGAAGTCCTCAATCCAATCCTGGCTACCTCCTGCACTCAAGATCATGATTCATTTTCCACATGACACAGGGGCTGGAAGTCAGCCAGAGCTACTGCCATCATCCCCACGTATCATGATATGCATTGTATCAGTCTTCTCATGTACTGATATCTGCATGCCACAATCCTTGCTGATTCCATAATCACATGCCTCTTATTTAACATGTAAAACAACTGTCTAACTGAATACCTTTCATAAGCAATACTAGTTGGATTTTTGACTATTACTATTATTTCTAGCAACAAAATTAAATACATCCCAAGGCCTCCACATAATTAAGAATACACAGTAAACACTGCTTGCACCTGTGAAGTTCACAAGAAAACTACATGAATGAGATGAATGAGAGAAAGCAGTGAAGATGTTGCAACATTGTGTTGCACTCCATGTGTAAGTTAACATCTTTCTGTCATTTGAGATTTCTACGCATTCATTGACTGAAGTGGTGCACTCATTGGTGCACTGCAAAATATTGATAACTTCCCAGAATAATAACTGAATTATCTGACAGTTTGTATTAACAAAGATAAGGCACATGTTAACCTTTTCAGTAGCATGGTAATACCAAATATGCCTAAATAATATTTGCACTAACATCTTATCTCTTAGCCCACACATTTCCATTATGTATGTGCCAAGGTTTGGTCAGTTTTGGCTGCTTAGAATCAACTCCTAGCATGCTGTCCTCCATCTGTTTGAAGCCAAAAATACTTCAGATAATAATTTTTTCCTAGCATCCTCCAATTGCATGCAAGCTACCAAAATACATGTCCAGTCTTCTGTTCCACATAATGGGAAAATCCTACTAATCCTACCAAATATATTTTAAGTCAATGATCTCAAAAGCTTTCCAGCCTCCCAACCTGAGACGTATTCCCTTCCTCTATTTCTTACTCAATTCTTAAACATATGTTTCCTTACCCCACCCAAATTTTATTTTATTTTGTAGCACCAATGATGATTTTTGCCTATGTCCAATTTCTATTTCCTACCATATAGTTGTCTTTTAACATTTTTTAAAATACTATATCTATTTTCATTACTCCTGTGCCAAATATTGTTTAAAACAATGCTTGAATAATCTGCATTGAGTCCCGCTGAAGACTCATATTAAGTGAAGCATGGAACACAGCAATAGCTATTATAAAAACCTAGAGCGGGTCTCCAGAAATTTAGTGAATGTGGTGAAACAAACTGAAATGCATAGGTCATGAGCCAGAGTAGAGCTGCAAGAAAGGAAGGTGGCTAAGTAATAGAGTTAACCATTTATGATAGGTTTAATTTGTTTCAGAAATTAGGTCTCTGAATATGAGGCCTCAAAATATAGAGCTGAAAGTTTGGTTATGGCTGCAATCCTAAGTTAGTAAATGTCCTGTTAAATTAAATATATTAATAGGGGAGCCAAGGATAAATTATCATTAGTGACATTCTAATAGATAAAGCTTCACTGTGAAGCCCTCAAAAACAAAATCTTGGACATTAACCACAATGTTTTTAGTTATGCAAAAATGATAATTGTTTACTTCTTTGATGGGTAATTCACTGAATTCTGCTAAACAGTTTATTGAAGTATGCATCAACTATGTGAAAACAATGATATTCACTTACTGGAAGTAATTTCTTCTTGTTTTTAAAAGTAAGATTGTTGAAATTCTAAGTCTAAGGCAAAAGTTAATACCCCTCGTCAGTTACAGTGGCAATCAGTATTTTCACTTTTTCTGGGTTTCTTCTCTGTTATATTTTCTGAGTTTTCTCTGGCATAAACAGGTTATCGAATATGCTGATGAATATTAATTAAAATTTAAACTTTTCTAGATAAATACTGTGTTTTAAAAGGTCCCACAACATTTATATTTTTTCAATAAAGTAAAAGGGTATTTCATTGGAATAAGGTATATGTTTGTACCTATGTATATCAATAGTGCTTGTGCTGATGGTCTGTTATGCCAGATTAAAAACCTAATTCAGTGCATATTTAAAACATTAATAAATTTCAGATGGCTTTTACCTGCTTTAATATTGCTGAAAGGTTTGCTTGTTAAAATGATGAGTATATTTGCACTGTAGTATATAAAAACCTGTCGAAAAGAATTATTTAAAATTCCTTTTTTTTTTATTCTTTCTTTCTTTGTAAAGTATAGTATGAATTTTAACAAACATATATATTAATAGAAAAGTGTAAATAAATTGTTGGTACTTTCAAATTTAATGTTGCAAATAATTTATATTTTGAATTGCAAAATATTAAATACAGCTATTTAAAATTAGTTTTGCTGCTTGTTATATATTAAATTGTGAAGTCTTGAAAATATATAAAAATACTATTTTTAAAAAGATTACTTAGTAATGTATATGTTAACTGCTGAATGTAGCAACAGTTCTCATGTTAAAATAATCTTTTATTTCATAATAGAAAAAAAAAACTTGTAAGCATTGATTGAATTTAAATTGATGTTCTATCTAAATATTTTTGTGATTGAAATTAGCAGCAAATTGTATAAACTTCTGCTATACTGAAGTTAGTGCTTTATGTAGGATTTACTTTTTACTTCTGAGAATTGGCGCTATTGATTTCTACTAACTCAGAGAGTTTCTAGTATATTAAAGTGAAAAAAATTAATCTATGAAAATACTTAATGTTTTGCAGTAGGTGAATGTGCGGAGCAATAACCAGAAACATTAAAATAAAAATTTGAATAAAAAAAAATCATGTCTTGCTGTTATTTCAAATTACATACAAGAAAGAAAAAAAATCTGGAAAGATTCACATTTTCAAAATAAAACCCCCTCACTTACGGGGGAATTATGGAACTGCCTATATGCAGTGCCATAGCAATATCCACTAGATCAATGGAGTGCTGTTGTAAGATGCATACTAATTCATTATTATAAAGATGTGTGTATATTATATATGTATATGCATCAGAAATAGACAGTTGAAAGAAAAAGAGATGAGCATAAACATACTCAGTAACTTCACTCAGCTATTTATTTAACAGAATATGTATTGTGATCATGAACTCACATCGTCAGCTGCCTGTTGACTGCTGGATCAACTCTCAATTAGTTTGGTTGATGGCCTGTTGATGAATCTGAATAGGGAGTCTACTTCTGTGAAATCAAACTTTATAATGCAGTTTTCATATGTCTTTGTTAAATTTTCTCCATACTTCAAGTTCTTTGGGTTTATGGTGTAGCTTCAGAAACTTAATTATGTTTCTTATTTCATGGTTTTGGATCCAGAAGTATGAAGCAACTGCAGATTTTTCAATCTACTTAAGTTTGATGCAGCTGTAGTGTTCTTTGAAGTGGATGCCTATGTTCCTTTTAGTCTTTCTGATGCACACCTCCATGCACTTTCTAAATTTCTGACATTTTCTCTTGAGGTATGGGATTAGATTTTTTTATTTAATGAGACTTTTAATTTGTATTTGTTATAAGGTGTGGTTTTTGAAAATATTTTGAAATTAGTGAAAGAGCTTGGGTGATGTAAATTTTCTGGAACCAATCCTTTCTGCTGTATTTAATTTTTTTTTTCTGGTACTGCATACATTGCCTCTTATTAGAGATGGGCTGTGTAGTAGCCTTCCATCTTAGTCTCCCCCTTGCTGTGAAATAAATATGAACGTCAGCAGCACTTCCATTGTTTGGAATTACATGACTGTCAGCACATATCAGAAAAGTTGTTCCCAGAGAATCCATTATATATTTCCCAATGGCCCTTCTTCTGATGCAGTTAAGGGGGCAAGATGACATTTGGCTTTTGTAAAGATTATGTATTACTAATGCACATGATAGGAATAACCAAATCTTATCTTTAATAGAAAAGATGCTTATCAAACATCTGTAAGAGTAAGTCACAGAATTTATTGAATAAGTTATATAATTTTAGCTTTCAAGTTTATTTATCAAGAAGCATGAGAAAAAATTGTTAAAAAGTTTAAGAAAGCCTTTGTATGCTACTTATTAATACAAACATTCTATATTAAATTTCTTTTATATGCAAAGGTATATATTTCAAAGGTAAATGTTTGTTGAAAGTTTACCATTTAAATGCTTGCAACGTAACTGCTTGTTATTTTACTATTTTTTGTTTTGTTTTATTTTCCTTTTATGGTTTTTCCTAAGATGTAATATTATTGTTATTTAATTATTGTTAATGTCATTTTGTTGTAAACTGATATTCTTTTCTATGTGGAACCTATGCATTCAGGAGGAGAAAGAAATTAAAAAAGTAAACAATGTTTCAAGTTGTTTACATCTCCACTGAGTAGCAGCATGTTTTTCCTTTTCTTTTTAATGGTATTAAAAATAATATAATTTATTAATAATACAAAAATTAATACTTTATTTAGTGATAACATTTCTAGATAACATTTATAACTGATTGCACCAAGCAGTTTTAAGATTAGTGGATTAGGTAGCATTTGTGCAACAGGTGGTAGTGATAATTAGTTTATTTAAACCTTTTATTTAAAAATTATGTTGATATGTAAATCATAAGATATAATATTTTGTTTTTAGTCCCTTTTATCTTTTTTCATGAGACAATGCTGATTGTCTACACAGATTATTAATTATTTAAAGCTGCTTAATTCATTTCTCCTTTACATTGGTAATCATCTCAGCATGCCAGGGTTTCTCAGGTCTAAAGCACCAATATGTTACCTATGCTTAATTTAGATTAATTTGGATATATATTGGTATTTATGTATTCAGTAACATTTATGCTTTTTAAGTTCGCATCAGTGTAAAAAAAATTGTTTTGTTAGATGTAGAAAATTAATCTTAAATAAGACCAGAAATACAGCAAAAACTAATTTATATTATCAAATGAAATAATAAAAGAACAAAGAACATCTATTAACAATAATATAATGAATATATATTTTTATTTATAAAGGAACCCCACAAAAAAAGCAAATAAACAGTTACCTATATGCAAAAGAGATTAGTAAAATCAGAAATACATTCTCATGCACAAAATTGGACTGAGTTTTTCAGCCAGTGAAGGAGGCTACCTGGAATGAATGTATAACTTTTGCATATACCAAACAGCTTGCTTACAATAACTTTAAATATTACTACTGTTAGATGAAAAAAGGCCTGTTGCATTTTCAAAAAGAAATTATTAATAGTGCGAGTACAAAATTTCCATTCTAGCACTTTTACATGTGAAGTAGAACTACTTTACACAGTTTTATAAAAGGCCTTCTGTTTTGGACAATAGCTATGAACTCTATAATTTTAGAGACTTTTTATGCTGATGAGCCTCTCAAATGTATTCTTAAATGTGACTGTTGGAGGAGTGTGTAACGTGAAAGGGAATAAATTCTTTTAACTTTATGTGTATAAAATTCCTTTTGAAAAACAAGAGATAGTTATAATTTTGAATTTAAATTGTGGAAAGTATAAAAAATGGATGGATTTTAATAATAAGTAGTGAGGAACACTTTTGTAGGTAAATTATTGTTACAACATTCCCTGTGTATGAATTTCTCTCTCAGTAGCCCAAGATTATTACAGCAACATGGCAAGTGCCTAAAAAGCTGAATTACAGTGCTGGAATTTGTTAGTTTAACAATATATTTTAAAATAGATCTTATTGATTAACATTTTATTCACTATGGAGTAGGAATGATGTGGGAATATATGTTAATAGAGATTAAAAGACAGTACACAAAAATTGCCTTTTTTGGCTTTGCAGTAGGAAAGTATTTATTACAATATCCATTGCTGTTCTATTATGTCTTATTAACTGTGCCATTTATACATATATAAAGTACCATATGTAAAGAATGAAATGCCAGTAAATCAAAAGCTTAAACATTACGTTATACATTTGTAATAATATTTTATTAAGTTTATATACCTATTCTAAAGACCAAGAATCATTAACTGGCAGTTTATTCTGGAAGTTTCTTAAGAATAGATGTTTCATGGAATTCTGTAATTGTATGTAGCATTACCAGGATTGCTACTCAATCCTCATATATATGTAAGTGTTAATATGTGATATTTACTTCCAGGATAATATTGATACTACACAGTAATCATATGTAACCGTCAGTGTGCGCAATCTGCCAGAGCATTGTAGACATTTATATATCAGCCTTTGAATATTTTTCAAAAAAGTGGTCCTCAGCCTTTCTCTCCAACCCCATATCATATTAAACAATATAATCAGTATATTGTGACATTTCATGTATATTCAACATTGCTGTTCCCATAAAATTTCACGCCACTCTCATTGCTTATTTACAGAGAAGAAAACTATAAGTCAAAAACCAATCTCTCTGTATTATGCCACCCAGTTCAATATATACCCCATTTTTATAAACAATTAAACGATAATTTAATATTTTCAATGCTAAAATAAAGTTAAGAAAAGAAAAAGCAAACACATTGACAAGTACAGCAGTGATGCATTACTATTTTTCATCAATAAACATACACTCATATCAGAGAGATTAATTTCTGGGATTCCAATTTTGCAACCTTATAAGTGAATGAAAAAATAAACCTAAAATGTTAAAGGTTTACAAGCCTGTCATATTTTAAGGGCTTACATAAATGCTCTACAGATGATTCTTCATAGTCACTAAAGTAACCAAGACATTTACCTTAATTTTATGAAACTGTTCTAAATGGGGGCAATGAAAGAATGTTGTCATAAGTATAGATATAAAATACATACAGAATTAATAACATTTTGAACATGATTGTTACTAATAGCAAGTAACATTGCATGTGCAATATCAGTTAGGTTTTCATAACAAAAATAACCAGGTATAGGTGAATGTTACAGGAAGACTACAGAGCTGAAGCTTTTAGTTTCTTTTTTTATACTTCTGATGATGCATTAAGCAATTGCTTTGATTTTTGAAATAGTGATTTAACTGTAAATGGCACGTTAATTTACCACAGTTTGCTGTTTCAGAGAATAAAATGTACGTAAAGTTTGATGTACCCATCATCACAGATATTGTAGTGTTGCAAGCTAAAATAAATCAAGCTACATGAATAAAATGTAATGTAGTTATCAATTATGTGCATAAGTTTGTTTTGTTCTGTTTAGAATGACTCTGTCACATGATTCCATTTGGCACAGAAATCTTTTTATTCAGTTTTCCCTGGAGATAAGTATTAAACTATGTAAGTAAATTTCTATTGCAATTCTGTAGTTTATGTAATGCATATGAAACATGTAATTTAGGAAAAATTTAATTAATTACTCTAATGCTATTCTGACACATGCTCATTGTCCCTTGTTAGAAACAAAGTGAAAATCTGCATCATTGTATCCATGGTCTTTGTTATAATGTATGTGAATGTTGAATAACTGCAATTAAAGTTCTATGATATTCAACGACAAGTTCAATTAACTATTAGTGTGAATTTTAACGATTGCTATTACATTACGATTTACATTAACTAAATGTAATTGTTGATTATAGACATTTTACAATGACATAATTAGTTATTGTTGTTGATACAAAGTGTTAAAAAGCATATTGCTATTGGTGTAATTGTGCACAGCTGAACTGCATTGTTGCCTGGGAATATGTATGCCTTGAATGGAACAATACTGGTATAAAATGGGTGTTTATTACTTATTATATGGTTGTATGTGTGTGAGTTTGATATGTTTACTTGTCTAATTCATATAGACTTAAAAAATATTAAAAATAGAGTTCAGTACACTTACTGATCTACAAATAATATTGTCTGTTAAAACTTTCCATTGCTTTACCTCCCCAAAATTCAGTTTATCATTAAAAGTAGAAAAAATAACAGAATATGTACACCTGTAGTTCAACGATGGGTCTGAAAGCATGGAAACTGCACTGAGTAGCAAGTGTTATAACTACTTTTTGAAAATACTTAAAAAAGGATGGAGTAGAATTATATATTGTGCTGCATGTTAAAAGTCTGCACTATTTGCAGCAGATATCATACTTACATATAATTATATATTTCCAAAAGATGTTCTTGCATTTACCATACTTTCAGATCTTCTGTACAATAGATAAACTAACACTGCTGTGTTTGCTATATAAGTACATTTTTTACCTAACTGTGGAGTGAAAGAAATTTTATACATTTGTTTTGCGGCAAAAAAATTTAAACAAGTTAGGTAAACTTGAAATGGTGAGTACATTTGAAAACTGCTAAGCCATTGATTATCAAAGAAAACAAGAATCTACTTGCAAGGTTTATTGACATAACTGAACAGTGATAAAAATGCCTGTCACTGCCTTAAATCATAATGTGTATTATGCTTAGGTTTTGCTGTTTTCTTTAAACTTCTGTAGAAAGTCCTTTGCTGAATTACAGCAAACTTACACAAAGAAACAAAATGCACTTAAAATGGTTTTTATTTCAGTTATATGTTGATATACATAGATCATAGAAATAAATTAAAGAGATTTGGGGTATCAAAAATTGTTTTATTTAAAAACAGTTGAAAGTTTTTTAATTCACCTTCTTAATAAGTGATATTTTTGCATCTGCCTGTCACATAATTAATGTTTTAAATAGGTGCACAACATACAAGAAGCATGATCTAGCAATTGATTGAGCCAGTGAATTAACACAAGCTTTGTTATTCCTAATTTTAACACATTGAAGCGTTACTTTAGTTGAAGAACCAAGAAACCCAGGGTTTTTATACCTATTTTAAATTATTATTTATGGTACATCAGTGAAATCTGCTAAAATGCCTTGGTACAAACCAAAAGTATGGTTTTCAAGAATTTCTCAACAAATAAGAAAATAGTCGTAAGTTCTGTATTAATATTTTATTTTAAATTTACAACAAGTTTCAAATATGAGTTTGAAAAAATCTGCATAAAGCAGATTACACTCCATTTATAAACAGCTCGAAAATCTCTCCCTCAGAATCAGAATTTTCCAGAACTTTATTTACTGCATCCTGAACTTCAGCTTCAGTTAGCAGAAAGCGAGGAAAATGCTGCATTTTAACATTTAAGCACACCAAAAGCAACAGAGGAAAATGGCATGACTGGCCCAGAGCAGCCAATATTACTAACTCTCCTAAATTTCCTAATAGTTGACTAAAGCAAGGAAATATGGCAGCACAAATCAGAAAACTAAACAATAACTGATGCATGATCTTTGTTGTATAGCCCAAGATTGAGTGACGTCGTGGAATTGCATTAAAAGTGTTAGAAACACCTTCTCGAGCTATGCTTGCATGTGGGCTGTATGAACATTTTGCACAATCCGAGCTATATTCGGATTTGAGCTTCAATGTGTTAATAAACAGAGACCCAGGGTGGATTCAGAAGGGGCAATGCACCCCCGTCCTCACCAAGCAAAACATTATAAGCAAACACAGGTTTCAACATATTAATCCCAAATAAAGATTCTGCAGAACTGTAAGAAGGTTTTATTAGCTCACTGCCTACCATGTAGAATCAGTGAGTGCAAATAACATTCTGTGATATCTTGATGAATCTTCAGGATATTAAAAAAAGATATCTGGACTTTGGTCTAAGTCCACCTGCTACTTTATAATGTTCAGTTCAACTGAGCGAGAAAGAGCTTGGGAGATCCAATGAGACATTTTATTGCATTCTCATTTTCTAAGACCTTGTTCCAGTGACTATCACATATTCCCTTACTCATGATGCTTCTTGGAAGTAAGTACTTTCACATAAATAATAAGTAAAAGCAAATGAAATTCGCTATTCAGTACTCACTTCACTACAGCCTATAAAACAAATAGCTGGTTTACTGCAATTTATGTATTACTTTTAGTTTTCGATGTATAGACATTTAAATACAATTTTTTAGTTTGTACTAATTCTGCAACTGCTATTGATTTACAATCGCCAATTGGCAACCTCTTTTTTACTTTTTCTGCACATACTATGTACATAGTGTATAGAGAAGGTATTATATTGCTCCCAAAAATTCAACACCGAGATTTCACCAAAAATATTTTTGAGACCTCCTGAATCCAAAATAAAAAGCATTTAAAAAAAAAAAAAATCCATGTGTGTGTGCGCGTGTGTGGGGGGGGAGTGTGGGTATGTGTGCGTGTGCGCATAGCTCAAAAACGAAAAGTCTGTTAAAATCCAACTTGGTATTTAAATTCAGCGTCCTTCCAAGAATGCAACACAAAGATTTTCAAGAAAAACCCCCACCTCCAACTGGTCTCTACATGGAACATTTTTTGAAAATGTTGATTTTCTCAAAAATTGCTCCAATGATTTGGATTAAAATATTGTATATTAAAGATATTTATATGACAAATAAAATGTAAATTTTGAATGTTCTTAGAATTGCCTCTGAAGACATCTTTATTCAAGATAAAGTTGGTAAACTGTAAGAGATAGACAAAAATGTAGATCTTGTTAAGACACAAATTCATGTTATATATATACAGGGTTACTACAAAAGAAATAGACAACTTCAACTGCCTGTAAAACAAAAACTATTAGAGATAGCAACCTAATTATTTTGGAGGTATGTTGAGAAACTCTCAAAGTTTCATTTGTTACTATTGGTAACGCTGTAGTGTTTTGTTTGTTGTTGCAGAAGCTGAAATGCGGAAAATCCTGTGGAAAAGGCATATTGCGTGTTGGAATTTGCTAGAATGCAATCAGCAACTGTTGTCCAACGACATTTTAGAACACGTTACCACAAAAATGAAATGATGCGCTCACAAAAACCATCATCGTCTTCATCATGTCGTAACATGTCGATGCAAAAGTCACGACGTATGACCTAATCTTCTTCACTCAGAAACTGCAACATCTGTAATCTGTAAGGCATCATGTGCAATCGCTTCCGCAAGATTTTCCATACAGTTTGCTGTGGAATTTGTAATTGCATGCTTGCCCTAGATGTTGATTTCTGTGGGCTTCTTATGTAGGCAGAACGAACATGTTCAACGTTTTCTTCCGAAACTCTTGGTCTTCCCAAGTTCTTCCCTTTGCACAAACATCCCGTTGTCTCGAATTTTCTATACCAGTCGTAGATTGACTGTCTAGTCGGTGGCATTTTGTGGTAAAGTGTTCTAAAATGTCGTTGGACAACAGTTGCTGATTGCGTTCTAGCAAATTCCAACACGCAATATGCCTTTTCCACAGGATTTTCCGCCATTTCAGCTTCTGCAACAACAAAAAAACACTACAGCATTACCAATAGTAACAAACGAAACTTTGAGAGTTTCTCAACATACCTCCAAAATAATTAGGTTGCTATCTCTAATAGTTTTTGTTTTACAGGCAGTTGAAGTTGTCTATTTCTTTTGTAGTAAACCTGTATATATATACATTTTTTTTTTTTTTTCCGTAGAGTTGAACATTTTTGAGACATTCATTGTTATTGGTTTCAGCTTTAAAATACTTATACTTTTCTCATATGGGAATTTGTCAACTCCTGTCCATACAAACAAAGGAACTTCAAGTACATAGCAGCCAGCTAACGTTTTAGCTTATGGTACTCCCTTATTTATCTGCTACTTAAATGGAAACAAGTAATAAGACTATTTATGATATGTTTTCTCAATTAGCAGAAGTAAGAAGAAGAATATTTATTTATAATTTTAGCAATAATTTGTAGCAGAGATGTAGGGAAACTCATTTGAATGGAACACATCAGATTTTTTTCTTTCCTTTTTTTTTTTTTTTATTTTTATATATTTTATTTCAAAGATGATGTTGATGGTGATGATCAGGAGAGTATAAGGAGAGTGATGTTGTCAGGGGACTCAATATCCAAAATCTTCATATCGATGCATTGCAGTCTCATTCTGAAACTCTTGTACACTTACAGGTTTAATATGCCAAATCATATCTGTTAACACATTGAAGCCCTGGTGTTTCCTTAGTTGAATGGCCAAGAATCCCAGGGTTTTTATGCCTACTTTGAATTATTATCTACAGTACATCTATCAAATCTGCTAAAATGTTTTGGTACAATCTAAAAGTATGGTATTCAAGGATTTCTCAACAAGTAAGAAAATAGTCATAACTTCCGTATTAACATTTTATTTTAAATTTACAACTACTATCAAACATGAGTTTGAAAAAATCTGTGCAAAGCAGCTTACACTCCATTTATTGAAAGTTCAAAAAACTCTTCCTCGGAATCAGAATTTTCCAGAGCTTCATTTTTATCTTGAATTTCAGCTTCAGTTCACAGAAATCAAGGAAAATGCAGCATTTTGACATTTAAGAACACGAAACGTAAAAAACAGATCACCACCTTCAAGGAAAATGGCACAACTACCAGAGAGCAGCCAATATTACTAACTCTCCTAAATTTCCTAATAGTTGACTAAAGAAAGGACAGAGTACAAAGCAGACAAATAAACAATAACTGATGCATGTTCTTTGCTGCATAGCCCAAGACCAAGTTAAGGTCATGGAATTGCATTAAAAGTTTTAGAAGTATCTGCCCGAGCTATACTCGGGCATGGGCCGCATGAACATTTTGCACGACCCAAACTATAACTCGACTTGGGCTTCAATGTGTTAATAAACAAGTAAAAACACCAAATACCTTAAAACAATGGTAAATATTGAGGGGTGATAGCCCTTAAGGACTACAGAGCTGTAGCAAGTCAATAAATTTATAATAGATGTAGTGTATGCTGTACACTAATAAGGTATGCTAATAATTCTTTGATATACTATGGCTTCCATCAATAAGCAGTCAGCATGACTAATGCCTTAAACTATGCAACCAATACAGTTTGGAGCACAGCTTTCACACAGGAAAATTTATTGTCTGTGCATGTGCTACACCCCTCTTTCTCTCTCTTACCCATGGAAAAAATGTAAATGGTGTGTTATTTATGGACACTCTTTAACTGCTGTAATTCTCAGCATCTCATTCTAAATTGGGCATGAAAGACTGCTTAATTTTGCTTAGAGGCCTCTCTATCAAGCTTGAGGTTCTTTTACATGCCGTATATCTATGACATGGGACCAACAGCTTTATTTCCCTTCCAAAAAAATCCATCGTCCTCCACCGGGTTAGAACCCATGACCTTGGGTATTGAAGTTAGCATGATAACCATTACACCACGGAGGGCGACTTTTACCCACAGAGATATCATCAGACAGAGGGCTGGCAAATGTGCAGTCTGAACTCCAATAACACACCACTGCAAGGACTCACTGTGAATCTAGTGGTTTGCATTCCAAATCCGAGGTCGTGGATTCAATTCCTGATTGGAGGATGGGATTTTATCTTCAGCCAGAGGTTGATACGCCTAAGTGGCATATCCTTGTGGAAGCAATAGGAACCAGTTTATAAAATAAGTACCGGCCTAATGGAAAACCCCATGGAACCCCTTGGGTATCTGTCACACCTGAGCTATTAGTCACTGCTGTGTGGTTTAGCCAGGGTTATTTCCTATTCTCACTAGAGTCTGGAAGTATGCGTGGGAGTGTAAATACATATGAAAATTTAATTTTTATAAACAAAACCAACTGAAAGGTTAACAGGACATAAACAAGTGAACATTATTGTCGATGAGCAGCTGTTCCAAAGACAAAGCCGTCGATGTAAAAGAGGTATATACATGAAGAAGCAAAACAGATCAGGAGGGGATCCATTCTGCCTTCTGAAGATTCAGAACTGATAACATATTTTTTAACAGCAGGTTGTATTAATATATAAGATGGTCAAAGTAACAATGTTGGAAATTCCAGAATGCTTTATCACTACCAACCCTGCTTTATTTATTCTCTAAACTTTTATATACTGTATTGAAATATTCTGCTGCAATATAGAATAAAAAAATTGAATGCATAAAATTCATATGACTTTCTCTACCCGAATCCTTCAAAACCTTCCCAAAAATACAATGGCAGAAAAATGTCTTTCCAAAATTACTCTATTGTTCATTGAGAGGAAATTGATTCAAAGCATAGAGAATTTGAACAAGCTTAAAGATGGGTTTTATTTTTCATCAGTAACTAGGCGAGTTCTAATTCTTTCATCAACTCATTTTTAATGTTACGTTGTAGCATACAATCTATTTTAGCCATGAGGTGTTTCTGGATGACAGGGAATTTAGTTTGTTCTTTTAGAAAATTATTATTCGATACATTGATTGACAAAATTTAACAGCTCGCTCCGCTCAAGTTTATACCTGCATAGGTCATTAGTACTAGGCAACAGAGTACCTCCTGTAGCTGTTATAATGAAATGAGTGACAGATTTACTGGCATGTAAAAGAATTCCTGCAGTACAAAATTCTGTTTTGGCTAGTAGATCCTAGCAATTAACAGCATCATTAAAAAAAAAAGGCTAGAGTTTGGCCTCTATGTTTTCCTGTTGACTTTTGCTCACATACACTTTTAAAAAGATGTCAGATTGTCATACTGACATACCCGATTCTTTATTTAGTCAATCCTCCTAAATTATACTATTAAAGTAACCTCCTAAAAGTGTGGATGACATAATGAGTTTCAGCTATTCCTGTATCAGCCCCTCCCTTCAAATCTGCTCTCTGTTTATGTCCCTGGTTATGCTGATGGCATATTATTATTGCTGTTGTAAATATATTGCCTGAACAGCTTACAAAAACCTATTGCTTGCCTGGGTAGTGTGGTGGTAGTGTGTTTGAATCTCACTTAGGATAAGTTAAGCAGATAAGGTTGTTTTTTTTGGGGTTTGCCCTTATCCTGAGAAGAAGAAAGTTGAGTAACTTTAAGCTCCATGGACCCTGAGACCATTTGAGCTACATTTCACCAATTTCATTCATCGTCCAATATGACCAACCAGGTTAAAAGACATTAAGCTAAAAAAAAAATTAACTATTGGCTATTGCCATTGAAATAACTGCATTATAAAATACTTGTATTATAAAATACTTCATCAGTTATTAATAAATTAGCCAATTGAACTGAATATTTCTTCAAATATGTTTTTCTTAAATATGTTTGAGTTGTTATTATTTTTGGTCTTTAGGAAGTTTGTTTTATGTACATGATGATAATATAATTTGTTTGTTTGTTTCTTCATATTTGAATGTGCCCTTCACTGTTTTACCTAATGAGGCTGAAACAGAAGCTACAGAAGCTACAGAAGCTGTAATATATACACACACTATTACTTTACTTTCATTTGGGAAACTCACACTTTGCTTTTTAACGGAGGTTATGTAGCCTTCACTTGTTATAGAGTATATGACAACAGACATCTTTAAAGTTGATCCGTTGTGTTACTTAGCACCATACAGAAATGTTATAGTTACACCCACTTCAAAATATTCCACATTTATTCATGTTTATTTAACCTTGGAGGAGTGACACAGGGTATTTTCTGCCTCCAGTCACTTTTATTTACAAGATGTATGTGATGATTATGGATACCTTTATTTCCCTTACCTTTCATTGCATTCCTTGACCCTTGTTAGAGAACATTAGCACTGAAGTACATGTAATATGTTCCTGGTAAACATGTTGTTTGAGTTTGGCAGAAAGAGGAAAGAAAATATCCCTTGCCACCTCTTTCCCTCTGCCTATTGTATGTCTTATTTGGCATTGTGTTTGCTTTTGTAGTTGTAGTGTGTTTTCAGTTCATACTTGTTGGGTAGTTGAAACATAAATATTCATAGAATTCTTTTGCTTAATGTAGTGCTGTTTACTTTTATGGCTTCTTATGAATTACAGGAATATCAGGTAAGGTTATTAGCCCTAATAAGGGAAGTGAAACAACAAGAAGAAAAAATATTGGATGCTGAAGGCAGTAAAACTAAGACAAACTTGAAACAGTAATATATCAAATAAAAAGATGTATTTTAGACAATGGAGCGCCATAATTAAACTTAAATGTAATGAGTCACCTTTTTACACTTTTTGCTCCAACTTTGCCTTCATTTGGGAAGACCAGTTTCAGGATACTTTAACCCTATCTTTAGTTCCGGGGATGACTGACACTACATGCTACAGTGGCTGTATGCAGCCTGGTGTTATGTTACCCTCTACTCTTGTCAACAAAATGACATCAAAATTCATAAGAGAGTCTTCTTCTTTGGTAATAAAGGAACTACAATGAATTTTGAGGTCCCTGCCATTAATGACATCTGACGATGACGTGGAACTGAAAATAAGGTTAAAGTACCCTGAAACTGGTCTTCCCAAACGACGGCAAAGTTGGAGCAAAAAGTGTAAAAAGGTGACTCATTACATTTAAATTTAATTGAAATAGTAAGTTTGAAAATTGAAAACAAAGTGAAAAAGAGGAAGTATTTATTCAAGTTGCTGCTTACAAGCCTCAAATTTGATGACAAACGTGGCTGGGAAGAGAGGATAAGGTCCACAAATTGGCAAATAGTTAGGGACTTATTTTAAAAGTTTGTGTGCAATTGTATGAGTAATTCTTGAGTTAGGAATACTGCACAGGCAATGACATTAAAATGAGATTCTGGAAGATCTTTGTTCTATTAATTTAATCGTAATAAACTTGATACTATAAATGTGGCATTACTAAGATAACCGCTATTTTTATATTTTGCATTAATTTGTAATCTGGTTTTTGTGCCATTAATGCTCATTTTAATGTATGATGTAACTAATAATTAAACAAAAATATTTATTCAGCCTGCTTACAATGAGCATTTTATTTTTGGGGTCCGAAATGATCCTGCATCACTACTAATATAAGACATCTAAGCGCCTATTTAGAGTTAATGCCACTGTTGTACATAAGCTTAGAACAACTGGTCTGACAATGCAGTTTAGGCAATGCTTATTTGAGCGCAATTGCATAACTACACATTAATATACTGAAAAAGAAAATGCTGAATTAGAAATCTCATGTCTGAGGTTTTAATTAAGTTTTGCTGGATTTGGTAATTTAGCTCACTGAAGTGAGTATATGTAAAGGCTGAGAACAAGTTACCAGCCCAAGTGACTGCAGAAATAATAATGTGATGCAGTAGCTAAATCACATCCACAATTTTCTTCAGTTAAAGCTTAAGCTACTCAAGGACTTTCTTCCTTCTCCCATTCATTAAGATATAAGAGTTTATGGAGACCTACATTAATTAATCTATAGCAGCCATAGGCTTCATTCTTACTCTCTCCTTTTGTCCTTGTTCTAGCACAAAATCAAACACAACTAATGCTAGTAAGGATATATTGAACAAAAATGAAAAAATCAAATTTGGAACTACTGTAAAACAATTATCAAAAATTTCTAAGCACAGTAAAATCTATTCCACACGGTCCTCAATTCTTTTTTGGTTTTGGTGAGGTTTCCGAATTATTCAGATATTGTGAAGTCCTCAATGCATAGTTTCAAGGTTAATTTTCAACACCATGCCAATAGTTTCAATATCATGCCTTTTATAAAACATCTGATGTATTGCATTCACATGACTTTCTCTAGCTGGACAAACTTTTCTTACAAAAGATTATTCTTTTATCTAAATCATGCTAATCAAGTTAAGAATTAGCAGAAGGGAAGTAAGATAACATTAGGCTAAAGTGATAGTCAATACCTTTAAAAGCCAGTAACTACAACTGAAATTCCATTCTCTTTGCTTGCCAGGAATAGGTAAACAGAAGACAGACAAAGAAATATGACCTACCATTTGAAAGTAGTTGAAGTAGCTTAAAATTTAAACTAATAACATGGAATACTTCGAAAACTGTCAACTCTACAACAAAAATGTATATGACATAAATTGTTTGTATTAACGAGATCTACATTCTCTGTGCAGTAAGTTTGTGTTTAGCTTTCATGGTTTACCAGTTACGCAAATTTAGGCAAAATGCATCCAGAATGAACAAACAGGTCATTCCCAGAAAATTCAAGATCTACACTTTATTTTCCATGTAAATATCATTACGGTGGATATTTTAATCAAAATCATTAGAGCAATATCTGAGAAAATCACAATTCTTGAAAAATTTTCCATGTAAAGGGTAGTTTGGAATGGGGGGAGGATTTTCTTGAAAATCTTCATGTTGAATCCTTCGAAGATACTAAACTTAAATACCAAGGTTGGTATTTTATGGCCTTTTAACTTTTGAGCTATGCTGTGCACACACGCATACATGCACCCATGCACGCATACACACACACACACATACACAGATCTTTTTCTAAAAATTCTTTTTTTGTATTCAGGAGATATCAAAACATATATTTCCAGTGAAATCTTGACATCAAATTTTTGGGTGGAATACAATATCTTCTCTAGCTACTATGTGCATTATATGTACATATGGCTAGAGAATGTAAAAAGGACTTACCTTAGTACATAGATATTTTTATACCCACTGCATAATCCAGTACATACTAGATAAGTTTGTTAAATCCATTGCTTCAGTCTCCCTGTGTTCTCATAGATTTATGTTTTGCCACATTTTAAGTGCAACATAAGAGGGCCCAGGTTCGATCCCAAGCGACTGCATGTAAGATTTGTGGTGGACAAAGTGGCACTGGGGCGGGTTTTCTCCAGGTTCTCTGGTTTCCCCCACCATCGCATTCCACTGGTGCTCCATCTTCATTCATATATCATCAGTGTCACCACCTGCGGTGCCATAAGTAGTTAAAGCGGGCATTAGACACTACCAAAAAAAAAAAAATAAGTGCAACATTAGTTCTTTTGCAGTAGATTTTTCTTTATCCTTTAACAATTTTACAAAATATTCTGGGCCACTAAATACACAGCTTTTCTTATACACCATTCCAAGAAACAGAAGCACTGAAGGAAAAATGGACAACACTGAAGTAACTGAAATTGCTTTCTTTCTTCCTGGATGCAATCTCCTCTAAGTATGTACATTTACAAAGAAATCTCATTTACCTTAATAATCTGCATTTGCAGTTTTCTCTAGAATTTGCTGGAGTTTTATTTTCTCCCAAATTAAAATACACTAAACATTATACTTTCCTTGGAAATACAGCATAAGATTAAATTACATTAGAACTTTATTTATGGACTCTTTAATTGCTTGCTACAGTTCTCAGCACCCCATTCTATGTTGAGCATAAAAGACTGCTTAATTTTGCTCATAAGCCTCTTTTTTAGGCTGGAGGTTATTTTACGAGCCATAAATCTATGACACAAGACCAATAGCTTTACTTCCCTTCCAAAGGAAACCAAGTTAAGGTTTTTTGCGCCTGAAAAAGCTCTGTGGAATTTGAACTTGTGACCTTGGGAACCAGAAGCTAACACGTTGCCCCTAAACCATGGAGGACAGCTTGTAATATTGTATATTTTGACTTTAAGCAGTTGCAGCTGGATCCTGTATTGAAAAGTTTCCATATTATTCAGGTAAAAATATACATAAAGTGTTGATTTGTTTCATTTCATCTGAAATAGACAGTAATGTCTGATTCAGGCAGGTATAACTTTATTAACACATTTTAATACTTGCAAGCATAAAGAGTATGGTGTTATTTATGTCCCACCCAAAGTTTAATTTAGTTATTATCTGAACAAAACAAAAATAAATCTAAAGAATAAAATATTTTTGTGTGCTGCAATATAATTAGATAACTCTTGAGTGCTAGGAATTCAGGTCAATTTAAATGTTGTTATTTGAAAACTGCTGATTCAAAGAGCTCTTGGCTGTGGCCTCCTTCCTCTAGCAGATAGAAAAATCAATTTAGAGCTTATTATTTGTAATGCAAAGTATGTGTTATTGGATGTGCAAAAATGTTCTGTATACTTCAGTAAACTCAAATAAACATTTACAAAAATACTATCATTGCACAGTTTGTTGTACTTGAAAAGGCAATGCAGAAGATTGAAGTATTAATCAAATGTGTAAAAGGTCTTGGAATTCCATATCTTTTCTATAACATCACAAGAAACCACCTCAAAATATTGAGCAATTCAAACTAACAATGGATTGGATATATTTAAAATAACTATGTCACAAAAACGTCAGTTGAAACAAATAATGTGTTTTAAAAATCTACAAATTTTGTGTAAAGTTTTCATGTATTTCTTTTGGTTTACCATTTATAAAATATTAAACAAATTCAATTGAAATGAAGAGAACACAGGCTGTTTCCAAAAAATTCAAAATATACATTTTATTTTTCATGTAAATAACTTAGGCATGTATTATTTTAATCAAATTGTTAGTCATTTTGAGCAAGTAAAAAAATAATGAAACGGTTTCCTTGTAAAGGCTAGTTTGGATGGGAAGGTTCTTTAACATATCTAAGTTGCAGATGACATATCCTAAATCTAAATACCATAAGTAGTTAAAGCGGGCATTAAACACTACCAAAACAAAACAAAAAACAAAAAAAAAAGGTCTCAAAACATGTATTTTTTGATTGCAACTAATTATTATAAGAAGAAAATACAAATTTTGATTTACTCTTCGTTCTTTAATTGATGACACTTTTATATGATATAAGAAACTACATTATTATCCATAAAAAGAGTAACTATAGGGAACACGGAGAGGTTACTAAAAACCAAGATGGCTGATGCTGCATGTCAAAACAGCATTACAACTTGGGTTACTTAGGTATCAGAGAAATCAGTGGATAACCTATTTACATAATGGACACTATTTTGGTCTTCTGCTACTTTTATCAACCATTGTATATAAATTTCAAGTCATTATTATACCAGAATTGAAAATAGATATTTCCAATAAGTTTGGCCATTACCTTCGTTCTCCACTGTAATAGTTAATTATCTATGACACATCATTGATTACCTATAATCAATAACCTGGATGCATCTTAAATATTAAATCAAGCTCTGAACCATGCCATGAAGATAAGTTATATGACATGTGCATGTTGTTAAACATTGCAAGCTATTCTACTGCAATAGTATGAAGAAGGATTTATAGGTTGCATTTTAATATGATTCAACATTTTCTTCTGCACATATTCTCTCCCTCCAACATTAAAACCCCACAATCAGACAATGCTTACTCCAAAAAATGCAAAAATAATTTAAATTTCTAATTAACAGTTGGGTAATAATTAATATTAACAGTTAATAATTAATAACTTGATAGCCTAGCAACCTAGTAATGATGATTAAGTAATTATTGTATAAATGGCATAATTAATATAATAATAATGATAATAAAATAGTAATACCAATAAGTATAATAATATACAGTTGAGTCAGAATAATACAATAATTTAAAGTAAAAATTCAGGGATTATAATAAGTATTTTCTTACCGGGAATGTATGTCTGTAAATGTCTGGTTATCAGGCTAAAGGGCATTAAAGTTTTTGAAAGTTGCGTTAGATGAAATTATACCAAAAAGCTTGCTACATGGCAAGGCATGAGAATTCTGAAATAAGAATAGCTGATGTCTTTAATCTTAAACAATACAATACAAAGTCTCTTGTTAATCTTGATTTAATAATATGAAACTAAATTCATATGCTCTAAAATAGATCAAACCTTTTAACAGATCTACAATACATGTTATTGTCAATTTTCTCCACCTTTATACAAATTACTTCAAAAAAAAGTTAAAACAGTATTAAAAAAACATGCAAGTACATATGAGCTTTTAAAAGACTTCAAACTTAATTAAAATAAGAACATAATAAGGATTGAAGAAGTGTGTAAATGTTAATAAAAGATATTCCAAAAGCCAACCTTGGACTTCGGGGCATAGTTATAGCATCATAGTAATGACTGCAGAGTTCTTTCAATCGCTGGATTATGCTGATCTAGCGATTAGGATAAGTAACCCTAAGAAATCCCTTACTTCAGCAGAGTAATGCATAGGTGCCCCATTGCCTTGGAACCACATTAACTGGCATATTCCAAAAGTGGTCCATCACATGTTAAATAGGGTCCTATGAGGTGTCTTCACAATGCCAGCCCAAATGTTCACTGCAAACCGGTATTGTAATTTGTAACTCTAATAGCTCTAGGATTTTCCTGTGCCCAAATGTGACTGCTATGTGCGTTAAATATGCCCTTTCATATAAAAATCTTGTTGTCCATGCACACTATGGTTGTAGGAAATTTTGCTTGAACAATGTGATTTGGAAGAAACCACTGGACAAACTATAGTTGGGGTTGAAAGTCATCTAGACCCAGTGCTTGAACTTTGGTGAAATGATACAGATGTAATTGCTGTGTGTGCAGAATTCTTGTAACCGAAGACTGACTTGTAAGCATTCATTCGCTTTTGCTCTTGTGATTGGAGAATAATGGTCACGAACCTGCTCTTCTAGAGCCACTGTTCTTACATTTCTTTGGACTCCCATGCGATGCACTTGCTTTTGGAAAGTTCCTGTTTCTCACAGCCATTGATGCATGGTAGTAAATGTCTCCTTGGGTAAAACTCAGCATAAAGATATCATGCACTTTTTTGCATTTCCCCAAGTTTAAACATAGTGCATGTCAGCTAGTTCTGCATAAGTAAAGTAGAAAATGTTTACAATAGGCTGTAAAAATATCCTTCCAATAAGCACTCTAGTATATGCTAATACTTGAAATATTATAACTAGAACTACAAAGTGCAGTATAATATGCAACAGAAGCCCTTATCATTTAAGTAACAAAGTGCAGATTTTAGGTTAATGGTGGTATAAACAATGTTTAAAACAGAATACAAGCAAAATTCCAAAGCGCAAAGAAAGCAAAATATAAGTAATATTCCAATGCCAAAAGGGAAAGAAGGATCGGTATGAAGAATTTCATCTAACTCAACATGGCATTTGAAAAACTTTTATGTTCTCTATTGCAATAACAAAGCCTTTATGAACATATATTCCTGATCTGAAAATACTCAATTATAACCTCTGAATCTTGCTTTAAAATTATTCGGTGTCAATACCTGAATAATAATATAATTAATATTATAATCAGTGCATCAGTTGTTGAATAAATGGAGCTGTTTGTGCACCTACCACTAGATTGTGCACCTAGCTAGATTGCTATGTGACAGATGTAGTATATCTATCCTACCTAATACATATTTGCTTGATATGAATATAACCTAACAAGCAGAATATTACTAGATTCTATAAATTATTCCATAATGGTGGAAAATTGACAAAGTTGCACTGGTACCTCTTGTAGAGGTACTGTCTCTTCTATACCTTCCTGCAGCTTTGAGAAAAGAAAAGTTAAGTCAAACTTTTTAAGAACCTACTGCAGACAAATATGAATTATATCATAGAAACTCTTGTGTATGTTCCATTCTTACATTACACATCTTATGCATATACCTTAAAGCACTTGTAAATTGGAAAAAATGTTTTCAAGATAGAACATTTTCTACAGCACTATCAAGCTCTTCAGATATAGAATATGGTACAGAGAATGAAACAAAAGTTTTAGTTTTAAAGGTAGGTTTATTTATTGCTCTGGAAAATAAATGAAAGACTGACAGAGGATTTTGATTAATCATGTATATTCACAACTGCACTATGAATGGCTTTTGCTGTCTTGCCAACATTAGACATATTAAGTCTACAAATACTTGCACGCCCAGTAGACACAACGTAGACATGGTGTTCTTTTCTCAGATGCTCCACTTGTTTGGCTGAAAAAGAAATCAATTATCAATGTTTGTTTTTAATCATTATATTGAGCTTAGGTGATTAGCAATTTTTAACCATGGGTTTCTTAGGGGTTTCTTAGAGTTCTTTCTGCTGAGGCCTCATTTTTTAATAATACATTGTTGGTTTCCAACAAAGGTACTTGTCACCCAACCAAACTGATATATTCATATCACATTCACATTTGTTGATTTAATATAGTAATAACTTTAGAAGAAAGAGGAAGACTGGTGAATTGGTATGGATATGGCATATGAAGGATTAAAGAATCTCATTAAATTTTTATTAGTCCTTTTAAAACATATACATTTTGTTGGATAGTTTTGAGCAAACCATCTCCATTATGCAACACATTGAAGCCCAAGCCCTAGTATAGCTCAGGCCGTGTGAAATGTTCTTGAGACCCAAGCCCTAGTATAGCTCAGGCCGTGTAAAATGTTCATGAGACCCAAGCCCTAGTATAGCTCAGGCGGTGTGAAATGTTCACGAGACCCAAGCCCTAGTATAGCTCAGCCGTGTGAAATGTTCATGAGACCCAAGCCCTAGTATAGCTCAGGCGGTGTGAAATGTTCATGAGACCCAAGCCCTAGTATAGCTCAGGCCATGTGAAATGTTCATGAGACCCAAGCCCTAGTATAGCTCAGGCAGTGTGAAATGTTCATGAGACCAAGCCCTAGTATAGCTCAGGCAGTGTGAAATGTTCATGAGACCAAGCCCTAGTATAGCTCAGGCAGTGTGAAATGTTCATGAGACCAAGCCCTAGTATAGCTCAGGCCGTGTGAAATGTTCATGAGACCCACGCCTGAGTATAGCTCGGTTAGGTATTTCTAACACCTTTAATGCAATTCCACGACCTTAACTCGGCCTTGAACTATGCGACAAAGAACATACAGCAGTAATCATTTGGTTGTCTGATTTGTGCTACCATCTCTCCTTGTCTCTTAGTCAACTATTAGGAAATTTAGGAGAGTTAGTAATATTTGTTGCTCGCAGGTATCTCTCCATTTTCCTTGAAGGTAGTGATCTATTTGTTATGTTTTGTGTTCTTAAATGTTAAAATGCTGCATTTTCCTCGACTTCTGCGAACTCAAAATGAAATTCAGTATACAAATGAAACTCTGGAAAATTCCAATTCTGAGGTAGAGTTTTTTGAACTTTCAATAAATGGAGTGCAAGTTGCTTTACACAGATTTTTTTAAACTCATATTTGATACTTGTTGTAAATTTAAAATAAAATATTAATACGGAAGTTATGACTATTTTCTTATTTGTTGAGAAATCCTTGAATACCATACTTTTAGATTCTCCGAATACTTTTTGGTAGATTTGATTGATGTACTGTAAATAATAACTCAAAGTAGGCGTAAAAACTCTGGGTTTCTTGGCCCTTCAACTAAAGGAACGCCTGGGCTTCAACGTGTTAACTTGGCTTTAACACAACCTCAAATATGCTGGGGCCTATCATTTTCAAGAGGCATATATTTTAAAAGACTGGATTTGCATATTTTACTTCTTGTTTTGGTGGTTCCTTAATATTCCTAGATTTTGTTTTATTTTATTTTTTTTTTTGCATGCACATCCCTGCCAACAGGTGTCTGTGACTTGCCCAGTTCAGTCAAACTTTCTTTCTGGGGTTTTATTGACACTAGAGATCTCTATTGCCATTGGCTCTCACAGTTTCTTTTATGTTGCTTCCTGACATTATATGAAAAGAGAGATTAACAAAGAATTCAATATTAACTTAGCTGTCTGAGTTCTGAAAATAATTGAGAAGAGTTCAGGAGAAGAAACTAATGAATCAGTTTCTCATCTCTCTCCTTTATTTCTGGGAAAGTTTGTTACATAATACTGTCAATCTTTGCTTGATCATCACTTGTTTTATATGACCTTGGTTTGTGATTAAAAATGTGAGTTTAAACAGTTTTGTGTATTTATTATTTACAACACTTTTATTAACAAAACTGTTTTCTTCACAATGGAGAACTTTTGAAGCTACATAAATTCTACATGAGAAAGTTTAGATTCACTGATGGCTAGCAAAAAGTTCTAGCACTGATTGGACACATTTGAAACTGCTTCTCCAGAGCCTTTAACGGATCTGACAAATGAAAAATAATCACAAACTTTCTTTTGTTCAAAATTTATGAATTGATATCTGACTGCACAACTTATGAAGACGAGGTGAAAACTCTTAAAATTGATTATGTGTATTCCAAAGGCAAGTTATATATATGCTACTTGCTTGCCATTCATAAATCAACATTCAGGAGAAATGTTAACCTTTATGTTCAAACATTTAAGTTAAGACTGTAGTTTCAAAGCAGTTTCTGCAGAACAGCATAAAAATCAGTATGTTCATGATGCATTTATCAGTGGTTCACTTTCACCTCAAATTAACCAGTGATTGTTAGAAGAAACAAAAACTCTGACCCTTGAAGATGCACATCAGCATGCTTCAGCTCTTGAAATCGCCCAAAACAAGCTGAAGGGTACTCTCAAATGAATGATAATATTCTTGCACAAATGTAGTTGACAGAAGCCAAATACAACCTGTGCTTGTCTTTGAGTTGCAGCCTTAGATACTAAAGAAGGGAATGTATGCTGGGATGCAACCAAGGTAAAGCAGTAAATACTTCTTTTATGGATTTAATTGTCACTCAATCCAATTGTCCAGCTGTTGAATCTGAGTGGACAACTGAGGGTTTTAAGGTCACTGCAGTTGAGTTTGTTGAAGGCATAAGAATGACCCAAAGTTGAAACCTATTACAGCAACCATCCTTGTTTCATTGAATGAAAGATTTTTACTGCAGTTGAGTTGAGCTGAGTCATATCTTGGGCACTGTTAACAGAATACCTTGTCACTATCTGATTGTCACAGAAAGTTCAAGTAGTTTCATCAGCATATTAGCATTATTTCTAATGGGGGGGGGGGGGACATTTCTCCATGGCATCTACATCCCTATGAAGCAAAGCTAAGGCATAAATTGTGATAAAACTAGAAATTGGTGAAAACATTAATACAAACTGCAAGCTTTCTCTTTGGAAAGAACTTTGCTCTGTCTGATGTTTTAATTGACCATGACTTATTGACAGAATGTTCCAACATCCTACCTTTTCATGTGGTAAGCCTCCTTGTAATATCTATTCGTCCATTGCCATGATAGAGCTGCTCTACCTCTTCAGTCATCTTACCAGTACTGTCATGCTGGTACCAAATTCCATCAAATCTGAAGTGGCTAGATTGTTTCCTGAAGGAATTATTGACCAAGCAATTCACCATGTAGAGCCCAAGTACTGGTTTTTAAAAATGGAAATCACAAAAAGTGCCTTGTGGTTGATTATTCCCAGAGCACAAACAAATTTACTCTTCTTGACGCATATCATTCTCCCAAATATAGCATTTAGTACAATTGACCTAAAAGATTCATATCAACTAGTTTCAATCTTGGAAGAAGACGAGAAGTTCACAAAGTAGGTGACAAGCTATTTTATTTTACCCAGATTATATTCAGTATGACAAATGGCATTGCCTGATTTCAGGTGGTTGACCAGATTATATCTGATAAGAAACTTACTGGAGTTTATGCCTACCTAGGTAACTTTACCATGTGCAGAAAAAATAAGAAGGAGCATTATGTTTATCTAGATGACATTACCATGTGAGGAAAATATAACCTCAACAAACTGGTACTGAAATAAAAAAATAAAAAAATATATTTGACCTACCATCCATCAATCTTCTTGGCCACCTCATAACCTTCAACTCAGTCAAGCTAAACCTTGCTCTGTTATTGAACATGCCTCTACAAAATGATTCAGCATCACTTAAAAGGCCACAAGGATTGCTTGCTCATTATTCATATCAAATCTGAAATCTTACACACTAACATTCATATTGAATTCACAGCTGCTGCAGATTTTGAAAACCTAGAAAAGAAAATCATTAACTTTGTGGTCACAACTGTAGGTAGATGAATCGTCTCTAGCGGTGGTGAACATTGCTAGTCTAAGCCAAGGTAGTTGGGCAGTTGCTTTTTTTCCCTGATCTTTAAGTATATCTGGAAAGGGCACTCCTGAATCAAAAAGGAAGCTGCAGATTGTAGAGTCTGTGCAAAACTGGACAGATTTTCTTCTTGGGAAGCATTTTTAACTCGTCACCAACCAAAAGGCACTGTCTCCCACATTCAATAAAAAAAAGTAATATAAAAAAAATTAGAAAATCACTCATTTGCATCTGGAGCTGGCTCCTTTCTCCTGTGATATACCATTATCCTGACAAAGAAAATGTTAAAGCCCATGCTCTTTCAAGGATTTGTAACGCTGCCAATTTTAATGACTTATTTATGTCACTTAGGATAACTCTCATGTTCCACTGGCTAAGATGTCTTCATCTCTTTTCTTAATGGCATCAGAAAAATGACTGTAACTCTCCAAATTTTGCAGAAGTCTAATCTATATTTCTGAAGTGCCTTACTTAGATTTAAAAGGGCCACTTCTGCTCATGATTATTATTGATAAGAATAAACAATGTCTTGATGTCTCAGCTGGTACTCTAATTGATTGTCTAAAGAACCTTTTGTGCCTATTTGGCAAAACAGCATATACTTTTCCTGAGTACAGAGTAGCATCTAATAGGACAACACCATACCATCCAAGGGCAATATATAAGTAGAACACCTGAAGAATGGTACTTTGTGGAAAACTATATCTTAACCTGAAGACATGTGGTTTGCAAACACAGGGCAGGGAAAATGTTTTGCAAGAATCACTACATGCAATGGCTATTATGATCAATTTTTCAAACATCAGTTGCAGACTGCCAATGGTATCAGTTTATAGTTATGTCTAACTCTTGGTCATGTTCTTGCCAAAATGCAAAAGCAAGCAAGTGTGAGGATTCAGTCAAGGTGGTTGAACTATTGGGGTAGCTAATCCTCAATTTGCACTGATTTGCAGGAAGAATGGAACTGAATCTGTTTCTTTACAATAACTGGCCCCAATTACTGCTATTACCAAGGAACTTAAAGAATCTCTGAATCATGAAATGGATGTTGACCTTCCTATGAACCCACCTGTTAAAAACCAGAACTTTAGTAGATAATATCTGAAATGTAGAGGAGTGTAATGAACATAACACTACTGAAATCTCCAGACCATACAAACAAAACTAATCTCCTGCATATCTTAAAGATTATGTGATATAATAATACTACCTTTTCTCATTCAAGAAATTGTTTTCCCTTAGTTTTATGTTTTCTTTTTCTTTCTTTTTTTTTCTGCATGAAGAGAATGTAATTATACTTCCTTCTATTCTTTTCTCTGGGAAAGTTTACTAAGTAATATTCTAAACCTTTTGTTTGATCATCATTTGTTTTATATGGCCTTGGTTTATGAACAAAAACATGAGAATAGGTAATTATGTGCACTTATTATCTACAGCAGTCCTGTTCAAAAAATATGGAGGAAGCTAGTGCCCTCAACCTTTGCATGGCTGTCACTGAGCAACTCTTTGCGAACACCAGAGGATGGAACGTTCTCTGAAAGCAGTGGAATCAGTTAAAGCAATCCCAATGCAATTCGTTGGACATCATATTATATCTGTGATTCCTCCCACAAAGAAGCAGGACATACCATATGTGTAAACTTTGCCTGATGATAGAGGGAAGAAGTCACAGAGGGAATCAAGATATATGTGTGAATACCATGGTATAGTCAATTGAAATTAATTATTGAGTCGATTTTGTAATACTACATCACTTACTTTTATTATTGGAAAATAAGTTTCAGAAGCTATGTGCTTCCATTGTCAATTGCCTTAGGTCCCTAAGTTTCCAATGGTAAAAGTGAGTGATGTGTTACAAAATTGATTCACTAATTAATTTCAATTGATTAGAACAATTCACTATCACAAAGTTCACTATATAATAACTGTGGTATAACTTTATTATTGATCCTTGTTTCAGGATGTATCACACAGCCACAAATATATAAATCATGTTGTAAATGAAGTTTTAATCTACTTTTATTTTATTTACTAAATAGCAGGTTTAATCAGTAGGCATGCTGGGTTATAAAGCAGTTCATAGTTTCTTGTTTAGCATGATTGAAATTACTGTGCAATTCAAATAATAAATATTTCTTACTTATTAATCAAATTAACCAAATTAAATAGCAGATTAAATTTACTCAAGATTATTGCAGAAACAAATTGCAGATCTGATATTTTCACACTAATATCACCTAAATTAGATAAAAACTGACATGTGACTGTGAAGTTTGGGGAGGTGCAGCAGCTGTTCATCTACAAAAGAGGACATTAATACAAAATTCAGCATTGAAGTCTTGTCTTGGTACTCTTATGACCATCCCTATTAATGGTATGGAAATGGAATTAAATGTACATATTTCTTATTAAAATTTACATACATAAAGGAATCTGACAATATTGTAACAAAAGTCTATTACTTCAAACCGATTTACAAATAAATGTCTTTATTCCGATGTTTTCACAAAAATTCTGCAGTACAGTTTTTATCTTGACACTTCCACATGTAGTCAGTCAACTGATTTCTCTCTTTCAAATAACTGTATGCTCAGAATTCCAGTCAAAAACTGTCTGGCACAAGTTTCCTCTTTTTATAGTTGTCAATGACATGACAAGAATCTTCCAGAAGTAGAGATGCTTATTGCAGAAATAAACCACATGCAGGTGTCACAAAATTGCACCAAGGTTCAATGCATTAGCTAGTGAAAAGAAGCTGCTGGTGCCTGGGAGATGTTTGAAAGCAAGCCGCTCACACAGGTGCGACAATTATGGGTTGGCAAGGCAAGAGTTAGTTCATTTGGTTAGTTCACTGCTCAGGGCTAGTTGTCCTGGCCATTATAGTCATAGCAGATTATACAATCCAAGAGGATACCAGCCTCTCCCCTAGGTGCTTCATCATGAGGTATGGCTAGGGGTGGTGATTTTTAGCATTTTGAAATCAGAAATGTAGCATTGGGATTTGTGCATTAATACATTTTCAATTTAGCATTTTATAGCATTTTGAAGAAAAACATACATCTTGAATTGATTCTGATAAACAGATATTGTCTGATGAAAAAGCTTTAATGTGATATTAATAACAGATTAGTAAACAGGAACTGACCCCTCAACAATAACAATGACACTGATACTAACAACAAGGACAAAATAATAAAATATTGTTGACATAAACAGTAAACGTATGAGGTACAAATCATGTGTCAATAATGTATACATAAGGCCAGTGTCCTGATCTGAGGACATGATTTTTTATTCTCATTTTTGTATACAAATTTATGTAAAAATTCTTGTAAATAAAGTAAAGTCTCTTTCTTTAATATTTGTTAACTAGAAAATATGATTGTTATTTAAATTTGATAACTATGGAATTGATTATTTCATATTATGTTCAGATTAAGAATGGGTATTTTACAAACAGATGAGGGATGAGGGAATTAGTTCTGCATTCCAGATCAGTACAGCAGACAAGTGTGTCAGAATCATAAACATTCCAAGGGTGCACACTCTCATCAGGTACAATTTCTGGAAGAAATTATATAAAGAAAGAAAGTAAATTTTAAAAAATTGGCGATTTTGTATTTATATCACATTATAATTGAGTCAATTTCGCATTTTCAAAACATATTAAAATGTGATTTAGGGGTTGTGAAAAATGAAAATACAAGAGTACAAGACTTAATTAACATTTTGCGCTATATTGCATTTGTGAAAAATCACCACCCATAGATATGGCCCTTCTGAGGTTGTTGAAGTTTGGAGCAGCGTCCCAGGTAGAGTGGTATAGCCACAACAGATCACCCAACCTCGATTCTTGGCTTGCTGGTCATAGGAGATCTTCAACTGGTTGCTCTCTACCTGGATGAGTTGGTAGGCCATCTCATGCATATTATGAAGCTAGTCTATAAAATGCTCCATGTGCCGGCTATTCTTCCTAAATCAGGTCACAGAGTAGATGCACCTCTCTGTCAAAGATCAAACTGACTCATGTCAACCTGGTAGTGTCATGGATTGAAAAGCGGTAGGCAGGCAGGAAAAGTGGCACCCTGACATCTTAGTCATAACCTTCCTCAAATGTTCCTCTAGAGTATTGATGTACCACTCAACATGCCATCTGACTGTGCTGGAGAGGTGCTGCACACATCTTGTCCAGTTGCTCCAGTGTTTCCCTCATCAGGTTGGACTCATTCCTGATCACTAGGGCTCAGATTTTTAGGTAAATACATATTTTATTTGCATCCTAATATGAACTTGAAACTGAGTTCAATGTTCTGGGTATGTACACTACACCAAACATTTTAAGTTTTATTGCACATAAAAATGCATATTCTCTGTTTTTTTTCTGTAAATAAATATTTTTCATATATTCACATAAATTACACAAAAATCGCATAAAAGAAATCTTTTTAAAATAATTTTCACATAATTTCACAAAATCACAGCAGTAGAATTATTTTTAACAAGCCACTGTCCACTTCTGTAATGCCCAATTACACATGCCAATTGACACAATTTGTTCTTAATTATTAGAAGTGATATGTTAGCTATATTATCCCTTCAGTTTGAAGAATGCATTCCTTAGTTACATGAGCTCGCAAGATAAGGATGGGAATTCCTCCACTGCCATATGCTCGAAATAATTAAACATCTCTTATCGCTTCACAGCCCGGCTAGTATATACACTGATACTTGTTAAACTGTATAGCCAATTAGTCACTCATTTGTCATTTGTGAATCCAAAAAGCTTCAAAAACCTTCTATTTGTGTTGGGAAGTTAAATATCGCAATTTTGACTTCACAGTGGATTAATCATGCCCAGAGTGAAAAGTAGTGCAAGAATATGCTGCGAAATTTAAGGATATTTTCAGTTCTGATGGCAAAATCATGAAATTATTGATGTGTGTTTGTGTGAGTAGCATTCCATGTTATAATTATACTAGGCTTACTCCTTGTGACGTGGAGCAATCATTTTCGAAATTCAAGGCACTTCTTCGTCACAATCGTGAGTCTTTCGGGATGGAAAATTTGAGGAAGCATGTGGTCGCATACAGTATTTGGTGATCCCTCCCACGAATGATGACTGCTGAGTAACATGTACATTTCTATTAGAGCAGTCATTCAGATCTTTAAAAACGTATTTCATTGACACATATTTTTCACTTTTTAGCACATATTTTTAACATTTTTAGTGCATAAAAAATAAATATTTCCCAAGTTTTTAGCATATAAAATTCCAAGCCCTACTGATCACTATGTATCCCCAAAAGTGCCCCATTGCAACAAAACAGTTCTTCTACGAGGCAGTTTTGCTATGGTCTTGGCCTCCTGGTTAGGGATGACATACACCTCCGGCCACTTGGTGAAGTAATCCATGGCGACCAAAAGCTACTTATTGTCTCTGCTGACCCAGGGAATGGTCCAACTACATCAATGGCTATACATTTGAAATGTACTTTCATTTTATACTGCTGCATGTCAGATCTGTCTTGGATCCATGCTCTGTTAAATGTTTGTTTCCAGAAACTTCAGAAGAATCTAAAAAAACATTAGCTAAATGTCATAGCATCTAATTGACAAAGTTCCTATCACTCATAAACAGATATAGAGGATGCAATTACTCAGTTGATTCCATTCACATCTAACAGTGCTGAAACTGATATTTCAAAATGAACTCATTAAAATAAATGAACATTAAGATACCAATTGTTAAAAAGTTTGCAGTAACTGAGCTTACTTTACTTATCTGCCATATCCTTAGAAGAAAACCAAAAAGAGTTTCATATGAAACCCCAAATACTGATTAAAAATTTCCAATTTCTGCATGATTGACTATTAAAACTATATAAGCAATAATGGCATTGACAAAGATGAACAAATTGAATTTTAACGCTTAATAATAAAATAATAAGTAAGAAATATTTATTGTTTGAAATGCATCTGATATCTAACAATGTAACTGTGAAAGAAGCAAGTATATATATTTATGTTTAATTATTTACAACAACTGCAGCAAATAATTAGTATTAATTTATTTTATTATTTAACATTAGATAATCATGTAACCGGTACATAAAATAAGGAAAATTTAAAGTACACCATTAATTCGAGGTACCCTTTCATCTATTTTAAATAGTCACTGAGGTGCAAATTAACCCTGTGGCTTTCTTTTGTCAAGAAATTGGAAGTGCTTGCTTAAGGTTTAAAATGGCATTAACAGAGTGAAAAACAATTTCTGTTTTTTCTTCTGTTTAATTAAGATCATCATGAGGATTTCTTATCTTAAGTAAAATAAATTATTAGAGTTAGTTCGCTAATGGAGTCTCAATAGTTGGCATAATTGGCCTGCAATTCAGTCAGTAGAGCACCATAGTTTGATCCCCAAAAGGGGATTGGGAATTCTCTCTAGATAAGATTATTCCCTATCCTCCTCAGAGTCTGGAAGTATGAATGAGAATGTGTGATGTGTGTATGTGTGTGTGGGGGGGGGGCAGTGGGTGAGTGAGTGAGTGAGTGATATCTAATGTACAAAATCCAAGAGAAGACCAGAAATCTAGTGAAGCTGTACATGAGTTAATACCATTGCTAATAGGTAATACTCCAATGATAAAAGACCACCAGTATGACCACTGCAGTAAAAGGCACAATATAAATGAAACAATACGAAAGGAGTCAGCATATCTCATTTGTGTTAATAATATTATGGCATACGTACATGTTAATCCTAAGTAGCAAATCATTCCTTTTTGATCTGTAATGTGATCCCAATTTCCTGGAGTGCCTAGGTTCACTAGACATTTTTTTAGTTCTTGTCTCATGGTTCTACAGCGATGAACCATAGTTTTTATACATTCCTGCCTGAAATGTATACATTTCAAAATAAATAACGTATGTTATATGTTATTGCACGCATCAAGTTTAAAACAAAATAAATATAGATACATGGATACAATAAATGCAGCCACATTAATAACATTAATGGAAAGTATTTGCATATGTCATAAGAATACCTACCAGACCTAGATTTATTATATCATTTATGCAAAAACAAGAGTTTTATACAGCAAAATTAAAATAGTAAACATAACACATGACATATTCGTAATGAACTATTTAACAAAACAATTTCAAAAAATTGATTAACTGATTAAAAACATCATTTTGACATTGACTATATTGAAAAATGGAGCTCAGCATCTATTTGGATTTTAAATATTCTGTTGGTATTTGAAAGGGTACAAGGGAAAAGAATCAAAATATATATTTTTCTTTACAATTCTACTATATTGCCTTGTAATTGTTTTTTCTTGTTCAATTTATTTTGGAGTAGATTTTTAGCAGATTATGAATTTGTAGTTTTTTTTTTCTTTCTTTCTTGTGTTTACATACAAAAAATAAAAATCCTAATTTTAACTAAAGTGGATTTTGACTGTTATTCTCCCACAGATTTCATTTATAAGACACAGCAATATTTTTAACTCATAAATGCAACTTTAACAATTTATTTCTGGAATAAGTTATTGAATAATAAAAAATACTTACTTTTACTTGCATCTCTCTTATGCTGATGATTAGCTTATAAGGGGAGTTTAGTATATAAAGAATATTTGCTAATATTGAAATCAATATTAAGGTAATTTTATTAAAAAGGAAAGGCATGTTTTTGTATCTAGCATCTTAAACAGACATCCATTCTACCCACAAAGTTTCAGTAAGGTTCATGAACTGTTTAGAACTGTTTCAAGTGTGCACTTGTGTTCTTTAATATGTGATGACATGGCTTTTGTGGATTTAGAGAAAGCATATGATTGATAGAGCTTAAATTGTTGTGGCATAAGTTGTTGACTAAAGGAGTGAGTAAAGAAATAGTTGACACCCTTAGAGCATTATATAAGGAAAATACTTTTTGTATAAGAGTGGAGGAAGGGGTTATAACAAGAAAAATCCTACAAGAGAAAGGCCTTAGAAAAGGATGTAAGTTAAGTCCAGTCCTATTTAATTTATATATAGATGATGTATTAACAGAAATTGGGATAAATAATAACTCTATGCCAATAATTAATAATATTCAGATTCCAGGATTACTGTTTGCAGATGATCTAGTTATAGGTGCAATTACAGTAAATGGCTTAAAACAATCCTTGCAAGCATTAAATAATTACTGTAAAGAATGGAATTTAAAATTGAACCAGGACAAGACGCAGATTGTAGTGTTCAAAAAAGGGGGGAAATTGAGCAAGTATGAAAAATGGAAGAATGAGAATAAAAAGAGTACAGGGTAGTGAGAGAATGTATTTATCTAGGAGTTAAAATTGACAGTGGTGGCAATTGGGAAAAACAAAAGAAATTTGCATTGGCAAAAGGAAAAGGAGCTTTATCAGCTATTAGAAGTTGCAAATACAAAGTACCTAATATAAATATTAGATGGTTAGAAAAAGTGTACAATATGGTGGTCGAGGCAAAAATGCTATTTGGGATAGAAGTATGGGGATTAGAAGGAGGATGGGAAGTCATAGATGAGGTGCATAGGAAATTTTGCAAAGAAATACTTGGGCTATCAAATGCAACTGTTAGGCAGGTAGCACAAATAGAGCTGGATAGAGTGGCAAGTAAAGGAAAGATTATGAAAAGGGCATTGACATTTTAGTATAGAATATTGAAATTGGAAGAAAGGAATTTGTTAAAACAGTCTTTAGTATATCAATAGAAAAGTTTAAAGAACAAGGGATGGGTAGACTGTCTCGGAAATAACTTGGAAAGTAGTGGGTTAGGGGAAATGTGGAAAACAAGAGAAAATAATGTGAATAACTTCTAGAAGTTGGCAAGGAAAAGATTTGAGGATATAGAAATACAAAAAATATTTTAGTGTGATAGCTGAAAAGAGATTTTTAGTTTTCTATATACCAATGAAAGACTCATGGGGAAGGGAAAAGTACATAGATGTGACAAATAAAGGTATTGCATGGCTGAAAGCAGGAGTATGGAGATTAAAAGGTTTAAGGAAAGGTATTCCACAAAATCAATGTCCTATATGTGGCAGAAATGAAGCTATGGAACACATTTTATTTAAATGTAAAGGACTGAAGTTTGGAGAAAAGGGCATATTAATAAGAAATGGTTTAAAATAGATAAAAATGTAGCAGTAGCTGAAATGTTTCAAAAAGACAGTAAGAAGATTGGACAATTCTTATACAGAGTGAAAAATAAATGGGTATGGACAGTAAATAGACAAAATGGTGTAATAAACTAGAATTAATAAACTATTGTAAAATATGGGTATGACCAGTAAAGAGTCAGGGCTGAACACCGGTCATGTTCACCTGTATAAAGCTTAGCACAAATAAACAAAACTAAACAAACAAAAAAATAAATATGTGGTGATTATCTAATGCTATTTAATATAACTGATAATTGAAAATGCAATTTCAAATACACCTTTTATACAAAAATATACCAAAATTTAAATGTGAATGTGTTTGACCTTAAAATTGATTTTAATATTAGCAGACATAATAAATATTCTTTAGATCTAAATGCTCTTTATAAATAATCATCAGGATGAGAGAGAGAGATCTGTCAAAAAGTTGTGGGTACATTAACAATTTACCCACAACAGACTTTTTATGCTTAACCAGGCAGAATTTATGTTAGTTTAATTGTTTTTTCACACAAGCCGTGTGTAGGACAGGAGTTGGATAGGTAGAGTCAGACTGAAAAATTCAATGTCATAGCTGGGATTCAATGCCATAGCCGGGATCTCACGGTCTCTAGCCAGTTGCTCTTCCACTGAGCTACCATAGCAACATGTCGGCATAGCATTGAACATGCAAGAAATTTCAGTTGAGAAATTCAATGCTATGCAATTCAGTCCATGGTTCAAATCTTGGCTATGGCATTGAATTTTTCAGTTGACTCTACCTATCCAACTCCTGTCCTACACACGGCTTGTGTGAAAAAACAATTAAACCCTTGATCATAATAGTTGGCTATACTATGAATCCTGGGACTTAAAGTACTTACAACATTGTAAGTTGCCATTGGGGTTGTCACCTCAAAATAATTTGAGATCACCTTGTGTTTATTGGGAAACATGCGAGTCAGTTGAGAAATTCAATGCTATGCCAGCATGTTGCTATGGTAGCTCAGTGGAAGAGCAGCTGGCTAGAGACTGGGAGATCCGTGGTTCAAATCCTGGCTGTGGCATTGCATTTTTCAGTCTGACTCTACCTTTCCAAAGAATTTATGTTGCTCAGACATGCTCAAAGATGTATATATCTGCATACTAATTGGTTAGAGAATCTGCTGTGAATTGTGGACGTTTAGTGTTCAAAAGCAGAAGCTGAAATTTGAGAAAATCACCTAATATGGAGGGGCCTCAGTAAATAATAATACACCTTAATGAACAACCAAAATATCGAGACACAATTAGCCTTATAAAGGTGTAATAATAAGCATGTATGTGTGCACAGTGCATGCAATGATTGTTGTGAAGCATGATATGTAGCATAGGAAACTTTCAGTCCCATTTAGACTATATGTTAAGGGAGTTTTAATGAGATACAGAATAAAAAAAATCCATTATTATACTCACAAAATTTTTGTATATAGCTATCTTCTATAGCTATTCTTATATAACCTTATTTTGCTTTCTACTTCATCTTATCAAGATAAACAGGTGGAGAATGAGTTTTATTAACATTTCACTGTGGGTAGGTACAAAGGGGATGCAGGAAACTAAAGCAGTAGTAAAATGTGCAAATGCAGGATACTCTTTTCATTACTCATGGGTAGGGGTGGTGATTTTTAGCATTTTGAAATCAGAAATTTAGCATTTTGATTGGTGCATTTAGCATTTTATAGTATTTTGAAGAAAAACATGCATCCTGAATTAATTCTCATTAACAGATATTGTCTCATGAAAAAGTTTTTATGTGACATTAATAACACAACATTACTAAACGGGAATTGAACTCTCAACAATAACAATGACACTGATACTCACAATAAGGACAAAATAATAAAATAATATTGACATAAACAGTAAGTATATGAGATAAAAATCATGTGTCAATAATGTATATATAATGCCAGTGTCCTCATTTGAGGATATGACTTTTTATTCTCATTTTTTTTATACAAATTTATTCATTGCAGATTCAGTATTTGGTTATCTTTTTTTGTAGCAGCTGGATTCCATGGACCATATAATTCAAATTCTTGTAAATAAAGTAGAGTCCCTTTCTTTAATATTTGTTAACAAGAAAATATGATTGTTATTTAATTGAAATTGATTTATTTCTGTATGCCAAGTTCAGACTTATAATATGTATTTTACAAACAGATGAGGGAACTAGTTCCACTTTCCAGATCAGTAGGATGGACAAGTGTGTCAGAATCATTAACATTCCAAGGGTACACAAACTCATCAGATGCAATTTCTGGAAGAAAATAAAGAAAGAAAGTACATTTTAAAAAACTGGCAATTTCGTATTTACATCATATTTTAGTGTAATTTTCTCATTTTGAGTCAAATTCGTATTTTATTGCATTTTCAAAACACATAAAATGTAATTTAGAGGCCGTGAAAACTGAAAATACAAGATAAAAGACTTTATGAACATTTCGCACTATGTCACAATTGTGAAAAATCACCACCCCTACTCATGAGTAATAGCTGAAGAGCGACTGCACTACAAAAAAATCACTAAGTAGGTAATGAAAATGCAAATGAACAATGTGAATACCTCAATTCTTGATATCATAATAAAACTTATTTGAAATAAATTGTCTGTTTTAAAGAGATCTACATTTTTGTATATCTTTTATTATTTACCAATTATACAACATTGGGCAAAATTTCTTCTGAATGAAGAGGACTTCACAGGCTATTCCCAGAAAATTCAAGGTACACATTTTGTCATGTAAATATCTTAAAAAAAAAAAAAATTGTTTTTATAGTGTTTAGTGTCTGCTTTTACTACATAGGCACTGCAGGCGATCTTAAAAAAAAAAAAAGATTTGATGTTTTCCATTCATATAACTTTCTCTGAAACAAATTATTGATAAAAAACATATTCGTCTATCTCCTTCATGCTAATCAAGATAATATATATAAGATAATATATTACTGGTTGCACATACAGCTACATGCACATTTAAATGTACATGAAAAGGGTATAGCAGTAGTGAAATGTTTAATGTTATACTTTTCTTAAAATTCCATATTACTTCTATGATATAACAAGAAATAACTGAAAATCAAGATACAAAGAGAATAACAAAGTATTGAACAATTTAAACTATTATAATAGATATCTTGGAAATGGCTTATGACACAAAAACAACTTATTTGAAATAAATTGTGCACTATAAAGAGAACTGTAATTTTTATTTTGTGTTTTCTTCTGTCACTTAATGTATACCATTTATGCAAGACTGTATAAAATTCCTGCTAAATGAAGAGGACTTTACAGGCTATACCCAGAGAATTCAAAATGTACATTTTATATCTTATATAAATATCTTCAAAATATGACATTTTAATAAACATCTTTAGAGTAATTGTTTAGGGATTCTAATATTTTTAGTTAAAGGGTAATTTGAAATTTTGGAATTTCTTGAAAAGCTTTGTGCCACAAATTTGAAAAATACTGGACCAAGGTCGGCTCCTCAAGGAGGTTGCAGGTTTGTATACCCATCAGCAATTTTCCTAAACCTCCAATTGTATTTTAATATGATATTACAATTTTATTTTTCATTCCTGATTATCTACAGGTGGCACTTAGTTTTAGTGACTAAAGGGATATTGATTTGCATCTACAATACCACTCTCAAGGGTTGAGCAAAGGAGCAGGTAAAGGAAAGTAGAAAGTTCGTAGTGAACTCTCTTTGTGATAAACCTTGCCGCTGTTTGTCAACCTAACCATTGGTACCAATGTTAACTAATGAGATCTATCTATATAAATCAGATATTCGTCCACAGAAATGAAAATGGGGGGGGGGACATGGATTTTGTGGGCTCACTTCTATGGTTGTGCTATTAGTTTTGAATTTCTACATTAGCAGTTAACAATCACAATGGGCTGTTTTCGAGAATAGCGCCATCAAGATTTCCATCATTCAGTAATGCAAGCAGTCTTTTGGCAGTCTTTCTTGAGAGAAACTTTAAACAATAAAACCAGCATGCTTTATGGTTATGAAAATATTTTGGCAGTATTTCTGTATTTGTGATGATTATAATAATAATAATAATAATAATAATAATAATAATAATAATAATAATAATAATAATAATAATAATAATAATAATTATTATTATTATTATTATTATTATTATTATTATTATTATTATTAATTATTATTATCATCATTACCATTATAAAGCAATACTATGACAAACATACTTTCAAAGTTAAATACCTCCAAACTAAACAACATTGAATTTTATTTGTTGATTCCTGGTTTATTTTTTGATTCAAAACTATTAGGAAATTTACTTTAGATTAATTGTAATTGTAATTTATTAGCAGCCTATAGACTCTTTTCGAGTATCAGGCATTGTCAGTTTACATTAAACAAAATTAGCATTAAATAACCTTAGTCTACATAAATTATAAAAATACATTAATATATACAGGAATACATTAATATAATTAAAACTGGAATAATGGCATTCAACATTTCAACAAATTCTATTTTAATTTTTCTGCTCCGTCCAAAAGAACTATAGGCAGAGGAAGTATTACATTCCTACAAAAAGTTGATACTAAGCTTTTAGTGCATATACACGTTTTGGGGCCCCCTGATTCCAAAGAAAACTATTTTTTGGCAAAAAAGGTCTATGTGAGTGAGTGTGTCAGCATGTACGTTAACAGCATGATTCATAAACTAAATGTTGCAGAAATACCAAATCTCATACTTAAGTTAGGTATTCTACAAGGATGTAGTGCAAATATTTCCAGATAAATCTTCCCAACCAAAACTTTACAGAGAAACACTTCAAAAACTTCTAAGAATTCCATATCTTATATTTATTTTCAAATAAATCCCCCAAATAAACCTACGCTTTACATGATATTTTTTTTTTGTAAACTAATTTCTATTAAATTATAACATATTACAAGTGTTAAAACTGCAAACAAAATGTATATGTATACCTTAAGATTACTGGGAATATACCTTTTTTTCCACTTGTAATAATTTTGTATAATACTCACATTATGCCCAAAAATCAAGTAAAACCTCATCATAGCTGAAGTATCTGAATAAGGAAGAACAGCATCTTACATGTAATTATGAACATACTTTCCATCATAAGGATATAACAGACTTGGCAATCACTGTAGATGAATTGCAACTGGCAATATCTGAGTTGCATAGTTCTGCTACAGGTGAAGATAATATCCATAATAGTATGCTAGAAAAAAATCTTCAGTTCTTTAATGATATCTGGAACACAGGTTTTTCCCTCCAAAGCTCGGAAAATGCAGCTATTATCCCATTTTCAAGTCTGGTAAAGAAGAATTGGAGCCAAAATTACACAGACCAATATCTTTAACTTCTTCTCTTGCAAAATTGCCAGAACATATTATTCAGAAAAGATTAACTTGGAGAATTGAAAATTTCAATGTATTAAGTCAATTTCAATTTGGCTTTTGTCCTTCTAGTGGCATGAGAGAAGCATTACTATATTTGACTGCAGACATGTACTCAGGCTTTACAGAAAATAAAATTACTATAGTTGTTACAATAGACTTTAAAAATGCTGTTGATACTGTTCCTCACAAATCTATTTTACTACAATGCCTGAAAATTGGAATTAAGGGTAGAATGTTAAAATTCTTTAATTGTTTTCTAACTGAACGAACAATCCAAACTTCAGTAAACAACGTATTATCTTCATACAAAAGAATCATCAGTGCTATACCTCAAGGATCAGTATTGAGTCCTACTCTATTTAACATTATGTTACATAATATACCTGATGTTACACCTCCTGGAGATAAAATAAGTATTCATACTGATGATGTAACACTATGGACTACCAACAAAGACCCAGAAAAAGCAACTAATGAAATTACAAACTGCCATAAATAACATTAATACCTGGGCAGGTAAATGCAATTTAACTGTTTCACAATCTTAAACTGAATGCACAGTATTTATAAGAAGATATAATCTAAAAAATTATAAACCTCCTATTCATCTCAATGATACACCAATTCCATACAGCCCTACTCCTAAAATTCTGGGTGTTACTTTTGATGAAAAACTTCTATGGAATGCACATATCAGCAAGACTATCACACAATGTGTAAAAAGACTAAATCTCTTAAAAATTATTGCCAACAAAAAATGGGGATCTGACATCATAACAATGAGATCATACTACATCACCTATATAAGATCAAAATTACTATATGGATGTGAAGTCTGGGGTGGAATACACTTACAGAAAATCCAAAATGCTGCTCTAAAACTGTGCTTAGGAGTCCCAAAAACCACCTCAACAACTGCTATAGAGATTGAATGTAATGTGCTACCTATCAAGCTATATATACATGGGTAAATCTATAAACTACATTATACGTGTAAAACTTCAAACTACATTTAGATCATGGATATTTTACAATATAACAGATATTAAATTCAACAAGTTCTATAGAAGCAAAATGGAAGATATCCCATTAAACGTAACAAATGTAAACCTAGAAAAAAAATATTGTTGCCAATGAAACTCCACCTTGGAACTGGAAAAGACCACAATTTTTTACAAGTATTCCAGGAAATTATACAAAAAAATGATTTACTACATATTTTACGACAAAGCGCCTTAGAGCCATTATAGCCATAATTTGTGAAAAGCAGAACTATATAGTGGAACTTGTGTTGACATCAAATAACTAGATACACTAAGAAGATAGAAGAAGAAGATAAATCTGTATAATATAGAAAGGTACATAATAAGGAAATCCAACTGAAGGAAAAATGTAGAGTTTGGTAAAATATGCAATTATATTATGAATTTTTGTAGCTTTAGCCATTTCCAAGATATTATTTGTTGTGTTTTAAAGTTTTTATCTATTTCGAAAACAAATGATAGGGAAAATCATACTTGAGAAAATGACAGACCTCCACTGTAAACTTCGTAAACAGTTTACATTTATGCAATTTTGTAACATTAACTTTTCGGAGATATTAACTTTTGTTTGTTTAAATGTTAGTGATTATTTGCACATTGGATATCTGAAGCATCATAGTATTCCTTAGGTTTTAAATTTAGATTTACCCCAATATCTTTTGTGCCTCCTAGTTATAAGAATGTATAACAATCCTTGATTTAGAAAACAAGGTTTTGTTTAGTAGCTGTATGCGTTCATTCGCTGTCTTCCAATTCCATGGATTTAAAACTTCAGATCTATGGTATTTTGACATATTTCAACACCCAATCTGGAAGTTGATAGAAAGTTTCCTGAAAGTAGATAATTCTCCATGTCCCTACTATCTAACCACCTGGGACCTCAAGTTAATGCAGTGACGAGCACTGTTCAATGTTGCACATTTGTTGTTATATTTATTGTTTTCAAATAGCATCTTTTCAGCTTACATAATAAGTTTTTAAAAAGCATCATGATGTTGACAGAAATTTGAATTTATATTTTTCTCTACTTCTTTTTGTGCATAATACTTCATTATAGTTGACTTCTAAAAATCTGCTTATTGGATAGAAGGTCAGTAGATTAAATACATGTCAAATGTTTAAATGTGATTTAAGAGAGACAAAGGAGGAATGGAAAATGAGATGTATAAAAAAAAGTTAGCTTTATATTATATTCAAACGATTAAAAGATTAGAAGCTGCAGAAATGAAAAATCTACAATTTGTGGCAAGATATACTTTAATGGATAAAAATGAAGTGAAGATATTCACAATGAATTACAAATATTTAGTCTTGCAGATAAGATAGAAGAATATAGGAGGCAATGGCATGAACATGTCTATAGAATGGATACTAATAGGATGTCTTAGAAAAATTTGAATTATCAACTGAGAAGTGGACAAAAGATTAGGGATGTTCATGCAAGAGATGGATAAAGCAGGAACAAACCAATAAGGTTTAATTCCTGGAAGCTGAAAAAGAAGGGCAATATATACTTTAAAGGTTTGTATCCAGAAAATACAAATATTCACATGTCTGTAACAAGAATAGTTCCACTTAAATTATAAAAGTAATTCAAGCAATAAATTAATAGTTGTAACTCTGATAATCAAAGATATATCAGGCTATGTTTATGAGCATCTTAAAGCCTGGGATGGATACTCAATATTTTCAATACTCAGTGGAATTAAAGAATATCTAACAATTTGAGATAAACATTAAACACTTTTTCGATGCATTTACATTTTATGTTTTACATTATTGAAGGCTGTTGCATTGCTAGATAAGGAATGAAATAAATCGAGACTTCACATTTATGTTTCAAACGTATCTCCAAAAAGTTGCTGACTATAATTTCTTGAGAGACTTTAGCAGCACTTCCTGTGGGGAATGGATGCCACACTCCAGACTCTTGTATTTGAATGAAAAAAATGCAAAACAATAGAGACAGAAGTAGAGGTATTCATGTGATATGTCAGTATGTTAATTGAGTTATGAACGAAGCTGATTAAGTTGGCACTGCAGTAGTCTGCTTTGGTATTCTAAGCCATTTCATTTAAACACTGATGAGCAAAATCTGTAAATCCAGCAGAAACTAATTAGAACTTAAGACATAAGGTAATGCAGTGCATGAAAGTATTACTTCTTTTCTTCCATTTTAAGTTTTTGTTTAGGTAAGTCAAACTCAGGTCATGGGCATATCTTACAGACATGCATAAAAATTTTGAATTTCATGTACAACAGTGATATTGAATAAAACATGGCCAAAATTTGAAGTAGACAATATTAATATCAACATAGTGGTGTGTAAAATATGCAGACAGACATTTTTGTGTGATGATAAGTCACATAATAAAACAAATTTAACGAGGAATGTTACATTCATACAATGAGTAAGTTTACTCTTAATTGAAAAGCATTGTATGATTTTCCTGTCATTGTTGGAAAATTATTAAAAAAGTGACTATATGATATTAAGTAGCTTCAACATGGCTACTCATATAAAATAGTGCAAAGTACTAATCATAATTAATCAAGTATATTGATACACAGAAAACTACTAATTAGAACATAATTCAGTGAACAAGCTATCACCTTGACAGTTTTTTATAGAGTATTGAGCATCGATGCTCAAAAAACAGTAGAATTGAAAATAGTGGCATCATCCCAGCACTACTTAAAACATATACAATAAGTTACTAGCTTCTACTCCCTCAAATTAATGACTACTTAAAACAATTGTTTCTTTATTTGGTTTAACTGTCTCTTTATTATGTATGTTTATGTGGATACCTTTTAAAATTTTTAAGCTATTAAGAACCAAAAAACATGGAAGTACTCACTTTTGTGAAATAGATAATAAACAACTTTACTTCCTAGTAAATGATTATGATTTATGTGATAGAAAAATAAAATAAGTTAATTAGTTAATAAATACTAGTATCTACTGAACTTACCACTCCTTAATATTTTCTTCACTGCTGAGAACTGCAGACACTATATCTCCTCCATGTTTTGGTGGGCAAATATACATGGATCTAATGATTGGAACAAGCTGTGATTTAATTTTTTCAACTAATTCTTGTTGACCATCAGCCAGCACCATGATTAGGCACCCTACTCTCTCACCTGCAATTATTGTAAAGTATAAAAGTACATTTATATCATAAAGCTGGGTAAGTCATATTGAAAAATCAATAAATACAAACAGGAGTTATTTTTAAAGGAAGGTCTGTTTTACAATAAAGTACGAATACTGCTTCTTTTTAAAGTTTATCTTTTAGCCAGTTCTTCAAACTTAAGATTACTTTTCTATTAGTTATCAGTATTTTTGAAATGCTTGTCTTAATGTAGCATCATTTATTTAGAATCTTGTCACAAACTTCTGCCATTAGTACATTTAGAAAAGTGTAACTGTTTCTGGAGTTAATACTTTCTGTTTTGAAAATGAGCTTCAATACTCTTTGATAATCTTCTAGGGGATAACTTGCATACGTGTGGAAGCTTCTTGAAATCACAAATAATGAGCTACTTGTTGTCCAAATACCATATTAACAATTGTTTTCTGAATTGTGATAGTGGTCAGCCTTCCTCACACCAATTTTAGTCCATACCAATAATGTATTTCTTCTATTAAGATATCTTAATGCATAAAAATACATCAAGGTTATGTGCTCTGGTGGTGAGGTTTTATGAGAAAGAGCCTTTAACATGTATTTTACACTACAATGAGAATTAAAATGAGAGTGAACATTATATAGAAAGAAAGCTTAAGTTATGCAAAATGAAATGAAATTATTTAAATATTCAGTAGTTCTTATTTTATTGCATAATGGACCCTCCTTTAAAAGCTCCCTTATAAAAATGAACCAAAATCCATAGATTGAGAATTAACTGAGATTTGCCTTCTGAAATTAAGAAAAGACCCTTACTCAGGTAAAAATAAAAATAAAGGTTAGACAGAGGTAATTGTGTGATAACACCCTTCAGGAGGAAGGAATGAAGTAAAGAACTGCAAGCTGCAGCAAACAGGCCACAAAAACACATGGAATCTCTACTGTTTGGCTGATATTCTTCATCCCAGCACCAGGAGCCGGTGTGCAGCTGCCAACACCACTGGTTTCAGGTGTAGGCAAGTGTACCTGCCCTCATGAGGGCAGCAACCACAATGCCGCCCCAATGCCAAACACTACAAACCTAGGAGCACACTTGAAAAATGATAAGGAAATGGCATGAAAGCAAAATAAGGGAAGGGAAACTGTGGAAACTAAACACACCGGTATTCGCCTAAGTGACAATGGGAAACCACAAGAAACCCCAAGTCAGAGAGTGTGGTCGATAGGGATCAAACCCATGATCTCCCAAATGCAAGTTGCACATGTTATCGCCTCACTCCGTTAACTCACAATAACCAAGATTCAAATTCACACCCTCTGGATAGAAAGAAAGCCTAGCTCCGTGGAAGGCTAATTATTATTGTAAATGATTATGGTGAAAAATCTTAAAATGGCATGCTCATACTACAGCTCAAAATTAATGAACCAAATACATTTTACAGCACAGCAGAATTTTTGTGATAAATTTCAAATCAATACTTTTAAATTTAAGATCCAAAAAGGCACTGTTATTTTAAAACAAAACATTTAAGAGAGCAGAAACTATATTTCCTTCCTTAAATTTATCTTAAAAATTATGACGAGTTATGCCATGGCCGAGTGGTCAGACCACTCGCCTCTCACCTAGACGGCCCAGGTTCGATCCCAAGCGACTGCATGTGAGGTTTGTGGTGGACAAAGCAGTGCAGGGGCGGGTTTTCTCCAGATTTTCCAGTTTCCTCCGCCATCTCATTTCACCGGGGTTTCATCTTCATATATCATCAGTGTCATCGCCTGTGGTGTCAGAGCAGTAAAAACGGGCTTTAAACACTACCAAAAAAAAAATAAAATAAAATAAAATAAAATTATACCATCACATAAACAAGATATGAGATAAACACAGAATTTTTAAAAAGCTAACCTACTTGTAACTCCAGTCCATATTCATCCAGAACGATGCTTTACATTTATCTGTGCAATTTTAATCTCTATTACAAATAAGTTAGGATTTATCACTAGAGTGGGTGTCCAGCTTATTTTTGTTCAAAATCAACATTTAGTATGTTAGACATGGCCAGGAGTTACTGTAAAGTTGCATAAATAATGCAGAATGACATTCACTACTTACCCAATATGGTTACTAAAGATAAGAAAATAGTTATCCCTTAATGCTTACTGTAGTGATGATTATGAGTGGTGGCATTCACTCTATGTGCAATGGTGTCACTAATTGGGAACTTGTTACTCATTATGCAGAACAAATCTCCTCTACAAGAAGTCATGATTGGCTTTGTTGATCTAATATATCAACTTGTCATAGTGCTCACACTCATTATTCTTATCCCCATGGATATTCATCTACGTTTAGAAATAATATATACCTGCTTCTTTTATTGCAGTTTATTTTCTTGCTAGCAAACCATACAACATCATTTTGTTTAATGTATTCATTTTACCTGCACACAAAAGAGCACCATAGGCAATTCTTTTTTCTTTTTTTTACGTGCTCTACATACGAAGATAGGTGTTACATCCAAAAACTTTATACTGAGATTTCACCGGAAATAAATATGTTAGGGTCCCCTGTATCCAAATAAACCATTTTTAGAAAAAGGTCAGTCAGTACGTGTGTCCATGTGTATGTCCGTGTATCTGTGAATATGATAACTCAAAAATGAAAATTCAGTAAAATACCAAACTGGTATTTAAGTGTAATATCTTCCAAGATTGTGACACAAAGGTTTTGAGAAAATACCCCAACTCAAATTACCATTTAGATGGATAAATGTTCAAAAATTTAGATTTTCTCAAAACTGGATGTAATGATTTTATTAATCTACTGTATATTAAAGCTATTTTACATGACAAATAAGATGCATATCTGAATTTTCTGGGAGTAGTCTCTGAACACACAATTTATGTCATATACATTTCTTTTAGTGGAGTTGACCATTTTGAGATACTCCTTGTTATTGGTTTCAGATTTAAAATATTTTTTTCATAAGGAAACTTGTCAACTCTTGGCAATGCAAAGAAATAGATTTCAGCTACATGGCAACCAGTTTTTAAAAAATTTGTTGCTGTTGCTTAATATATTCCTTTATTTCTCTTCTATTTACAAGGAAGCAAGTAATAAGAATAAGAACATTTCTGCTAATGTTTGTCTAGATTAGCATGAATTAGATAGATAGATAGAAGAATAACCTTTTTAACAATAATTTGTTACAGATGTAGAGAAAGTCACATGAATGGAACACATCAGATCTTTTTTTTTTATAAGAGTATCTACTTTACAACACATCTGATGAGGAAAATGCCTACATACTTATTATGGTGTACCTACCTAATGTTTTCATTTATTCATGGTATTTCCATCTGCACATATTAAGAGAGGTGCACTTATGGTGTGAATAGCTTAATCAATAGGAAGTAGGCGTGAAAGAATAAATATTTGTATATGTATGGATGGGGTGCATGTGTGCAGAAATGTAGAGGCCAAAATGAATGATTTCTGCAGTTACAAAACCACTATTGTAATCAAAATGTTGACACAACTAGAGAAGACTTACATCAATTCATATTGAAAGGTAGTTAGTTATAGCTAAGCATTACCAGTAAACCTTGATGCAATGTAGCTATAACCTGAAAGTCATGAAAACAAATAACTTAAATGTTACTGGTAGGTATTACAAGTAAGCATTAAACTTTTCAATGCTATGGTCAAGATAACTCAATCCAAGAAACATCCCAGCTTGCTACAGTCAAGTTAACTCGACCATAGCTTTGAGCAATTATAACTCTTAGAACTTTATTCTCCTGCAGCAATTTTTAAATCAATTATATCTATCAACTCTCACAAACTGTTTACACTGATTCCAAGTAATATATAAAGCAAGTGAAAACTGCAAGTCACTTGGTACAAGTCAAGCAGCACTCTGCTGCCAAAACAATCTCTATTTCACCGGCGGGTGCTCTATCTTGCCTGTGGTTTAGAATGGGGAGAACCCAGGTTAAATAATCGGTGGTATAGCATGCCTAGATGATGACGGGGCAGGTAGTGAGACCTGTTTTGTACATTTTGAAACAAATTACTATATTCACTTTTTTTAGTTATTAGAGCATATTATTGCATTTTGAACTCGAAGTACACAAAATTATGGCAGAATGTTATTTGTCAAAACATAATTTCAGATTTTTAGCAATTTTTCACCATTGTGTCCCCTTAACTCAGCAAGGAGGTGTTAGCAGTGAAAAGGTTAATGCTCTGTAACTGTAGCAGTTATAACCACTACCCAAAAGTAATTTTTTGTCACATCCCTACTGCATGTGGACCAGTTTGTTTTTATCTGCAGATGCATTAGTTTCGCTAACAATGACTGTAGAATTTAAACTCAGTGTTGGTGACTAACTATGTAGGTAGTAGTTATAACTATGCATGCAACTCTTTTGGGCACTAGTTTTACATTAAGCAAGGGCTGTGGAGAAAAAGAGAAAGCTTGCCTTTCTGTCTTTCTGCAGTGTTGTCAACTAAATAAAGCTTATTTCTTTGAAGCCCTCATCCATTATGGTGAATAGATTATCTAATTTACTGTTATCTAGTTGAATTATTAAACAAACCGCATGTGCATCAACCCTGGGATCTACAGACAGAAAAAAACTGCAGCATTGTAGCCACTAAGTACTAGGGTGTATAATGTCTCAAGTTGTCTGCTTCCAAAATTGTGGTAAGCATAAAAACTTGGGAGCCAAGCACCCAAGAAAAGGTGCATGCAGTATGTATGTCAATACAGCAATAACATTTATTTGTTTGCATGTCTAACTTTGTTTGCAAATGGAATTGAGGGTACATTCTAGTGTTACAAGTTTCAGTCCAATTAGTAGTGTTTCATTTTTTAATTTTTTAAGAGGCAGCTTAGTTAAAGTATTCTCTGACAGAAATTAAAGTTTAAAATATAAACTTATGAATGAAACCTTGAATCCCAAAGATAATTAAGTAATCAGACACCTTTATCATAAGCCATATTATAACTCATAGCAATAGTAAGCAATATTTGTTAACTATAAATTTGTTTCCTTAAAGTATTTGTTTTTGTTTGTTTTGAGTTTTTTTTAACTTGATAAATTTCAATGACAAGCTAGTTTTAAACATACATTTTACTCCTCCCTCAATATGATCATCTTTAATTATCAGTTGTTTTGACTATGCTAGTAAAGTTTTTTGTAACTTTAATATTAACAGGAATATATATATATATGGATTTAGTTGTTTTTTCACACAACCCATATGTAGGACCAGAGTTGGATAGGTGGAGTCAGACTGAAAAATTCAATGCCATAGGGTTGTCATCTCCAAATAATTTGAGATCACCTTGGTAGGTCGGTGGAAGAGCAACTAGCGAGAGACTGGGAGATCCTTGGTTCAAAAGCTGGCTATTGCATTGAGTTTTTCAGTCTAACTCTACTTATCCATGGAACATATATGTTTCTATTTTAAAAATTAAAAAAGATAATGTTTGAAAGAAGAACGTAAGAGATAAAATAAGAAAAATAGCATAATTATTTCTGTATTATGAAAATGTTATATAAAATCCATACTTACTATAAAGACCCAAATTTTTTGCAAATGACATTGCAACAAACAATTCAAGGCCTTCCTCTATACAATGTCGAATTGGCCAAGCATCTTCGTATATATCTCCTGAAGCAAAGCCTAAGTAAGCAGCATCAAAAAATGGGAATAGATGTTTTTTCTACAAAAAAAGAAATAAAAATACAGTTCTTTATCTTACTTATACTTTTACAACATCACATTCAGATAACTTAAGTTTCTATTCATTTTATGAAACTTAATTGAAAGTGGTTTATAGTAAGAATATCATGACTTTCTGTAACCATTAATCATTATACAGGTAAACCATATTCTAATCCTAGTCTATAAAAAGCCCTCACTTCTGACCACTTTATTTTAACAATGATAAATATGCTCCTAGAAAAGCTTTCCAATTTAAGTGGGAATAAAAATAGTCATAGCAAAAATAGATTTTTGTTATTAGCTCACGGAAAAAAAAAAAAAAAAAAAAAAAAAAAGAGCATAATCTTTAAATGCATTTTATATATGGAAATGGCATACACTCTAAAAGAATATTTTTAAGTGTTAATTATAAGTATCAATTGTTAACTTCTGTGATAGGCTTGTTACAAGTATCTCTTTATGTAATTAATATTCATTGATAATGCACTTGTTAAGAACTTACAGGGAAAAATCCTGCACATGATGCAGCACAGGTAAGAATACAACAAATAAGTATCATATACATGTTATATAATAAGTATCATTAACAGGATTTGATTATCTTTTGTTTTGCTGTGTGTTCTATTTTCTTAGCTGAGAAATAACGGTGTACGTGTGCTATTTGGAATGAAATATTCATGGCTTTTGTTATAGATTTACATCAATTTTCTGTGCAATAACTACAAGAGCAACTATTTTATACTCCATGGCATTCTTAACAAAAACTCTCTTTTCAAGTATATTCTATTTATAAATAGAGGCAGAGCTAGTGGGAAGTTGAAACCCCTCCCCTTGATAAAAAAAATGTAAGAAGCAACTTCAAAAATCTAATATTAGTTCCTGCTGCATTTAATTTTTCTTTTTTTTTTTGTAGTCGGCTTACCCTCCTAAGACTTACAAGTGGATGCCTAATGGTCAGAAGCCTGTCTGGGAGCCAACAGCATGAAACCATGGAATGGAGGACCTGGAACGAGTGGTTGGCCCGTGGCCAGGCATGAGCATGAGGAAGTGGATGATATGAATGCAAGTAAAAAGGATGATAGGAAAGGTGATGATGGAGCAAACAGTGGAATGAGTGGAAGGGGAAACTGGAAAACCCAGAGAAAACCTGCCCAGACACCACTTCATCCGCTACATATCCTACATAGGACGCTTGAGATCGAACCCAGGCTGCCTAGATGGGAGGCAAGTGGTCTAACCACTCAGTCACAGTGCCACCTACCGTTTAATTATGAATATAAAATAAATGTTTTTAATATGTATTTCCACTGAGGATTAATTCATATTTATGACTTGATTTTATGCATATTATTTAAAAAATGGATCTCTAAATAAAACCCCCTTGATATTTTTGGCTATGTTACTCTTTATAAATGTAAATTAAAGGTTAACTTATTGCCTCTGCCCACCTGGAAGAACAGGGCTCTTCAATGGTGAAAGAATTATCAAAATCACTTGCGTGGTTTTGTAAGATTATCCATATATACAAATTTTCTCTGTTTATAGTATTACTACAAATTTAAATTTCTGCTTCTCATATCATTTGACAGTATTATCAAAACAGTTCTCAACATTGGAGTTCTTTTTTTAAAATAACCAAGTAGTTTTCTTTAATGCTTCAGAATCAATATAATACAGTAGAAGAATTAAAACTTAGATGATTGTTATCTATTTAACTGTCAGCTTAGGATCTGAGGATCTTAACAACAATATATCTTATTACTATTTTGATGAAATGAATCTATTCCTCTGCATTTGCTGTGTTATATTTGAGTTAAGAATAGTGTATATTACTGCCTCCATGGACGAGTGGTCAGCGAGCTGACTTCTCACCCAGAGGTCCTGGGTTCGATTCATGGCTGGGGTGGCAAATTTTTCTTTAGCCAGAATTATTCCCTATCCACCACAGTGTCTGGAAGTATGTATGTGAGAGTGAATGTGTGTTTGTTTGGGGAAAATAAAATGACATAAACCCAAAGTATAGAACCTACAGACGAGTTGTTTCCAGTGCAAAGCCTCCAATATGACCATAGATGTTAAAGGGAGCTATATAAATGAAACAATAAAAAAAAAAAAAAAAATAAAATAAAAAAATAAAAAATAGTGTATATGATACTAAGAAAGGAGCAAATAATCATAATCCCTCACAATACAAGATTATTTGGTAGAAATTTCATATACTCTGGACTAATCTGGATTTGGGCTTTATAATGGCATGCTGGAACACTTAAAAAGCATATCTGCATTATATGAATTTAAATATTCTCAAAAAGTTATTGTTAGAGCATTCTTTTTACAGTCTAGTGAAACTTTTGAAAGTGTTAAATATAAATAAATTAAAATAAGAACTGAAGCTTTCCTGGCGATGTGTTAATTCAAAATCTTCTCGGGCTTCTAGCCAGGTAAAAACTTGGCTTGACACCAACGTTTCGAAGAAGTGCATCTTCCTCGTCTTTCAGTTCACCCTGAAGACGAGGAAGATGCATTTCTTCAAAACGTTGGTGTCAAGCCAAGTTTTTACCTGGCTAGAAGCCCGAGAAGATTTTGAATGAATAAATAAATTAATTTTCAAAATGAAATGCATTGTTAACAACTTTGTACATATAATTTTGTAATATCCCTGAAATAGTTTGTATATAATTTTCTATACTTCTAATCTTATTGTATATGTTCATTAATATAGATCCTAGTTCTAAGTTTCTAGGTGTCCTACATCATATACTATGATCAAATGATGAATAGAAAGAACAGATTCCTTAATATTGCTCCAAAAATAATGATGAATGCATTATTCCCTCTTACACTGTTTCACATAAGACTGATAAGACACTAACAGAGATATCCATGCATTTCTAGGCCCTCAAAAAATGGTGCTTTTAATCTATTATAGCACAAAAAAATTAAGTATAAATAGTGGCGGCTCGTGGATTAAAAATTTAGGTATTCACAAAATCAGCAATTTACCACCGCCGCAGTCGCTGCCGCTACTGCTAACGCCGTCACCGCAACATCAAATCTAGTAATATTAGAAACAATGATAGTGCCTAATAACAAGAATTATAAATCTGTTACACAAATCTTCACCCACCCAGTATTGTAAAGATGTTGAATTTCTTAGACTCCGAGAGTTAACAGCAACTTGAGGTGATGAAGGGGTGAACTCCTTTGATGCAGTTCATGTGAAGAATGGTATTTACAGTGAATAATATTTACATTGTTTAAATTACGCAATTAACACCAAATTTATTTGTACAGAAATTCCACGCCCGGTTTTTCAAATGTGCAAACTTTTCTATCATTCGGTAATTAAAACATTTTATGCTGTTGACCAGTTTCTTCTCAATAGCAAGCATTGCCAGTGCTGAAAGTCGGTCTTCACCCATCGTACCCCTAGTAACAGTTTTAATTCTTTTTATTGTGGGAAAGCATATTTCTGGTTCTGATGTCGTCATGGTCGTAATGATAACAATCTACAGTAGCTCGGTTAGTTGCGGAAAAGTTCCTTCATTGAGGTTGTTTTCTGTTTTAAACTGCTTAACTCTCTCTTAAGCTTAACTCTCGCATAAAATGCGAATTACTAAGAAAAATAACGCCTCTCACAAAGACTGCAGTTGCACTTCCGGATAGTTTCAACTAAATCTCAAAGACAGCAGCACCTCCCGCTGATAAACAGAACCCTGGAGTTGTTAATGTGCATGGTTGCACTGTGCTCATTTCTGGCTGTAAAATTCCAAGCTGTGCTAGCACTAGTCCTGTGCTACAAACGTTATTATCACATACTCAGGTTCTCGGCTGTGTTCAATCTGAAGAGCAGAGCGCGGTATATTTAAACATGTGGCACCGGATAGCGCATTTTATTAAATGTTCCTGAAAGAGAAAAAGAAGATCCACTAAGAAATTTTGGAGGTTCACATGCTCTTGTGCTCCTATACAGCAGCCGCCGCTGAGTATAAATTTTCCAAATTTAAGGATTCAAAAAATGTATCAGTAAATACTGAATATAAAACTGTAGATGCAACGAAATTTATTATAAAAAGGAAAATATGAATAAACATCAATAATAATAATAATAATAATAATAATAATAATAATAATCTTTAACAATATAAAGAAGAAGAAAACTATGTAGTCTATAAGGAAAACAGTGTACAAAAAAAGAAAGAAAGAAAACAAAAACTGTCCTTCCTGGCTACCCAGCTAGATAGATTTAAGAAAATCTATCTAACAAGAGCCAAAGAATCCGAAGAAGGACTAAAGCCTAACACAGCTCTAGGGTAAGATAAACCCTTAGATTTCACTGTTGTTTGATGTTGGATAAATATGGAGAATAGTAGGAAGAAGGAAACAATTGAATAGAGCTATCAACAAAGAAAGCTATTACAAAACAATTGTACAATCCATGTTCAAGTGGTATTCCAATAAAGTCAAAAGTTGTTTTGCATTTTTGTATATTAGAAGTAAAAGAAAGAAACTCTTTCTTTCCAGGCTTACATAATTACCATTGAAAAAAATCTAGTGATTTCCATTTCAAAACGAAAGAGAATGAAACATGTAAAGGAATCGATTAGCCAAAAGAAATTAAATGTATTCATAAATTTACCTACCAATATCACTGAAGAGAATTAATATAAATGTACAATGTAAAATATACAGTTAAAGTAAGTGACTGTGAAATAAGTAAAAGAAGCTAACAAGGAAGCAAGCACAATGCAATTTTTTTTTTTTTTTTTTCATTTATATAGCCCCCTTTTACATCTAAGGTCATATCGGGGGCTTTGAATTAGAAGCAACTCGTCTGTAGGTTCTTTTACATTGGGTTTATATCATTTTTATTTCCCTCAAACATGCACACATTCACTCTCAAATACATACTTCCAGACTCAGTGGGGAATAGAGAATAATTCTGGCTAAAGAAAAATTCCCCACCCCAGCCAGGAATCGAACCCGGGACCTGTGGGTGAGAAGTCAGCAGTCACAATGCATTATTCATTGTTAAAAGAGCTTGAGATATAGAAATATAACACCATAGAAATCTTAAATGTAGCAGACACACAAATTCCAGCGTAGAAGAGAAGTCCACTAAAGACATTGCAGAATAGTGATGGAATTAAATATTTTGCAAGGTTTAGCAATATAGTTAATGCAGATTTGATAAGCAAGAAAGCTCTATATAGAATATAATTCTGCAAGATGAGCGTAGAGAAAAGTTTTACATATAGAGAAGTACCTGAACAAAATTTAACATGAAGCAGTATAGAAAATGTAATTGTCTACTCAGTAATAAGGAAATATACAAGTAAAATATAAATATCTGTATGATACTACAGAATACCTTAAAGAAAATTAATGTTCTTGAGATTCTATTGCCAGCAAAAGCATGGTTAATAATCCTGTAAAGAGTCTCATCACACAAAAGTAAAACAGTTTTTTGGAGCACAACATTTTGATTTTAAATAAATCAGATTTGTTCACTGAAATTTACAAAAGATATTCATTTCAGTAAAAAAGTGGAACCTTGAGAAAAACCTGAATCAAAGCAGACTATGTATAATATTAAATTCTGCTCTAAACAAAATCAAAAACTCCTTTTAATAACTACCACATAATATCACATTTTGTCAAATCTTGTGAGCAATATTATATTTGTATTATATTACATTTACAAACTTGTATCTATTCAATATATGCAAAATAAGTATATCTAACCTTCATAACTCTGACAATTTCCATCCATTGCTCTTGGTTAGGATCACAACCAGTGGGATTATGGCAGCATGCTTGGAGTAAGATAATTGCATTTTCAGGTGCTGTATTTAAATCTTCAATAAAACCTTCAAAATGTAAACCCCTCTTTTCAGCATCCCAATATCTATAATATCTGATGTCAGTAAATCCAGCACTTGGAAATATTACATCATGTGTCTCTGAAACAAAACAAAACACAATAGAGCATCAATCATTAACAATGCACTTATTATGAAACTCCCTTTGACAAAAGATGACAATCCTAGAATCTATGGGTCAAACAGAACTCTATTGACATTGTACACAAGGTTAGTAAAAATGAAAAAGCATTTTAACTGCTGTGGTTCTCAGTGTCTCATTTTATACTGGGCGTGAAAGACTGTTTTAATATTGCTCAGAGGCCTCTATCAGGCTTGAGGTTCTTTTACATGCCGTAAATCTATGACATGGGACCCACAGCTTTACTTCCCTTCTGAGGGAAGCCATGTTAAGAATTTTTACACCCGAAAAAGCCCATAATCCTCCATTTCAACCCTCAACCTTGGGTATATGAAGTTAGCATGTTGACCATTACACCACGGAGGGCAATTACAAGGTTAGTAGGGTTAACTTGTACAAGCTGCAGAGATTTCAACACATCCTGCTGTCTCATGAATAGAAAAGCCTACAATAATCATTATCTTGTGCCAATGTCTCTGTTTGCCCAGCACAGTCATAATCAAATTTGTTGTAATTCACTGAAAATAAAACTGTTAGAAGTGATTACTTTTGTGGAGATTTTTCTGCACCACACTGAGGAGAGGTACATTGCAATTAGCTAGAAAACCCTTCATTCATTGACATTAATAATACTGTGTATAAAGAATGCCCATATAAACATCATTTACAATAAAGCTCCAAATAACTATTAACAAAAGAAAAGTGTTTTAAAAATTTAAAATGTATAATGGGTAGGTACACTAAAAAGGATATTGATAGAGCAATATATTCCTAAAAGAGCAATGCTCAACCTAGGGACGTATCAACATATAGAAATAAAGTATTTTTGCCATATTAAAAAAACATAGCTGATTGATTGTATTGGTAAGATTTAGGCAAGTGATGCTCATATACAGGCCGACAACAAAAATAAAACAGTTCCTCAAATCAGTTAAAGATCTACTCGATCCACTTTTAAAAGCTGGTGTTTTCAAAATCCTGTGCATGTGGCCAAGTTTACATCAGCACTACAAAGCAAAGCATCAACAAGCACATCACAGAGCATAAAAGAAACTGCCGCCTCGGACAAATAGAAAAATCACAATGGCACAACTTGTTTTATCTTTGGATGACCACCAAATGCAATACAATAAAGTAGAGGTTATATCTACAATTAAAAATCATTACCCCTGTTACAGAGAGGCCATAGAAATTTATAAAAATACAAACAACTTTAACAAAGAAAAGGAACTCAAATTAAACCACACTTGGTTCCCTATACTTTCCCAACTCCAAAACCTCTAGGTTAAATACAAAAAAAACTTTGACCTTACCCACTGGGCCTGAGTATATATACTGGTTCCAACCCACACTGTTATAATCCTTTACTGAGATAGCAATGCATGCACATTGCCTCTGAAGATGTCCCTTACAGACAGGGATGAAACATATTTTAAACAGGAATATTTTAACCCATAGACCATGGCAAAACAGCCCAGAAATTTTAAAACTACGGACATCGGCATATATTTCAAAGAAAAGTGCTCCATGCCATCAAAATTGGGCTCTTTTAAGGACAGAACATTCAGAGAAAAAAGATGTCACTTCATCTGATACCCTATGTATTGTGAAATGTGAGCTATACCAAATGTAGCTTAGGGCAATTTTGCATTCAATAGATATTTTTTTTTTGTAATAATATTATTTCTTTTCTTTTTTGTTAAGGCTGAAAAATACAATCCTATAGCCAGGATGTGAACCACAGATCCCGCATTCTTCATCGAATTACTCTATCACTGAGCTACCATGGCAATATGCTCACCTGATGTGAAATTCCCTAACTGACTCATGTTTTTCGTAGTAAACCACAAGGAGAGCTCAAATTATTTTGGAATGACATACCCCAATGAAGACCTACCAAGTTATAAGTACTTTAAGTTCCAGGCTTTATAGTTACTATGAGGAATGTCCAGAAAGTAAGTACGAGTTTGGAAAAAAGGCTAAAATATTTGTTTTCACAACATTTATTTGTACAAGAAAGTGCATTCCATAACCTAACTTTCAACAGTTGCTACCATTGTTCAGGCACATGTCATGACAGGGAACCAACTTTTGTATACCCTCTTGAAAGGAAGTTTCCATCATTTTAGACAGTTACTGTTGAACACCATGTTCTGTGGAAACTCATCACAAAGCATTCTTATTGTGAACCATCTGTTTTTATGAATTGCCAAATGATAATAGAAGGCTGTTCACTCTATGCTTCATCATGAACATTGGATCATCCATCATTAAATTGCCTAACCCACTTACTCACCATTTCATCTGTCATAACATTTTAACCATAAATCTCTACAAATTGATGATGATTTTCAATTGGCTTAGCATTACTTGCATTCAATGTTCTTCACAGGAATGCACTATGGAATGTACTTCACAGTTGGCAGGGCCAAAAATTGTCTTTAACATTTTGAATGATCACTAACATCTGTAAACTTAACATAATCTGTTAGTGCTGGCAGTAGTGGACAATGAACCAGAGGAATGAGTGTGCAAGTATGGAACTGTGACACAGTGTTGCAGTGGCGGTAATACAAAATGGTGCATACTTTCCAGATATGCGTCGTATTAGCTCAATCATTGTCAATTAATTGTTTCTTCCACACAAGCCACATGTAGGACAGGAGCTGAAAGGCAGAGCCAAGCTGAAAACTTTAATGCTCTAGCAGGGATTTGCCATAGCTCTGGTAACTCGGTGACTAGAGCAACCAGAAGCTCCAAATCCCAGCTATGACACTCAACTTTTCTGTCTTGCTCTACATTTCCAACTCCTGTCTTACACATGTGGAAGGAACAATTGATTAATGGAGTATATTTCCTTGTTGATAAAAGAAAAATAAGGAAATAAACTAGGCTGAAGCAAAAGTCCAAACTTTTAAGAGCTGGTCACTCTGTGATGGTTTTAAAATTCTGTTCTCTTTAAATGACCAGGATGAATAAAAGACTTTCCATTAGAGGCATAGTGATGGAGAAAGGTTTGAGGATTGAAGTCCCCCAACTTGCTAAAAAAATAAGTATGAAGTAATACAAAACTTAATTTAATTCTAATTGCTGTGCTTTAATCTACTAACATAAAAACAATTTTCAAAAATATTTCACTCAGGATTATTTCCTAATAAAATATGAACTAATCCTGAGTGACATATTTTATTATTTGATTTTGAAGAAATTGTTTAAAAATGGATCCCTACATATAATTCCTTCATTTTAATATTTTTCTGGCTATACTACTGCTTTCCATTTGAGAGAAGTATAAAAATTAGAAAAGTTATATCAATAACAAGAAATATCTCAAAAATTGCTAACTCTACAAAAAAAAATGTAAGTGTCATAAATTGTGTGCTTAAACAAGATTTAAATTTTTTGTGCAATATGACTTTATCTCTTTTGGTTTGCCGGTTAAGCAAAAGACATCCAGTATGAAGAGAACACTAGAGACTAATCCCAGAAACTTCAACTTATACATTTTATGTGTCATGAAAATATCTTTTAATATACGGTATTTTAATGACAATTGTTAGTCATTTTTTATAAAATAAAACAGTTTTAAGAATGTACCAACTAAAAAGTAGTTGAGGGTGCAGAGCTTCTTAAAAAATGTTGTGTCGCATCTTTGAAAACCACTGAACTATTATGCCAGGTTTGGTATTAATTGATTTTTTCTTTTTCAGTTACACTGTTCTCTCTCTCTCTCTCTCTCTCTCTCTCTCTCTCTCTCTCTCTCTCTCTCTCTCTCTCTCTCCTCTCCCTCTCTCTCTCACACACACACAAAGATTTTTTCTAAAATGCTCTTTTTTTGGATTCTGATAAGTTCAAAAATGTATTTCCAGTAAAAATCTCAGTATCAAATTTTGAATGAAATGCAATACTTTCTTTATTTACTCTATGCAGTAGAGAAAGCAAAAATACTACTTAGAACACAGATCTGTATCATTTAATATAAAAGCTCTTCCCCTGTGAAATCATGATCAATTAATTATAATTTTATGTGTGTTTGTACATTATTTCCATGTGTTCACATGTGCAGTATTAAAACATTTACCATTGTAATACTACTTCTACCTAGTAAACATAAAAACCAAATGTTAAAATTAGTTTATACACTTAACTGTGAGGTAAATTTAATAAGACTGACTACTTCTACATTAGCAGATTTATCTATAAATCTGATGCATTCAAGAAAGAAAAGTCACAAGAAAATTTTATAATGTATGATAAAAATCACATATTTTGTATCTTGTAACTTTTTGTTTTATTATACGCCATTTTAACATCTTAGGCCTTATGCATGTTTGCTACACATTTCTCACTTATTTTTCAAGTTTATATGAAAATAATAACAATCTTTCTTTTGTTCTATTTATATACAGCTTTAACTTCTTAGATAATTAAAATCCTTATGATTGGAACAACCAGAGTGAAGCATACTAATACAATGAAATTATGTATAAGTCAATGTTAAGCTTCAGTTACATTGAAATCACATAGAACTAAAATAAGAACTATAGCTTTCCTGGCGACGTGTTAATTCAAAATCTTCTCGGGCTTCTAGCCAGGTAATAACCTGGCTAGAAGCCCGAGAAGATTTTGAATTCACATAGAACTAGTTTGATGCACCATCTTCCTCAACATTAGCAATTTGTTGACTATTGGATCTCATGGATCCATTGGTTTTCTTTGATGAATCTAGCTCAAGTTTTATTAAGCCTGCCAATTGTAAAAAACGAGACAGTCCCCCTTTTATACTTCTGTGTCCTGCATCCTGAGAATTTTTGTAGGGTTGAAAACAGTTCCCATATTTTCTTGACACTCTTCCTAAATTAAAAACCTAACTACAACTGTTGCCATTTCTTGTTGTGAGAAATGTTGACTCTGCACCTATATCACTTATTGTTGTCATTGTTTAGTGTGTTCTGTAAACAGTGAAGACAGACACAGTTTGCCTAGTCTAGTGTTGACAGATGATATCCTGCGTTGTTATTAGTGTGAACTTAGGCAATTAAGAAGAATTGCACCTTTTCAAATATCTGTTCCTTGAAGAGATTATACAAGGTGAGAACTTGAGTATTATTCGGCATGAGAAATCAAATATAAATTGGCTTCTTCTGCTGCTGTTGCAACAACTTCTAAAATCAATCACCTCAAAAAAAAGGGGAAAGTTTATTTCACACATACTAAAAAATTCTGCTTATGTGGTTTCTATTAGATGTGCATATAGAACTGTAAACATTGCCATCATAAACATGTTTTTTTTTATGTTGTAACTTAACAACATTAACCTGGTTGCCCATTTCAAACATTGAATGAAATTGGTGAAAAATTGTTGAAATGATCTTGGGATCCATAGAGCTTAAAGCTACTTGAATTTGTCTTCTCAGGATAAGGGAAAACCCTGGAAAAAAACCTTATCTGAGTAACTCACTCTAAGTGAGATTTGAACCCACGACCTGCTGAATATGAGCAAACATGCTACCATCACACTACCTAGGCGGACATAAACATGCTTTATTGAAGAGCTATCATAAAATCAAATTTTTAATATTTAGGATCGCAGAATAGATTTACATTAATTATAATAAAGTATATATAATATTATCATAACATTAAGGGTTAAGCTGAAATGGCAATTTTACAGGAATTTTAATGACAGTTTCTTAAAATCTACTCTATATAGCGAGAACCATACATGTTGCAATAATTACAAGTTTTATCAAGATAGAATGGGTAAATTAGCAAAAGCTTAATTTGTAAAATTCCAGGAAATGAAGAGGTTAGATTGATTGCAGCTGAGAGAATCTGAGAGATTTTAATGAAAAAGAAATGGTAGGCTTAAGTTTTATGAACTTCGCATAATTTTAAGTTACCAACACAAGACAAGCTTAAAGTAGTAATAGTAGTAGTACTCTTTATTCTGTAGATTGCAATACATGATATAAAGAAGTTTGTAAAATGATAAAAAGAATCATAGAAGAAAACCAATGCATCCATGAGGTCTGACAGTCAATAAGTAGTTGACAATGCAGGGGATGGCCAGGAACCTAGTTTCATATAATGATAATATAAGAGAAGCTCAGAATACTTACTGTGTTGACTCTTACATAACCTCAACCTTAGTTCATGTTGGCAAGTTTGTCTTTGCTACAATAGTTAATTTCTACATTTATGTTAATTAATAGGTTTTCTGAAGTTGCACATACTTAATCACGTAAATAGACTCTAGGGAGAATATGAATAAATCCTGGTTAAAGAAAACTCCCACCCTGTAGCCATAATTCTAATTTGGAACCAATGAATTTGTAAGTTAGCATACTAAACATCAGTGATCAGACCACAGAGATAATCAATAATAATATGTTATATAGACTAAAAGAATATTATTCTTTTTTGTTTCATACATGATATAAATTTTCAGAAATAGAGTTGAATTTTTCTGCAATTTTTCTCCTTCTTAGGATACTTAAGATAGCTTTCCAGCTATTCAATTAACCTGAGCTCATTGTATCATAATTGAATGGCGAATATTTCTGAACAAAATATTGATATTAAGCACATGCAATGTATAATGTTATATTACTGCATCTAAGAAGTTGAAAATATTAACCTTTTAAGAATTAATAAAGAATCTATTAATTGATGAATTGAAGGCCGAGTAAAATATGTGCAAACATGTATAATATTTTAGGAGTGCTATGACTTTAAAAAGTAACCTAGTGGGGTAGAGGTCACTAACCTGAAACACACCACTGGTTTCACTGTACTCATTTATGGGCAATTCATGTGATTCTTCGACAATATATAATAATAACTCTGCTTGCACCTATCCCAACCATAGCGCTTGTGAAGCCAACATAACATCCCAGCTTCATACTGTCAGCTGTTTGCTCTTTCATGGCTTCCAGCAACTCATGCTTCTTTGTGCCATGATTCAAGATCTTTCAAGTATTTCAACTCTGAATCCTCTGTTATAATTTATATAGTTCTTCAGTTAGCGAGTAAAAAGATGAAAACCCATATTCTGAAACTAGTTTACAGATTTCCTAAGTATAATAAAGTTTATGACTGTAGCTGCAAAATTGGAATTGACAGCACTTGTTCTTAGCTTAAATCATTTAACTTGATAATTATTATTTCCTTTTCATTACAAAAAATGCCAGATATTCAACAGCATATGAGATATCATATAGGGATACCTACTGAAATAGGTACATATTAGGAATGAGCTCTAATGCATTAAATACCATCCATAGCCATACCCAATGTAGAGCATTAGCAAAATGAATACTGATTTTAATTGAAGAAATTTCAGGTTTTAAAAACTTTGTTACTTGTCTCTGCATGTTATAAATGTTTCAAAACTGTTTTTTTAAGTGACAACCTACTTCATGAGCATGTCATTTCCCCAAACCATTTTCTAACCTTCAAAATTTACATTTGTAAATCTTGAAAACTTCTTTATCAAAGGATTTGGAAGCAAAATGCTTTGAGCATGTGCGTGATGCTTGAAGTGTTTGTCCTCTTAAGCTTGATTCCCAAGTTTTTTCATCGCTTGGAAAACTGGAAGTGAATACACACTAAAAGAATACTAAGAAGGAACAATTTTTATTCAAGGGTTAAGCAACATCATACAATTGTTCCTGTATAGCTTATGTCCACATGCCAAGCAAATGCTAAGTAAATATATTTTATTGCCTTTTTGCAAAACTTACCAGTCAATTGTAAACAAAGTACCTCTACTTAAGCTTATTTATATCCATATACTGTACCATTTTTGCTGCGAGTGTATTTAAAACACAATAAAGTTCAAAACCTTCATGCAGAGTACTGATGTTTCTCTTTGCCTCCCCATGAACAGCTGATGTAATGTTGGCTTCACAAAAATGATGTCAGGTCTTATCTATTACATATGGTTGAAATGTGATTCTATTTTGCAATAACTTATACTTTACTGTGGGGCTCATAATTTTTTATTTCACATATTTATTGATGACTCTGAAAGATGCATATAGAAAATTCCAGAAAAATCAGGAAAGCTGCTCTTGAGTCACTGCCCTCAGAATTGGAACATCAAGAGTGGTTACAGAGGGAATTGGATTAATATTTGCTATCTTCCTCACTGTTGTCTGGTACAGAGGAGTAAATTAGTTAGTCAGTAAGGAATGAAATGGCAATCATCACTTTTTAAGAATGTTTTCAACATATGATTATTGCCCTCTTATGCAATGAGGTGCAGATGTTTCTCCTAACCACACAACCATAGTCTGAGATGGGGATCCCATAATTTTAAAGTGAAAAACAGACATGCATTTTAGCAAACAATTAAACAAATTATAGCACAAAATGCGAGGACCATCCAAAAATTGACAGACAATTTGGCATAACTAAATGATAATGAAAGATATCATCACAAAACTTTATTTACAAAATTACAGTTCCTTACTCTATTTGTCAACATAATCCCCTTCTTTTAAGACATTTATTGCCATGTGGTGCCAGTTTTTCAATGCTGTTGCTATACTTTTCTACCACCAAAGAACTTATTTGATTTTTTGAATGCACAAAATGTTCAGCCAATTGAATTTTATAGGCAAATAATGCAAGTGTATGGTGATAATGCAATGAACGAACCTTCAGTAAGGAGATGGTGCATAATTTGTGACTAATCAAGGAAGAACCATGGTGTATGATAAAGACCGTAATGGAAATTCATCAATCATTACGGAGGAGTTAATAGCAAATGTTGATAAAAGGATTAAGAAAAACTGGTGTTTCACTTTGGACACCGTACATGACTTTTTGGCTGGAAAAGATTTCCCAACTGATGAAGACCTCAAAGTGACAATGACATCTTGGCTCATATCTTTAGTGGTGGAAGAGTATAGCATCTGCATTGAAAAACCAGAATCACGTGACAATAAATACCTTGATAGCAATGACAATTACATTGAAAAATAGAGTAAGATACTGTAACTTTGTAAATAAAGTTCTGTGTTGATAACTTTCATTATTGTTTAGCTATGCCAAATTGTGTGTCATTCTGGATGGCCCTCATATAGACAGGCATGTAGAACTGTATCTTTGACTAAGAGATGAGCACGTTTATGACATGATGTCTTTCAAGATTAAGATCATTTTTTTCCATCATTGTAGGGGCTGGGTTACATTTAGCACAACCATGAATCCATAGAAGTATCTTATGATTTTGTAAGTATGTTTTTTATATAATTTCTACAGCCATCACTTATATTCTAAAGAAAAAACATCCTTACATAGAAAACATCTCACATTGTCAATGCCATTTATGCAAATGAGAAATGAAATTCCTTTTAAAAATTCAGAAAATAAACACTTTCTTTTAGGAGAAGCCATTACTGTTACACATGATGTGTACCACAAACAACTGGTTACTGACTGAAGCAGGACAATGACAAACAAGCCATAAAAGTGAGTCATACTCTGCAGAACTGCAGCCTGGGTATTAAAATTGCTTAAAATTCTTAGTACAAGCAAAATGTACAAATCTCCAACATTACATATCTTGTTTTTAAAAGTTTAAATATCTACAAAAGCATGGAAAATAAACTATTTATCAAAAAGAGGAAAAATATTGGTTCTATCAGACAAATGATGAGACACAGAACTAAGGTCTTAAAAATTGGTACTATCCCACCAAAATAGGACATCTGGGATACCCAATCCAAGAGTAAGATTTGCCACAGATACATCTTTCAAAGATTTCCTACTGCCTCCATGGTCAAGTAAGTGGTCAGTGAGCTGACTTCTCACTCGGAGGTCCCGGGTTTGATTCCTGGCTGGGCTGGGGAATTTTTCTTTAGTCAGAATTATTCCCTATCCCTACAGAGTTTGAAAGCATATATGAGAGAATAAATATGTGTGTGTTTAAGAAAAAAAAAAAACAGAAAAAATTATATAAATGCAATGTATAGAACCTACTGACAATTTGTTTCTAATGCAAAGCCCCTGATATGACCTTAGATGTTAAAGGGTGCTATATAAATAAAAAAAAATCCTAATTTCAAAACTTGCCATTCATTTTATACTTTATTGTGATAGTTTCAGTTATTTCTGTTAAAAAATACATAAAAAAATACTTGCTGAATCTAACAAAGTCCTCCCACCCATTAAAAACATAAACAACACAAAATAAGTCAATCCCACAGCTGGGATTTGGACACAGCTCTCCACTCTCTATGTAGTTACTTTAGCCATTGAGCTACTGAGACAACATGTTAGCATGACATTCAATTCTCCAATTCATATGTTTTTAGCTGATCAACCAGCCAGTATGTCTCTTACTTCAGAGTACACCTTAATGGCAACTTCGTAAATACTTAGTATCCAGGTAATATTAATATAGTTATTGCCAATTATTAATAAAAATATTACCCAATGTAATATGGAGGAAGAACATACCAATATAACACAAAATAACTATAGAAACTGGATGTAATGTTAACCACATATGTACCTTAAACTGATTAATTTTTAACTAATATCCATGCTCAATAACAAAGAAAGCTGAGTCACAGGATTCAGTTTTTTCCACTTCCTCTTTTGATAAATTTTTGCACCAAATCTCACATGAGTTTCAACTAATGATATATAAACACTTTGTACCATTGTTTAAACTTTGGCAAAATCCATCTCATCATCTCTTGAAAAAACATAAAGGGAAGTATAAAATGTGAGAATTTAACCTGTTAAAATATGATGGTTCTTCAACTGGATGGTTCCAGTTTAGGTTAATAAAATAACAATTATAACTATACATCGCAATATAAATTGATTTATTGCATAATATTGTAATGCTCAAGAATTTGAGTAGTAAGAGGTAGGTACTGATATTGAGTAATTCTTTTACTAGGCCAATGAACCCTCTAACTTATTAAAAATTGAATACTAAACTTTTAGGCATACAGGTAAGTCAAAGCTTGGATTGGTCTGTTCACATAGAAAAAGTGCTAAAAAGATTATGTAAGCAATGTTATGCAATTAAAACATTAAACATGTCAGCAGTTATAAATACAGTAAAAGTAGGATATTTTGCATACTGTCATTCCCATTTAATCTATGGTATCAACTTCTGGGGAAACTCAAAGATATCTGAAAAGGTTTTTAAAATGCAAAAAAGGGTGTTACGAATAATGGTCAATAAGCGGTAAAAGTAAGTGCAGAGCATACTTTAAAGAACTTAAAATTATGATTCTTCCTGTTTGTGTATATATATGTAATATTGTTTCACATATTAAAGCCAATGTTAAAAATTTTGAGACTTACACAATGACCCATCTGTATGATTCAAGAAGAAGCTCAAATATGGCAACAGTTAGTCATAACATTACTCTGTACAAACATCCCTTCACATATAATGGTATAAAATGACATAATAAGTTGCCACTTTATATTAAACAGATTGACAAAATATGGAATTTTAAAAATATGTTACACAAATTCTTAATTGAAGAATGATTTTATTCTATCCAAGAGTTTATAGTAAGTTAGTATTACCACATTTTCTCATTTTCATTAGTGGCATATTGTATTCTTTTTGTATACAGTTTTATCTTATAATTGTTATTTTGTATCCAACTTTGTAAATATTGTACTTGTCCATTATCTTGTATAAAATAAAAAAGGATGAATATACTGAATCTTAATGTAGAATAGATTAGCAAATAAAAAATATAATTCTGGTTGAGCTGGAGTTGCAAGAAAATTAGCAGGAATGAAATTATCTGGATCCCCTACAATATAAGGTTTCTTTAAAGATAATAGGGATAGAAAAATAAACAGAATAATAAACCTTAAAATATGATAAATGTGAAGTAAGGATGAAAAGTAATTTTATCATGATTCTAAATGTTAGAAGGTGTACAAGTCAACTAAGGCATTATTAAAAATTTTAATTTTATGCAAAAGTTTAATAATTTTAACTACTGCATTTAACCTTATAAATAAATAAGATGCAATTATAATTATATTAACAGGCTGATTATATATTTTAATAGGAAATTGTTATTTAAAGATTTTAATGTTAATCTATTTCTGCATTTTCATATAGGTTTAAGGAGTAATTGAATTAAAATAATAAATTAATGTAAAGTTAATTAGTAAAAAGATAATTGTTGAGAGAATTTTATTTGAATAGAAAAACAATTCATTTGAGGCTAATCTAGTAACATAATTCAATAAAACTAATATACCTCTTAAGTAAAAACAAACTCAGAATCTTAAGGATGTGAATCTAATCCTAATCCATCTCAACCTAACAAAATGTTTAATAGGTTGGGACCAATAAGTGTAGAAATCATTGATAATAATATTAAAACTGAAAAAGTAAATTGATTAGGTGTAATATCTCCTACTACATAATCTTCAGTATATAAAAACATCAGAAGAAGAAATTATTATAGTAAAGCTTATAAATAATAATGCTATTCAGTCTAATAACAATAGTATAACAACTGAAGAAGAATTTAATCTAATTACCTCACACTCAGCAAAAAAATAATGACTGCATGCATGCATGTGCGTGCGTTCTTGCATGTGTATGAGCTTGTGTGAGCCTTGACTCTATAGATATCAGCTTGTTAATCATATGTACAACACATATTGATTTTTTGACATTTTAAGTTGAATATTACATATTTAGGCATGTTCAATGCTTAGTTGTGTCCTTTAAGATCATTTGGCACTGATATTTTTGCTATATTATATATATATATATATTTGTGAATCTTCTTGATGATATTTTGTGGCAGTTCTTTGTAATATAACTGTATTAGAACTTGAGAGGTTATTGGAAATTATTAGTAAATTTATTAAGCATTTGGCAAAAAGATTAATTTTGTTTGCATAACAACACAATGTCCCCATTTGTATAGCAATATTGTCACATACTGTATAAATGTTCTCTAAATCTCAAAATGTGGAAAACCTCTTACTTCTCTTAATAATTCTGAGAGTTCTGTTATCACCAAAAACACACCACCAAAGAAGCGTGTTTATACTAGTTTTAGCCAGTGCAACAAATTTCTTACCAGATCAACATCAAGCCAAAAAACACATAAAAACTAGACAGGAACCAACAGAACAAAAAAAAACACAAATCCTCAAATATCTTCAAAAACGATTGTTTGAAGTGAAAAGCCATGTTTGAATATATAAATTTTCATAATATTGCAAAATTTTATGGTTTCAAACTTTCAGAACACACAGATCCTCTTATAATACTGATTTTTTCTCATGACTTGGTAATAATTAGTAAAGATTTATGATCTACCAATATTTTTAGTAACTATAGTCATTGCATTATTACAAGAAATTAGATTGTGTTAATGTCACAAAATCGCAAGCTATCAACATTCAGTGAGCTTGTTGAATATATGATTAATACTTAAATTGAAGAGGAATGGCAAAACTGGGTCATTCTGATTTACTCCACATTGTATGTTAATTTTCCCTGTTTGGTTTTTCCACCTGTCTGAATTTGAGTGGTATTATATATCAGTAGATTTTCCAACAATATTTTCAGTGAAAGTGGCAAGGAAGTATGTTCAATGGTAGAACAAAGGTGATTATGACTGACACTGTCAAGTGCTTTACTAATACCAAGAAAGATTAGTGTCAGTAACATAGTATGAATTCCATAAACAAATTTAACAACTTCCTTTTAAAAATACATAATCAATCTATTAACATAATTATAATTGCATCATATTTATGTTTAACTTTAATTGCAGCATTTAAAGTATTAATATTTATGAAGGACCTTTATGGAAAAATATATGAATAAACCTTTATGTAAAATCCATCCTTTAATTAACATTTCTAATAGTGCCTTAGTAAATTTACCTACACCTTCTAATATTTCATCATATACAAAATGTTGGCTCCCTATTAGGTTTATGTTTAGGTGTTCAAATTATAATAGGATTATTTTTAGCAATACAATTAGCTTATAATGATTTAGCTTTCTCTAGAGTTGCCCATATCTAGCTAAAATGTAAATCATGGTTGACTTCTATGAATATTTCAATAGGTTTTATTTGTGTTTAACTTACACATTGGACAATAAAAGGGATAAAATTATAAACAGAATAATAAACTCTAAAGTGTTTTTTAATATGAAGGATAAAAATAAATGTTATCAAAGTTACTATTTGCATTTTGTAACCATTTAACCAGTAGTTTCATGAAAAATAAATTCTTACCCCATGTATGATCTGGAATATAGACTGTCTTGCAACCAAGTTGCCTGACTAAAAACTCTGATCCAACTCGCAGTCCCCCACAAGCGCTTAGAGTCTGGATTCCAAAGGCCTGTAAACAAATGTTTAGAACATGTTGGTGCTTGGGAACTGATTTATTTTTTTTTTATTGGTTCGTTTAAGCAGGAAGTACAAATGCTCTAACCTGCACTAGCAACAGGTACAATATTTTACAACTAGGAATAGTTTAAAATTGTATAAAAAAGTCCTCCTACAAAGATATATTATTTTTCTAAGATAATCTATACATTCATATCTATAAATTAGTTTAAGTGGTATAAAAATAAGGTCTTTTTCATAAAGTCATTCAATAGTGCTTCTTCCCTCCCCCTTTAAGGGCTTTGACTTAAGAAACGGCTCATTGATTGTAGGCTATTTTATATTGGGTTGTAGTTCATCATTTATATTTGAAACCCACTCAATCACTCCCACATGCATACTTGCAGGCTCTGTAGAGAATAGGGAAAGGTTCCAATTAAAGAAGAATTCCCTTGCTTCAGTAGGCAATAGAAACCAGGACCTCTGGGTTGAGAAGTCACAATGTTGATCACTTGACCAGAGAAGCAGTCTTTACAGTTTAGGTCAAAGAAAGGGTTTTGGTGTGTATTGGTACACATATTTATTTATGTTGCAATACTGGTAAATACTAAATGCAACTACTTACTTCTAAAAGTGAAGAACTAAATTGCCATAGAAAGAGAATAGCTTGAAAATGTTACAGAAAATGGGTAACAAGGACTTCAAATAAAAGTAATATTTATTTTTCCAGCAACCAAATATGTAGAGACTGAACTTAGAACCTGAACTATGTAGAGGGACAGTTGCGTGTTTAAAGTGTCAGTGCAGAAATTCAGTTAAAGGAGCATCTGGTCTGAAATTACTTTTGAAATTATTATCTAGAAATGTTGTGGGGGGGGGGGGGTATAATTAAAAGAATACCTTTTTTTTTTTTTTTTTTTCAAATTCCAAGCAATTAATTGAAGCAAAAGATGTGGAGCTTTAATATAATATGTATGACATGACTTACACTAAATGCTGTCAGCTACGTATAACAAATAACTACATTTAAATAGTATATGAAATAATTTGTGTAACATTTGCAAAAATCATTATTCCTTAATCAGAGTAGTACAGAACTTAAGGTACAGTGCAGTGTAATAATGATATTTAACAAGTAGGTGTACACTTTCAACTTTATTTAATTTTTATTTTCTGTACTGCATACAAAGTACACTAGTGTCCAAAAGTTAAGCATAATTTGGAGAACAGAGAACTGAAAGGGAAAACAGTGAGCAAGCACCATTAAATGCTATCACAGTGTGTGCCTCTCCTTACTGGTGGTCTCTGATAGGTAAGTGGGTTCATGCTTCTAAGGTCAGCAAAACCAGAGCAGCAAACCAATACCAGAGTATCAGACCCAGTGCGTGGCTCATTCGTTATTGTTCTCCCATTGTGAACAGAAAGTAGTTACTTCACAATGTGTTTACAAGACAGCACCAACATGCCACAAAGAACGTCAACAGGACCCTGTTTTGAAGGGTAGAATTATCGGACGTCTAGAGGCAGGTCAGATTCAAACCACAGTCTCTCAGGACCTAAATGTGCCATAAAGTGTCATTTCCAGCTTTGGTAACGGTTCCAAGAAACAGGAGGTGTTTGTTGCATACCTGTACATGGTTTCCTGCGGGTCACAACACTGCAACAGGACCAATATTTGACCATAACAGCATGACAACATCGAAAGATGCCCATAAGGCAACTGTCTTCCGAGCTTGCAGCCACCTCAGGTGTTTGAGTTTCGAGGCCAACTGCATACCAGAGGCTCAGGGCAGTCGGCCTCTATGCTAGATGTCCAGCAGTGTGTGCCCCATTCACTCGAATACACATAAGGTCCCATTTACAATGGAGTCAGCAACATCAACATTGGACCTTGAATGAATGGAGGAATGTACTGTTTACAGATGAGTCCAGAATCAGTTTGAACAATGATTCGTTGCTCAATAATCTGGAGAGAATGTGGAACCTGGTTTCATCCCACCAATATCGTGGAAACATGCCCATTTGATGGTGGTGGCGTACTCATGTGGGCAGATCTGCACAATGGACGTGCAGATCTGCACATCTTCGATGGTGGCACTGTGAATCCACAGAGGTACAGAGACGAGGTACTGGAACCACATGTGCGGCTTTTCAGAGGTGCAGTTGGTCCAAACTTCATCTTAATGGACGATAATGCACATCCGCATAGAGCCCACTTGGTAGATGACTATCTTGAGAGGAGTAATATCCAGTGCATGGACTGGCTAGCAATGTCCCTGAATATGAACCCTATAGAGCATGCCTGGGATCCATTAGGAAGACGAGTTGCAGCCCACCAGCCCCTACCAAGGACACTTCCAGATCTCTGACATGCTCTCCGAGGAATGGGAACTACTGCCTGCAGAACTCTTGAACCCCTTAAAAGAGCATGCCATGGCAAGGGCTGCGTAACCATGAGAGGTCACCACACTCCATATTAACTGCTCAGCACCATCATTGTCATTGTTCAAATGATCGTCAGATATTATGCTTGCGTAAAAAGGTGTCCCAAGGTCAAAATTGTCTGCTATTTCTCACTCTATTGCATTCCAGATCATGTGTGATGTATTGGTAACAGCATATTGCATTATGCTTAACTTTTGGACACTAGTACAGATAGAAAAGGGATTGAATTCCACTCAAACATTTGATGCCATGATTTCACTGGAAATACATGTTTTGAGAAGGCCTGAATCCAAAAAGGAGCAATTCCAAATAGAACGAGACACAACATAGGAGCAGCAGTCGATAAATTTACTGAAGATAGGGAGAACACTTCCTGGAATTAGTCTTAAAGAAGATCAGCATGTAAGTGGAAATTTTAAAGTTTAAAATTTCAACCCATTTTTTAAAAGATTCTATTGTATATTTTTTATTTGAATGTCTCATATTTTTTAGAACAATGAACTTATATAGTAAAAATCATTGTATAAATAATCATGCAAGCTAGAATTTTGATACATGGCAAAAACTTTACTATTATTGTGTGTAATATCTGATATACAATTCAACAATATATCATATATACTATACTGTGGATTTTCTGAATTTCACAGAAGCATCTCCTTAACTTAATAACAGATCAAAGAGTTTTAACACATAGTGAAACAGGATATAGAAAACTCAGTAAGCAAACAAACCATATGGCAGGTGTTCTTACCCTGTTTTGCTTTAAAGCTGCATTGTTTTCACCCAGAATTACTTTTGGTGCTGCATTAACAAAATTGTCTTTTCCTAAAAACCAAGTGTATTCATGATTCAAATCTGGATCTTGTGCCAGCTGTAGCTCAATTTTTCTCACAAACGGCATTAGCCAAGGTTTTCCCTCTTCTGTCCTGTATGCTGCAAAGAAACGTTCATATTAAAAAGCGAATGAAATTGGTTACTTATATATGTGCATCTAGGTATAATTCTGATCAAACTAAGAACAATTTAAGTTCATTTAGGCAACATTTGTCACAGTTCTATCTTATTTTACCAATGTATCAATCTTTGTCATTTTAATTTTATATAAAGTAATTTGGGAACAACATTATACCAATAATAAACATTTGTTCACATAACTTTACTATATGTATATGATTTATATTCCATATAAAGATTTTAGTCATACTTGTGCATTATTTGCAAAATTATATAAGTTATATTAAGAGATTTATTTATCCATATGTGCCAACTACATAGGATAGATCACAAGTTCATAAATGGACTAAACACTTGCATAATAATGGTTGTTTACAAATGCATTTCTTACAACCTTTACATACCTACATTACTTAATTACTTTTCTTACTACAAAAATATGTTTACAATATTTACTCTCTTTTTGCACAAGATGCTCCAATACAAATTCTTTTTTAGTATCTTTTTTTTTTCCTCCAATATATTTTCAAATAATTTTTCAGTCATTCAAACTTTTCTTAATTAAATGTTCCATACTTAAATTCCTCCAGATTATAAAATGCATCTACAATTGGACCTCTTCACTGCTTTCATAGCTAAATAAATATTTTTTAACATTTTATTTCTTCAGGTGGTTTATTATAAAGATATCAAAGGTGCAATATTATGACAAAATAATGACATTTTTACTTTATCTACTGCCTATCTATGATGTAGTATTATGTTCCAACGAAACATGAATATAAAAATTATATTCCAACCAAACATGAATATAAAAATTCACATGAATACATTTTGTGTATGTGTGGGGGGAGGTGGGTATGTATCACTGAGAAAGAGAAGTAGAAATTGCCACACTATCATGACCTCATTTGGTTTAAATGTTGTATCCACGAGCCATTTATTTATTCTTAGGAACAAGAAGACATTTCAGGGAGCAGGTCAGGCAATTGTGGAGATTGCAGCAGAAATTCATAATGTAATGAATGTATTTCAGCAGTGAAAACTCCAGATGAATGTGCTGCACCATCATTGTGGTGAAACACCATTTTCTTCTTCACCAAATTGGATGTGTCTCCTTCAACTCACTTAATATTGTCCAGTAATTATTTTTCGTTTTTTAAGAATTTAGCAAGTATGACACTCTTTGCTATTTCATAATGTATAGGAAAGCATTAGAGAGACTTCATTTAATTGAGAACCTATGCTCTAACATTGGATGTTGCAGAGGTAAGCTCAGGGGATGGTCAATCACCCAGATATATCAAACCATAATATTAAAGCACCCCAGTCTCCTTTCCATTTCTGTAACTCTTTTTGCGTAGTACAGTTCAGTGTACCACATTGTACCTGTTATTAGCAGGTAAATTAAACTATTTATTATATTGAAAACTCTGATGAGTTCTATTCACATGACTTTCTCATATATTGCACAAACAAATTGTTCTTACAAAAGATAATTCTTCTGGATAAAAGAATAATCTACATCATGCTAATCAAGGTCAATCAGCATTATCAGAAATAGTTTTATTACTGCTTCCTTGTAAGTAGAAGGAAAAGAATCTTTTGAAAGTATTTAGAAAGATTATTTATGATATAATTAAAATGATGTTCTCTTATGCATTCCCAGGAAAAAAACAACAGAAATGAAACGAAAATTGACTTTCTGCTTGAGAAAAGTTAAGTATTTAAAATTGAAACCAATAACAATGAATATCTTGGCTGTGGTTAACTCTACAAATAAACAAAAAAAAAAATTCTGATGTGCTCCACTCCCATGGTTTTCTCTATATCTATGCAACAACTTACTGTTAAAAATTAAAATTTAGTTGAGTCGATTTTGTAACACTACATCACTTACTTTTTTATTTCGGAAAACATGTTTCAGAAGCCATGTGCTTCCATTGTCAATTCCTTTGGTCGACTGCCGGCATTGCTTGCTGTGGTGATTGTCTCTGTCCCTGGTGGTGGTTTGATGAACCTCTGAATGAGTAGATCGCCTGGCGGGATTTCAAAATTGAAAACCCGGTTCTTGTTTTTCCAAATATATATGTTTTCCCAAACTTTTAATTCTGTCTTCCTTGTGATGTTTTTGAGGATTTTTGGGCTTCTATTTATAGTGTGTTTCTCTTTCCAAAAATGCCAAGAGAAACACACTATAAATAGAAGCCCAAAAATCCTCAAAAACATCACAAGGAAGACAGAATTAAAAGTTTGGGAAAACATATATATTTGGAAAAACAAGAACCGGGTTTTCAATTTTGAAATCCCGCCAGGCGATCTACTCATTCAGAGGTTCATCAAACCACCACCAGGGACAGAGACAATCACCACAGCAAGCAATGCCGGCAGTCGACCAAAGGAATTGACAATGGAAGCACATGGCTTCTGAAACATGTTTTCCGAAATAAAAAAGTAAGTGATGTAGTGTTACAAAATCGACTCAACTAAATTTTAATTGTTAAAACACATCACTGTCTCAAAGTCCACCATATATCAGGATACTGTTAAAAAGCTTATTTTTCTATCTACTTCATGCTAGTCGATATAAACATTAGTAGAAGGATTTACTTACTCCCTTATAAGTAGAAGAGAAATAAAGGAGCACATTAAGCAAATGTGATAGTCAAATCTTTTAAAGGCTGGTTGCTTTATAATTGAAATAGGTCTGTTTGGAACAAGGAGTTCATATGAGAAAAGACTTAGTATTTGAAAACTGAAACCAGTAACAAGAAATATCTCAGAAATGATCAACTCCACGAAAATAATGTATATGAGTTAAATTGTGCATTTTAATGAGATATATATTTTTTTTATGTAGTAAGTTTTTGTCTATCTCTTACACTTTACCAGTTATACAAAATTCAGCAAAATTCATTTTGAATAAAGAGGTCTTTAGAGGCTATTCCCAGAAAATTCAAGATATATATTTTATTTGCCATGTGAATATCTTTAATATGTGATATTTTAAACAAAATTATTAGAACCATTTTTGAGAAAATCAAAATTTTCTAAAAATGTTCCATGTAAAGGGTAATTGGGAGTAGGTGGATTTTATTGAAAATCTTTGTGTCACATCCCTAGAAGATACCAAATTTCAAATATAAGTTTGATATTTAATCAGTTTTTCATTTTTGAGCCTCACAGACATACACGCACGCACACACACACACTCACACACACACACACATTTTTTCTAAAAATGTTATTTTTTGATTCAGGTCTCAAAACATAAACTTCCATTGAAATCTCAGTTACCAAAGTTTTGGGTAGAATACAGTATCTTCTCTACTATGTGCAATGTACATGCATGCTAGAGAAAGTAAAATGCAGTAAACATTGATGGATCCCAAGGAATTTAATCCATTCTTTTGGAAAATTATTATTCCATTCTCTGGTTGGCCACATTCATTAAATAACTCACTCTGTTTAGTCATTGGTAGTTGGTACTAGATGTTACACCTCTGTAGTTGTAGTGAACTGAAAGTGGCACTTCTGGATGGGCCCCCCCATAATCAAGTGGTTAACATACTTCATTGATTGACCTAAAAGTCAATTTTTTAAAAAATATTTGCTGAAACTAACCTAAACTGTCTGAGAGTGGCTGGATATTTAGTCCTTTTGCATTTCTCTTTGCCTTATGACATAAATAAACTGCCATTTTTGAAAATTGCAACCAAGGAGGAATTTAATACCACAGATTAGGTACATGACAAGTAACAAATAACAACTTTTCAAATCTATACATGACCTTTGAGCCCTCATATTCAGCATTTGGTGTGGCCTTCAAGCACTGCAAATAGACCTGCTATACTCCATGGCATTGAATCAAAAAGGTTCTGAATAAGTTCCTGAGTGATTTCCCTCCACACAGTTTGTATTCGAGCCCACAAATCCATAACACTGGTTATTGGAGGGCCGTGATGCACCAGATGCTGACCAACCATATCCCAGACATGTTCGATGGGTGACATGTCAGGCAAACGGGCTGGCCAGGTAAGCAATGGTACTTGTCGCTCTTCGAAGAAGGCTTGTAATTCCTCATGATATGTAGCCGGGCATTGTCTTGCTGAAATGTGACCTGTGGATATGCCTGAAACAGGAGGAGTATCTTGGGCTCTACAACCACCTGTAGGTTCCGGTTGCCGTTCAAAGTACCCTTAATTCGTAGGAGGGGAGATCGGTTGTTGTAACCAATAGCGCCCCAAAACCATCACACCTGATGTTTGTCTGCTATGCTCAACAATACAGCCAGGTTGCGCTCATCACTGTACCACCAGACACGCATGTGGCCGTCACCTAGGACACTTTGAAGCGGGACTCGTCTGAAAAGACTACATTTTGCCACTCAACACCCCAGAGACAGTGTTCACGTGCCCACTGCAGTTGCAGGAACTTGTGGTTTCTGGACAATGGAAGCTGACATAATGGCACGTGTACAACCAGTCCAACCTGTAGCAGACGGCGATAAACCGCTGATGCAGACAAGTTCACACCTGTTTCAGTGCTCCAGCGTCGAGCCAACAAAGTGGATGAAGCTGTGTGGTCGTTATGCCCATGCGGACAATATGGCGGCCATCTCGTGCTGTAGTCATCTTCGTGCTCCGGTGACCACCCTTCGCTGCGTACGACCTTCATCTATTAACTGCTTCCACACACGCATCACCGTCGTAGCCGAAATGTCACGGTATGGCAAACCCTCTTCCCGAAGACCGATCATTCTGCCCCGTTCGAACTCGCTCATATGGCAACATGGCTCCCTTTGGCATCGACGAAGTATACTGGCACTCACTTTATTGCTTCCACCTTGTTTGATAGCTCTGCACTGACCATACTTGGTGCAACACTGACCTTATTGGACCGACACGACAGGGCTCTTCTCGGCCTACGTGTACCCCATTTCTCTGTAAACCTGATCACTTGGTATTTGCACACTCTTCTATTTTTCCACCAAGTTGGGAGTTATATATAAAAACCCTTTCTTGGTGTTGCAATTCTCATAAACGGCAATGTATTTACAAAGATGCTTGTTGTTCATGCATTCCATCAAATTCTCTATCCATCATAAAGATTTCTTGTTAGACATGTCAATTCAAAAAATTCTCTATTTAGTAATATGCTCTATTCAGTGATCCAGTTGGTATCTCCCTCAAATCTATATATATATATATATATATATATATATATATATATATATATATATATATATATACAAGAAAATCGTGTTAGTTACACTATTTATAACTCAAGAACGGCTGAACCGATTTGACTGAAAATCGATGGGGAGGTAGCTTAGAACCAGGAGACGGACATAGGATACTTTTTATCCTGTTTCCGTAGGATGCGACATAAAACGTGGTATAACAAAACGCAACAGACAGCTAAACGCATTGTTGTCTATGGTGTTTATTTCGAGTTTCTATTAGCTTATTGTGCCGATATTATCATTAACAATGCGCGACAAAGACAATCGAATCTTTCCCGACAAAGCCCTAATGCAACTAGGATTCGAAACATTACGAATAAAAATTGCAACTATTGAGGAGCAACTATCCAATTAAATTTTTAAACTCCTTGGATGTGCCTGGCTTACCACCGCACAATTTACGACTAAAGGCTGGCTCCGTAGTAATCATGCTTCGAAACATAAACCAACCAAAACTCTGCAAAGGAAGGTGTTTGGTGGTAAGTAGATTGATGAATAATGTGATTTACGTGACGATACTCAAAGGAAAGTTCAAAGATGAGGAAGTTCTCATTTCAAGGATCCCGATGATCCCAACCGATTTGCTGTTTGAGTTTAAACGACTTCAATTTCTGATCCGTCTTGCATTCGCCATGACCATTAACAAATCACAAGGCCAATCCTTGAAAATTTGTGGTCTGAATCTAGAAAATCCATGTTTTTCCCATGGTCAATTATATGTGGCATGTTCACGGGTCAGAAGACCATCTGCGTTATTGTTCTTTCGCCTGATAATAAAACAAGAAATGTCATCTATCACAAGGTGCTTCAGTGAAGAGTGCAACCCATGCACCAAAATGCACAGCCAATAAATAATTATCAAAATACTTGATTTTTTGTATTTTTATTTATTATCCTAATAAAAAATTGAACTTAATAAAATTTGCTCATTTATTGCTTCTAAGGCGGAAGAAAGTTTGCCGGGTCAGCTAGTGGATAAATATATAACAGTGACCATGAAATGAAATAATGGCTTATTTAGTGTGTAACTGTGTGTAATGACAGTAAAGAAAAAGCCTATCACCTGGGATAAGAGGGTGGTATCTCTTATTTCCTGCCAATGCATGTACCTCAAGGAGTTATCTTCAGAAAATAATTATAAATTCGTACAGCCCAACATTTCAGGTACATTTGCAGCATTGCATGTAATGTATTTTGATGTTTTTGTTAATAATTATTGCAATCTTAATATAAACTATTCTTAATTTTGTATATTTTTAAAACAAAATTAAAAACTCGTAGGCAATAATAATACTGAAGTTATGAATATGTAGATTTCCTAGATATTGAATTTGGTTCATATATAATATTCCTCAAAATTAAATGAATCCTTATTTTTAAATTGACCACAGAACTGTCTCTCTGTTAATTCTTTAAAAGTTGTATAAAATCCAAGACTGCATAGAATGACTTTTTTGAATAGAATGATTAAATTGGTGCCATATGTAATACATAAAAGTGGGCCTTAAATAGCACGAGGGGGACACCAAAATGTTAAAAGTGATTTTCTAAAGTAAAGTTAAGATTTTCACAGGCATTACTAACAACTAAATAAGTGTCTGCATAAAATTTAGTTTCATATGTAATTGCAGTCTTGAGATTTTAATTAGTTTACATCACTTTTATTAGTATCATCAAAATCTATATCCTCTATAAAATATTGAACTAATCATGTAATTTCTTAGGAACTAAATTTCTAATTATCGTTGTAATAAATTCTCAATGGAAAATTTTGTATAGTAGATAGTTTCTTTAAAAAAAAAATTATTAGGACAAAAACTTAAAATGTCTACATTATTTCTTAAATAAGCGTCTGATGTCAAAATTTTAAAACCCACATTCTCAAGAGCATTGTGGACCTACAGTTATATTTTTGTGGTAGAAAAAACCTGCAGCAGAGCACTGTAATTAGGTCGCAATAGCCCTTTTTTGCTTCCTGGCTGGAAGACCCAAAGGTGAAGATCCGGATGGCAATGTGTCCATTACATCCCATATAGAGATATTGTGATGCCTTAGCCCTCATGCCATTCCAGGAACCCCTATATTCAGCAGACCAACCAAATGCGAGGAGGAAATATTTTCAAAGTATGCAATCCACCAATCTGTCACAACATATGGAACACCATTGCCTGATCTTTCAACCCTGAAATGGTTGAAAAGAAATGATGTACAGAAAATGTATGGTAGAAGATGAACCACCCAAAAATCGCCTAGGAACCCAGGGAAACTATTATAAAAAACATGGTCAGATTTGCCGACTTGACAGAAATCAAATTCAGGCCCCAATGTAAGCCTCAAACTATTTTATAAGCAGAGGTAAATTTTTTTAAAACTAATTAATATACCATCATATTGAATATGTAGGTGAACTTGTGTTGACTAAATGACAAACAACATTAAAAGAAAATATTAAAATGATCAATAATTATCCTATGAATGCAATTTAGCATTCTGAACTCAGCACACTAACTAAATGACTTCCCATGTGAGAATAGCATAAATATTTCGAAATTAAAACCAATTAGAGGAAGTATATAAAAAATAGTTAACTTCACAAAAAATATATAACATAAATTGTATGCTATAAGGAGACATACATTTCAATGTCTTAGATTTTGTATATCCTTACTTTCACCAGTTTAGCAAAAGTCATTCAGAATGTAGATGACTTCAGAGGCTGTTTTCAGAAAATTCAAAATTTACATTTTGTTTGTCATGAAATTGTCTTTAATCAAAATTGTTACAGTCATCTTTGAGAAAATCAAAATTTTTGAAATGCTCATGTAAAGGAGTTTGGGTTATTAAAGGATTTTCTTGAAAATCTTTGTGTCACATTGTTGGAATTGCAGGTAGATATTTAACCAATTTTTACCTTCTCTAGCACTTTCTTGATACCAAAAGTTCACCACAAATATATGTTTGTGGTTCCCAGAATCCTGGTAAAACATTTATATAAAAAGGTCTTGTGTATGTGATAGCATGTTTCATGTTTGTGCGCATATGGTGTGTGTGTGCGTGTGTGTTTGTGTTGTTGTGTTTTTAGACTGCTATAATAAGGTTAATAGAATATAAATAACAATATAATACATACAGTCTTATTAATTAAATTGTTAACATCTTTAACATTAATATATTTACCTTATTCTGTTTATTTGTTTACAATGCATCAAAGCCTACCAAATTTACAAACTGTAAAACTATCATGTTTGTGTTGTGACTGGCCATTTACAACTCTTAAATGTGTGTGCGTGCATGTGTATGAGTGTGTGTGTGTTGTACATGCATGTGTGGGTGCATTTTAGTTAATGCCTACATGTATACTCTAACACTCCCAAAAAAAAAAAAAAAAAGAAGACAAATATCAAACTGGATATTTAAGTTAAGTATCTCCAAATAATGGGACGTAAATGTTTTCAAGAAAATTATCCATCCCAAACCATACTTTCCATGGTAAGTTTTTTGAAATTATTGATTTTCTGAAAAAATGGCCCTAAAATAATTCTGAATTAAAATACTACATTATATTAAATATGTTTACATAAATAAAGTATAAATTTGGTATTTTTTGGGTTTCATCTCAGAAATCGTATTTACTCAGAAGAAATGTATAACTTTACACAATGGTAAACATTTATTTATAGATAAATATGTAGATGCCAACTTATAAATTTGGGGTTGGGGGACAGAATTGTTCAGTAAAGTCGGATAATAATAAAATATTTAACTAAGTATAGTATTTCTATTTAACTAAATATAGAACAGATGTCGTCAATTGATTGCAAAATATTAAATATATGGTTTATTAAATTAGAGTTTGTAGAAAAATAATTCTAGATTAATTGCTGACTTTACCAGTTTTCTGATCAATGTGTTGTCCTTCTTTTTTTAAATGAGAATCTATTTCAGAATTTTAGGAGTGGAAACCCTTTTCAGTAACATTGTTTGGGGGGGGGGGGGACGTCCCTAGCTTAGTAAATTAAAAGGCAGAGTATGCCATTCCCTCTCTAAGCTGGCACCTATGGATGAAAATATATTAGACTAAAAATGTAGATATGTAATATATGCACTTTATTTCAAATAACTGATTTAGTGCCACAAGCCATCAAGCTGTTTTCACCTGTTTCTTGCAACTGTATGAAACATTACCTATGGAATGTTGTTACTACAATTTTTTTATAGTGTCTAATGCCTGCTTTTATTACATATGGCACCACAGGCGATGACATTGTTGATACAGGTAATGAAGATGGAGCACCGTTGAAATACAATGGCGGGGAAACCAGAGAAAACCTTCCCCTGTGCTGCTTTGTCCACCACAAATCCCACATTCCCAATCCTGGAATGGAACTTGGGCTGCCTTGGTGAGAGGTGAGTGGTGTAACCACTTGGTCATGGTGTGGCCCAATTGTTAAGGCCAACATATAGCATCCAGTTCTTAAACATTTGACTTGCTATTCCTTTTGCATCTATAGCAAATGTATATTGTGACTATTTCTACAAAGCTTTATCTCCATTAAAGTGGGAATAGAAAAATAAACACATTGTAATAATAATGTCTATACCCACTAATAAATGATAGAGATAGAGAAAATCATGTGAGTGCGGCACATCAAAATTTTTGTTTCTAGGTTATACCGTTCACACAAACACACACGCGCATTCAGATAACTTCAAAACGTGTATTTCCAGTAAAATTTTGGTATTGAATATTTGGATGCACTTCAATACCTTCTCTACCTATTATGTACATAGCTGAAAAAGTAAAAATATGTACTACCCACAGCCAACCTGGGACCCCTGATTCAAAACACCAAAATGCCTAACCATAGTGGCAATCTTTCTAATTTTTGTTTTTACATTTCTCTTCCTTTTTGACTTTTATTAATCATTTGATTTGTACTTTTTGTTAGGATATCTAATAATTTTAATAAAATGTTAAATATTGCCTATACAAAATACTTAAATGTGAGCTCAATTTTGTCATGCCATTAAAACAAGTGTTTTATAGTTTTCTATCTACTTCATAGAGTTTTTACTTATTTCCTTAAAGATATAATGGAATAAGGGATTCACTAGGGTAAACCAAAAGCCAGTTATTTTAATAGCTGGTGCTATGTGCTGGTATTGAAATGCTGTTCTATCTGCATGGCTATAAGGGGGAAAAAAGTAAATGACGACTTCCTATTTGAGAAAAGTATAAGAAGCTATTGAAAAATTGAAACCACTACCTTGGAATATCTCGAAAATAGTACTAAAAAATGTATCTCACAGAAATTGTATGCCTTAAGATATCTACGCTTTTTGTATACTAAATTATTATTTTTTATTGTTTTATTTATATAGCTCCCTTTAACTTCTAATGCCATATTGGCACAGTAGTAATATCTTATCTACATCTTATTACAGTTTGTCAGTATGTAAAGATCATCCAGAATGAAGAGTGCTATTCACAGGAATTTCAGGATTCAAACTCGGCGGAGGACCTTGGATTTTTTCGGGCGAAAAAAATCCTTAGCATGACTTCTTTTGGAAGGGAAGTAAAGCCGTGGGTCCCGTGTCGTAGATTTACTGCACGTAAAAGAACCTCACGCCTAATAGAGAGGCCTGTGAGCAAAAGTTAGCGGTCTTTCACGCCCAATATAGAATGGGACGCTGAGAACCACAGCAGTTAAAGAGCGTCCATACATAAGACGCAATTTCATTTCACAGGAAATTCAAGATATATATTTCATTTGTCATGAAAATATGCACCTTTAAATCTATGGTATTTTAATCACAATTATTAGAATCATTTTTGAGGAAAACAAAATATTCTATGTAAAGGAGTGGGAGATTCTCTTAAAAATCTTCGATTGCATGCTTGGAGAATCCTGAACTAAAATATATGTTTGATGTTTAACGAATTTTTCTTTTTACTTTCCCTACACGTACTATGTACATAGTGTATAGAGAAGGTATTGTAATGCACCTAAAAATCGATACCGAGATTTCACTGAAAATACATGTTTTGGGTTCCCCTGAATCCAAAAAAAGCATTTGAGAAAAAGGTCCGTGCGTGTGTATGTGTATGTGGACAGCATAGCTCAAAAACGAAAAGATCGCTAAATACCAAACTTGATATTTAAGTTGAGTATCTTCCAAGGATGCAACACGAAGATTTTCTACAAAAATCTCCCCACCCCAAACTACCCTTTATATGGAACAAATTTCGAACATTTTGATTTTCTCAAAAATGGCGCTAACGATTTTTATTAAAAGCTCTTATATTTAAGGTATTTACATGGCAAATAAATTTTAATCTTGAACTTTCCGGGGTTTTCAAGATATTCCTTGTTATTGATTTCAGTTTTAAAATAAACTTTTCTCATACAGGAACTTGTCAACGCTTGACCACGTAAAGAAGTGGGTTTCAATCCCATAGCAACCGCATTTTAAAACATTTGACTGTTGGTTTATCATAATGTATTCCTTTAGTTCCATTCTACTTACAAGGAACAGTAATAAGACCGTTTATCTTGATTAGCATGAAGTGGGTAGAAGAATAGGTTTATTTCTAATAATTTGTTACAAAAATGTAGAGAAAGTCATGCGAATCGAACTCATCAGTTTTTTTTTTAAATTATGCTGTTTACACACACACTCACTTACGCACACACAAAGATATTTTTTTCTAAAAATGCTTTTCTTTTATTCATGGGACTCCACGGTATCGAGTTTCTGGGTGGAATGCAATACTTGCTCTACCTACTAAGCAAATGGTGGAGAAATTGAAAATGAAAGCGAATTACAATTTGGCGGTGAAACAGAGAGGAAAATGGTGTGTAAAATATGGATATTTCAGGGGTTCCGATTTAAAAAAGATGCTAGGGCCCATATCAAGCTCTTAGCTTTTCAGGCCAATGCTATCACTGCGCTAATTTATCGATATAGCGGAGTCCGCAATGTTATCTGATTCGATAACTTTCGATAGCTTCAAGTATTCCGAAATATAATACGTTTCCGACATATATCTGATATGTTTCACCTTTCCTAAATGGAAATGTTTTCTGTGAAAGCAAACCTCATTCTTTCTTATCGGACCATATCTGTTTAATGCACAGTAGCAGGAAACCGGATAAGTTAGTCACGCACTACAGGGGTGTACCAAGTTAGCAAAGAGGTTAAGCGGATTATCAAGGTAGGTATTACAATTTCCCTTTTGTACAAGTTTGGAAGAAGTTTGGTGCCAATCAGCAACACCAGTAATTGTTGACTCAGTATTTTTGTCAACGGGTCTGTCTTCCTTTAAAAAAAATGGGTGTCCGATCATGAATATTTACCAGGAGAGTGTTTGTTCCACCCAAAACCTCACACTTCAGAACTGCAGCTTGAGGATGCCATAACTAATTTCAGTCCAGAACATAAATTAACATCCCTTATGACCTTCCATGATGTACGACCGTCTCCAGCAAAAACACCACAACAAAAGGAGTCAGCACAGAAACAGAAAGCGAGTGCTTTAGACTCTCAGAATATAGAAGAAAGAAAAAGACTACCTAGGTCAGAGACGAAGATCTAGGTTAGAAACCAATATTCTGCATCAGTAAAACAGCTACAGAAGGTGCTAGAAGTCAACTATGGGGGCATGCAAGAGCAAAATAATAGCACATGTGAATTCTATCTCGTAATATACCTACGATGATCCTCGCTATGAAAAATTAGGCGACTGGTTACAGCGTCAGGAAGTGGAAAATAATGGAATCACGAAGAGTTCTTTGGCGCCAACGGAAAGAATTTAATTTTTGGCAAATGCAGCATATGTGACTATTTTTCATGAGGCAAAACATTTAGACTGAACCTATTTAACATGATTATTGACCACGTTATAAATTGAATTCTTATGGTAAATTGGGTTGGGTGGAGAAATACTATTAACTTCCGTGTTACACTTATCATTACTGTTATTAAACATATGATGCGTTCCATTCACGTGACTTTCTCTAGCTCATCCGCAAATTTTTCTTACAAAATATTAACCTTTATCTACATCAGGCTAAGCGAGATAAATATTAGCAGAATTGATCTTATTATTTGATTCTTTATTAGCAGAAGGGAAATAAAGAAATACATTAGACTAAAGCTATAGGGTAGGCGGGGGCAAAGGTGCGCACTTAACGCTTTTTTATTTTGCCCTTCTGCTATTCTGGTTACATCACAATGAAATTTTTACACAATACACCTAGGAGCATACTTTACACGATACAATATGTTGAAGATTGGTTACATGATGTGTTAAAATTATATTTGACAAAATATTAGAAATGAAAAAAATGGATCTTTGCCCCAAGCCTGGGATAAAGATCCTATAGTTACGGGGCAAAATTCCGACACAAAAAGAAATTATTATAATTATAACAGACTAAAGGAGAGTTACAGTATTTGTCAGTTAGTGTCATTATTAATTTGTATAATGTTTTACTATATCAGAATCATCACAATCATCATTGTGTCAGCATCGTGATCGTGTTAGGCATAAATTCTTCATTCTTTTCCTTTTGAAGATATGCATCGGCGATAGGTAATGGCACTCATGCAGCAAGCCACAGAAACGGTTTCGCCTCGTTCGGCTGCAACTGCTTTACTTACACATCTTTGGCCTTTTCTTGCCACACTTTTCGGCAATTTTCCCGGTACATTTTGTATTCTTGTTTCGTCTTCATTATAGACTCGATGGGGTGGAAAATTATATTTAGATCGTAAAGTTTCCAGTTTCTGAAATAAAGCTCCATTTGTGCTTTATTGAATCCCATTATCCTCCCGATACTGATTTTCTCCGGTTGCCTCAAACTTAAATTATGCCAATTGGATTTCATTATTAAACGGGTGGTTGACGCCATTACTTTCGGAAAACCGGTATACCAAATGTCGGAAGTGTTTAAACATAAGGCCATAGAACATAGAATCCAAATTGACACAGTGCCCCGCCAATTCAGTTTCTCTGTCTCAGAAAATACTCTCTTCAAACGCCCCAATGATGCCACTCCATAGCCTGCTTTAAGTCTTTTTGGTAATGTGGATTCAGTACATCCAAGTCCTTCAGCTGCATTTCTAATGGAAGATCCATTTTCTATTAGCTTTCTAGCCTCCTCTAATGTTTTAGAAGACAACGGCGTGGAGGACGTTTTTCTCTTGTAGTTTCTGTAAAATGAAGTTTAACTAGTCTAACTAATACTGAATCAGCTGACTTGAAATAGTGAACTATGAATTAGGGTGCATCAAATATGACAAATAAACCTACGCGTTAAGTATTAAAACCGAAGAAAGTAAAAACAAACGTTTGGGGCAAAGGTACGCATGCGGACTTTTGCCCCAGCTAATGCGTAGGATCTTTGCCCCGTGGCGCCGATTTTTGAACTTCTTGTATCAGCTGCCATGTATACAACTTGATAAATTAACAACTAAGCTTAAAGCGTGAGTTAGGTTATGTACTTACATACGAAGTATTGGTTATTATTTTGGTGTTTGTTATAGTAGACAGAACACTATCAATTACACCGTAAATATTTAGACCATAAGTTCCAAAAAAACTAACTTACCTCATATCTCTAAAGCTTTAAAACTCAAATCAACAATACAACACCATGGACAATTCCAGCCATAACAGCTCTCAAATGAAGGAGCAGGGCCGCCACACTACACTTCAGAAATAGGAAAACACTAGATTCGGATCTTTGCCCCGTGCGCACGTTTGCCCCCGCTTACCCTGGTCAATTCCTATAAAAGTCGGACGATCTGTGAAACAATCGAAATTCCGTTCTCTTTGCTTGTCATGAGTAAACATAAGACAGGCAAAAGAAAGATGATCTATCGTGTAAGACAAATTTTGGTAGCTTAAAATTGAAACAAAAACACGAAATATCTCGAAAATAGTCCACTCTACAACAATATATATATATATATATATATATATATATATATATATATATATATATTGTATGCTTTACCGAGATCTATATATTTTATGTGGTTTACGGTTTACTAAATACACAAATTTCAGCAAAATCCATCGAGTGAACAGGACTTCAGAAGAAAATTCAAGATAGGTATAGGTACATTTTATTTGTCATACAGATATTTTTAATATGCAGTGTTTTAATCAAAATCGTTAAAGCTATTTTTGAAAAAATAGAATTTTAAAAAAAAGTTTCCATGTAAAGGGTAGTTTAGGGGAGGTGATTTTCTTGAACATCTTCGTATTGCATCCTTGGAAAATACTAAACTTAAATACCAAGATTGGTTTTTAAGGCCTATGCGCTCTCCACAAACACATACACACACACACACACACACACACACTCAAACCTTTTGCTAAAAATGTTTTTTACGTTTTCTAGCACGTAGATATGTACAGTCTACATAGTAGGTAAAGTAGGTATTGTATTCCACCAAAATCGATATCCGGATTTAACCGAAAATACGGGTTTTGAAGACCCCTGAAGCAAAAACAGAAAGCATTTTTAGAAAAACGTTCGTGTGTGTCTATCTGTGTGTCTGCCTGTCTGTCTGTGGTCACCATAACTCAGAAAAGTCGGTTAAATACCAAACTTGATATGTAAATTCAATATTTTATGATGATTCGGCGCTAAGATTTTCAGGAAAATCCCCGTTTCATACTACCCTTTGCATGGAACATTTTTCGAAATTTTCATATTTTTCAAAACATGACTCTAACGATTTTAATTAAAATATCGCATATCAAAGATATTTATAGGACAAATAAAATGTATATCCTGAATTTCTTGGGAATACTACTGAAGTCCTCCTCATTCTGAATAACTTGCAAAACTAAAAAAACCGTATGAGCTATACAAAAAACCAAAACGTAAAAACTATACATCCCGTTAAAGCCCACAGTTTATGTTATACGAGTATACAGTTTTACTGTGGAGCTAATCATTTCCGAGACGTTTCTTGCTATTGTTATAACTTTTCAATAGCTATTTAATGCTCTCTGAAATGGGAAGTCGTTATTCGCTTTTTCATTTTGGTCATTATAAGAGAAGGGAGTTTCAATTGCATGAAATAGCAACCAGCTTTTAAAATATTTGACTATCACTTTAGCCTAGTGTAATCCCTCGTTTTCCCTTCTACTTAAAAGAATAAAATAATAGAACAATTTCTGCTAGTGTTTATCATGATTAGCACAAAGTAGAGAGAAAAATAAGCTTTTGTAAGGATATTTGTTATAGAATAGGTGGATGGAATACACCAGAATATGTCCTCAAAACATGTATTTCCGGAGAAATCTCGGTATCGAATTTTTGCACGGAATACAATAAGTTGGTGTACTTTCTCTACCTGTTGTGTACGCACTTGTTAGAGAAAGAAAAATAAATTTTTACTCAAAAAGTGCAGCAATTAGAATGAAAATTATATTTTGCTAATATATTTTACATTTTTAGCAAGGAGGAGGTTACAATCTACAAACATTTCTTTAGTTACAGCTCTGATGCTAGATGTTTACAAAATACTAAATTAGCATTATATGTTCGGCGAAATCTGGACGTAATTATGATGCATAGCTCCTGCATTATGAATGACATTCATAGAAGCTAAGTATAATGGCGCAAAACTTCTGGAATCGTAACCCTGACCGCCAACCCAGTTGCCGAGCCTAACTTACTCAGAGTTTACCTTTGCGAATGCTTGCTCATAGCGAGTAAAGCATTGTACAGTCTGCCTCAAAAGTGTTCCGCATCTGTTTGTATTATCAAAGAGGGCAGTAAATAGTGTTTATTTTATTCTTGTGAAATTAATAACCATGGTTCCTGCTTTTTCATAGTTAAATGGCAAGGTATTACATAGGCAGAGCAGAGAAATAATAGCAAATGTCCTCGATTTTATGAAACAAGAGGTAGACATCTAGGAAGAAAATATATGTTCGCTCAAGTTCTCCAAAAGTCTGATCCTCGGAAATCAATAGACTCAATTATATTGTTTATTCTCGTGACATCGCACATGATGTTCGCTGTTTCCACCATCTGATATGTCACAAAACAGAATATCACTTCAAGAGGTCGCGAGTTCAAATACCGTGTAGGTGAGATACTGGGAAAAGATAATTTGTTTTTTTGTTGTTTTTTTCGAGGTTTTCCCTTATGCTGAGTAGACGAATGCGAGTAACTTAAAGCTTCAAGGGCCCTGAGATCACCAGTTTTATTCATCGTCTGAAATGACTAGTTAGGTTAACGGAGATAAAAAATTATATTTAGAAAAAGAAAAGAATAGCACATGCCAGGACCAGAATGTGCGTGCAAACGTTGTGCTGAAGTTTGTGGCAGAGAGCATGTGATGATTTATAAACAAAGACAAACACTGACAAAGTTTTGCAATGGAGGAAACTGATTAATAAACTTATGCACATTTTGTGCTCTTCTTTATTCAATATTCCCGTACAATCGAGTTTTAAAAAGATGGAGTTGTAGAAAATCAAATAGAAAGAATTCTCATCCAAGATAATAGTGTAGAGTGTAGCGTTAGCAATGGTGATAACAAAAACGTTTCGTCATGGAGGAAACTGATTCGTAAACTTATGCACATTATGCCCTCTTCCGTGTTGATATTTAATTCAGAATTTATTGTTTTTTTAAGTTTATTATTTTTAGTAAATATTGTTTTTTTTTTTTTTTTTTTTTTTTTTTTTTTTTTTTTTGAAGAGGTTTAAGTTATACTTTTGGTTATGATTATTTATCATATGTTCAATATCCTTGTACAGTGAGTGAAGACGAAGGTGTGGAAGAAATGGAGGCAGACGACTGATATTGTTTTTAGGTTATGTCCTTTGTACAGTGGTATTTATAGATTGTGTAGCGCAGTGTGATGCATTGCATAAGCTCTCCAATATGCACGTGGTCGGCAGGTGAACTATGCACTTATGTGGTAACAACAGATATACAACTCGCTTCCTAGCTTGTATTAAGATTTTCATATGTCCAGATCTGTTACGCCAGTTATACAGTATTCTTCAGAACATGATAACCCTATCCCACTCCTTTGCCAAAGGCGTTTGGGATTGCAGGGTGTGCGGCTGGAAACAAGGTCTTCACTGAAAACCAAACCTCGCAGTTGCCAAGTCTTCCACTTACAGGTTCCTTAACACGTGCAGTAACCCACCGGTTTATACCTACATGTATTAACGCGAAACACGAACTGAACTATTTTTAATTTCTCTACACGTATTGTGTACATAGTGTATAGAGAAGATATTGTAATGCACCCAAAATTTCGACACCGAGATTCACCGGAAATACATGTTTTGAGACCCCCTGAATAAAAAAAAACATTTTAGAAAAAGATCCGTGTGTGTCAGTGTGTGTGCATGAGTGTGTTGAGGACAGCATAGCTCAAAAACGAAAATACCGTTAAATACCAAACTGCGTGTTTAAGTTTGGTACCTTCCAAGGGTACAAAATAATTTTCAAGAAAATTCCCCCCACCCTAAATACCCTTTACATGGAACATTTTTCGAAAATGTTGATTTTCTCAAAAATGGCTCTAACGATTTCGATTAAAATACCTTATACCTCGTATATAAGATATTTTTATGACAAACGAAATGTGTATCTTGAATTCTCTGGGAATTGCCTCTGAAGACTTCTTTAATCTGGATGACTTTTATATAACTGGCAAACCGAAAGAGATATATAAAAACTTACTACACAAAAAATTTAGATCTCATCAAAACACAATTTTTGTCATATAATATATATATTGTGTTGTAGATTTAACCGTCTTCGAAATATTCCGGATTAGTGGTTTCAGTTTTAAGCCACTTAAACTTTTCTCCAACGGGAAGACGTCTTTCTTCTCGGTTCTCATTTGTTTACTCGTGGCAAACAAAGATATTGGAATTTCAATTGTTTCACATAGTGACCGGCTTTTGAAAGACTTGACTATTGTTTTAGTTGTGCATTCCCTTATTTCCCTTCTACTTGGCAAGGAAGCAAGTAATAAGACTAATTCTACTTATGTTTATCTTGATTAGCATGATGTAAATAAAAGATTAATCTTTGAATAAGGTTTATTTGCCGAACAGCTAGAGGACATCATGTGAATAGAACACATTAGATTTTTCCCCATTCTACTTACAAGGGACCAAGTAATAAGGACAATTTCTGCTAATGTTTATCTCGATTATCATGAAGTAGATAGAAGAATAAGCTTTTTAACAATAATTTGTTACAGAGAGGGTTACCTTTTGTATGCTAATGGTGATTGCCCAGTGGAAGGGAAGTGCGGTCAGGTTTGAGGGCTATCATGCTTTGGAGAAAACAGTACACTGTACAACAAACTCGCATGAACAGCTTGTTATAAGGCATCCATTGCACAACGTCTTTGTTAAATGCCTTAACACAAGGATGCGGTGATGTTTAGCTAACAGCAAGTCTAACAGCGTTTAAGCTGATGTTGTTCGATGAATAGCATTTTAATGAAATTCAGTGTTAAACCGGTTTTACGTTGTTAAATATTAATTATTGCTGTCTAAGATCAAAGAGTGTTGATCGGGATGGAAATATTTTACACAAATGTTTACCTCTCTACAGCAAAGTGTGTAGGGTTTATGCTATTGTCAATGAAGAGGAATTGAATTCACAGTACAAATAGGCAGATGTAGTATAATTTTAAACGGTCAAATAGCAAGTTATTATTATACTTACAGTGATGAAATATAGGTCAAATTAAAGAGGAATTGCCAACTCGTATGAACCTACAAAAAATAAAATCTGATGTGTTCCATTCACATGACTTGCTCTACATCGCTGTAACAATTTATTG